>JAZDUH010000182.1:180000-677500 GCA_036419115.1 Scarus forsteni
GCCCTGTTTTAGCACCTTTTCCTCAGAAGAATTTGCTCTGATCATATGCCAGTGCTAACACGCCCACACAGTTTGGCAGCAGAGTGCACTTCGCGCCTTTACTTGCAATAAGCATATACATGGCTTTGTCCCTGCAAACTTCGAGGAGGCTGACTGTCTCCTTTGCACCGAGAAGCAGTAACAGTGAGGCACAAGACGCGAACTTGCGGCTTTAGCAAGTAGTTTACGTCAGCTGTTAAGTGCTCTAGCAGGTCTTAACTAAAACATTTCGACCTTGAGAGCACAAATGCAGGGAAGTCATGCAGAGATGATAGGAACATGAGTAGATTAGCTGCTTCTCTTGAGGCCAGAAATGCTTCTGTTGCAAGCGGAGAGAGTCAGCCAGAGCCGCCTGCCACATGATGGCAATTAAGAGGCAGGAAAGAGACATAAATGTAATTTATAATAACCTTATTTGACATTTACTTTGTGTTGTCGTTTTCATCCGTTTCCGAAATACTTCAGGCTTTATATGTTGATTTATTTATTATTTATTAAACTGTCCTGATGATCTTAAATAATAATATAAATAGATGAATAAATAAATAAATAAAATTATGAATACAAATTTAATAATATAAATAAACAAGTTGATGTGGAGCTGTCCGTGGTCCTGAATCTTTTGTACTGACCTATTTACCTTAGAGCAGAGCTGTCCGTGGTCCTGTCTTTAGGCCAACATAAAGCCCACTGTGACCTACCACTGAGGCTGCTGAATTACTATTGTCAGGATGAGAAGCTGAGTGGCATTTATTTCTCGGGTTTGTTTGGGTTTTACTGATTTATCCCTTCATTTAGTGAAGCATTTCGCATTTAGTGAACAACCCGTACCTCCTGAGACACAGCCGTCAAGTGTAAAAATGTCAAAGTATTAAATGTGCCCCTTAAGAAAAAAACGTCATATTATTACTATTATTATGAACACGTAGTGAATCAAAGTTTTTTGTGTGTCTTTTTTTGTTGTTGTTCAGTTTTTTTTATTTTTTGCCTTTGTTATTGAAACAGTCAAAATAAATGCAGAAAACACAACACAAATGACCAAAAAGTGGTCAAGGAGGTCATAGGGGTTTTTAACAGACTGTATTTAGACAAATTATTCATGTTTACTTAAAAATGGTGGAGCGACGAACACAGTAGGTTATACTACGGTCATCCTTAATGTCTTCTAGTAGGGCAAGGATCATGCGGCCTGGCAACTGCTATCTGCAAAAGATTTCATTGTCACTAAAACAAAATGTGATACAGTCCTACAATAAATCCTTTCTTGAAATTAGAAACAGTGCAGATTAAATACACTGGTCTCACTTGTGTTAAATAGCACCGCTTTACTGCTTGTGGCAATTAGCGCTGGTCTTTGTGGATTTGGTGGTGTTTGCAATGAGGCTTATTTGCATAGGAAGGGGGCGACTTTGTGCTAAATTTATGAATATTCCCTAATTTACATACATGCAAATATGACCAGTGCAGCAGGGAGTGGCAGTGCAGTTGGTGCTCAGTTTGTGCGCAATTCACCTTTTGTGTATGCTTTGTGGATTGCACACAATGTGTTCTGTCATTTGCACATTTGTTTAGGGGTTGCAAAAGCAGTGCAATCCTTCTGATCTGGTCCTAAGTCTACTCTGGGAGGCCAGGTGAATTAGTGGTATTGTGCAGCTTCAGGCACTGTGTACTGTAGGAGAGGGAGAAGTGTGGATGCTGCTGACTTTGCCTCATGAATTTAAGTAGTTCATCATGCAGGGGGGACATGTTAATACACTAAATAGCATGTCAAACTCAAAGAGCATAATATGACCCATTTATATTGCGGGCATGCTCAGTTTGCAGATATTAGCATCAATGGCCTGGATAGCATGCCACACTAAAACCACTGTGTGTGCCTGTCTGTGTACACAGACAATGATTAATTAATTCTTTGACTAGTCTCAGTTGCTCACTGCTTCCAGAAGTGCTAAAAGAAGATTTGATATTTACAGGTGAAATATCACTGGTATAGTTTTGGCATTCTCTTCTGTAAAGTGCCCTTGTGGATTTTATTCAGTAATACCCTCAGAACTTTACGCTACATCTAGTGTAGCAAGTCGGCTGCCAGATGAAGACACCGTTTGTCCAAGAGATGTATGTATGTATGTATGTATGTATGTATGCAGAGATGTGGCCCTCTTCAGAGAAGCTTGTCAACATTAGCTAACAAGGCCTTGAGAATGGTCTGTGAGGACAGCTCCAGCTGACCAACTGAGGATGAAAAATAAAGAGCACACTGTGCAGCAAACAGGGAGGGACATTTTTCTCCCCAGGTAAATGAAAATGAGCATTAAAACTAAAGGATCTGCATGAGTGAAAACTTTAACAGTTTGGTTTTATCATGGACAACTTGCTTTTAAATTTAATGTTAGAACAGGAACAAGAATTAGATGCAGGACGAATAATCACAGCAAGGCTACCTGGAAGTGAAAGTGTGTGTTCAAGATGGTCTCTCCTGAGGGCCGAACACAGAGATGCTCTTACAGGTGAGGAATAACAATTATCCCTATCGTTATTTAGATCTTATTAGCCTTAATTTTAGTGTTGTAAATATGTTGCATAATATCCTTATTTTCATGTTATTACTGTACTGCCTTATGACCGTATTTATTGCTTCTGTATTTTTATTTTGCTGATACCAGGACCTCAGTAACTAGTTTGGTCCTATTATCATGTACGTGCACACTGGAATGACAAATAAAACTCCTTTGGGCCACCGTATGAGCAATATTCAGGAAAAACACCACAAACTGAATTCAAACCTGAAGCCCCCCAAGTGAGTGCTGAGCCCCACCAAGAAGCACACATAATGAGTCCATCAGTGATTCACTGACCCACGACAGGCGTACACGCAAATAAACACACAGACGCACAAATTGTCAGACCCTGAGCTCGACCCCCCACCCCATGTGAGTGTCACCATCACCTCGATCAGGATCACAGAAAGTGTGTCAACCTAATCAGCCCTCACTGTGGGCTACCCCATTAACTCACTTCTATTTCATCAGCAGGGAGCAGGCCACCAAGGGGGTCTGTACATACAT
Source organism: Scarus forsteni (assembly GCA_036419115.1). NCBI lineage: Eukaryota > Metazoa > Chordata > Actinopteri > Labriformes > Labridae > Scarus > Scarus forsteni. The sequence goes on from JAZDUH010000182.1 coordinate 183,105, forward strand.
GGGGTCCTGAGGTCCAGGAGTAATCCTCTCTGTCACTGACCTGCAAGCATTTCTATCCCTTTAACTGCACAGGGAAAGACCAGATCTTACTCACTGACGCAATTGTGAGGTTTTTACAGGAGGACAAACAAAGACGCAGCAGGGGGGTCAAGCAGAATTAATGGCATATCAAATAATGTAGACCATCAACCCCCCACTTGAGGAGAGTCAGCTGCAGAAAACTTGCAGAAAAACATGCTGAGTCTCTTGTTTAAGAAGATCTAATGCAAAGCTATGTGCAGGAAATTTACCAAATTAGGTTTACTATGTTACCGCCTTTCTTACTTCTGCGATGGAGGTCATGGTTTCACCTGTGTCTGTCTGTGTGTTAGTTTGTTTGTGTGTTTGTTTGTCTGTTACAAGATTATAATAGATATGACAAATGAACATTTTAGAAGAGGTTTGGTTTGGCTAAAGGAAGAAGGAATAACATTTGGGTGGTGATTAGCATATTTGTCTGGATGCAAAAAATCCCTTAACTTTACATTTTAAAAAATCATACTTCTGACATCACTTAATGGATTCTCTTAATATAACAGACCTCTACCATAAGGGTAAATTTCATCTGGATCTGATCCAGACAGATATTGCACAAAAAACATTGAAGTTTATAATTCATTCATTTCTCCTTGGCTGCTGTGAGGGGTTTGCCCCCTTTATGTCAATATTGGAATTGTAGTTTATTTGCAAACTCACATCGACATTTTTCAAACCTATGTCACTGCATTACCCAGCTTCCCTTGCACTGCCAGTGGAGGAGTTCTCCACATGGACAGACATGAGTGGAAGCTTGGCCATCATTTCAGAGTGTGTGGTGATCCAGAACTGTATCTTGACGGGGGTCTATGCTCTCTGTGTGCTTTTCTAGTTAAGCATCACATGGCTTAAGTTATAGTTTCTAATCTACTTGGTTAACATTAGTTAATGATTCAATCATAATACCACAGAATTGTAATAGATTTCTATCATGCAAAAACATTACTAGACATCTGCTACAATGTTACAGTATTTTAGTCAGTGCTGAGGAGCTAAATGTTGTTGGCTTGTTTACAACATGTGTGGTGGAGAGTAGGAGTCTCTTTGAACTGACTGATGTCTAGGGCCACAAAATTCCAGGGATTTTCATAGCTGAAAAATATCCATGGAAATTTATGGGAATACATGTACTTAAAAATATCTCGATTATTTCTCAATCACATTCCCCTTGCTCACCTCTCACTGCAGAGGTATTGAGGCCACGCCCCTACATGCACTGTTTATTCCTCCATCACATGTAATATGATTCCATAATCATACGTAATGAGGTCTCAGGATATAAAGTGATGCTGAAACTAAGTGTTCAATAAAATAACATAACCTGATAAAGTTCTACTCACATATAAATCTGTTAAAATGTTTTTCAGTAGTCTTATTTTATTTCTATTTTGTGTAGATGTCTGTCTATGAAAAAGCTAAATCTTTATATTCATGTTTGGATGTGACACAGTTTGTCTAAAATACCACCAATTTCCATAAATTTCCATAACTCCCTTGGAAACTTTCCAGTTTTGAATATTTGGTATAACAACTTGTTTCCTGAATCACAGGTGTTACTGAAGCTGTTTTGATTCTTTCAATTTTGAACATTTACAAAATTCCACAGCTTAACTTCACATGGAAAGTTTCTGGAAATTTAGAAATGATCTGCCATCTGCAACCCTACTGATGTCAAATCACATTCCCTCTAAAACCATGAATTAGATAAGATTAGACAGAACTTTATTAATCCCATTTAAAGACTCCTTCAGTGAAATCCAGACAGTGTTAAAGTGTTAAGTGTTAAAAAGAGATTATACTGACAAACAGGAGCAGTCCATCTGAATTTCAGTTTCGGATTTTATTGTTAGTCCCTTTTTACTGTGTCGCTATAAACATAGACTAAACATCCATTTAGGCCATCAGCCTGCTTCAGATGGCAAGTTTTTAAAATAGCACTTCGGTAAATGCAGTTATTCATCTTCAATGACGACCTGAGATTTTTTACATCCATCCAGCCTCCGCGTATTTATTAACCTTGTCGCTATATATAGCGAAGTGCAATAAGTGGGAGCAAAGACACAAAACACGCAAAATAATGCAGCTGTGATTTACAATTTAGCAGAAAACTTTGTGGGGGGGTTGATTAGATTGAAATGACGAGTTAAGCTGAGAGGGGACAAGGGAATAGTTTGTGATAAGTTTGTAAAAGGGACATTCATGAGAGCTCACTGTTTTTGTAAGTGACAATAGATATTCTGCTTGAGAAACTGTCTATTCTTCTAGTTTTGTTGTTTAAAATATTAAAAAAGGCATGGCGGCACGTAAAAAGCCATTAGAAAGCTGAAAGACCGCTAATTAAGTCTGTGCTTATCCAAATGACCCAGATATCTAGAAGTAATTGGAATTCTCATCACAACAAGCAAGGCAGGGAGAATGTTTAAAAATCCCTTTTTGCTTAGTTTTGTGTTTAATGGCTTACTACCATAGATTACTAACTGAAAAGCTGGTGTTTAATAAGCACGAGTGTGTGTTAATGTATAATAAATACAGCTTCAGTTCTGTGCTGCTTGCTACTTTGTTGTAGATGGTCATTTTTTGCCCCCAGCTAAACTATGCTAACACAATAAAATACAGGGGAAAGGGTCTTTTTGTCTTGCTTTTGGCTGTGCACAAAAAGGAAGACACTTAAAAGAGTATTTACTACAAACAGGACAAAGTGCTTAAGCCGTTTGTTGTCTGTGTGCATGTGCCTGATAAGACTAAGTATGGTGCTGCAGGGGACATGTGCTATAATACATACAGGCTGAGAATGTGCAGTAAATCGGGTCATGCTAGTTCATTTTTTATAATTTCAAACAACTTAAACATGTTTTAGATGTGCAGAGATGGCCCTTGTCCAAAATAGTTCCCATCAAAAATTAATGGTGCAAAATATGACTGCCCCATGTTTTATGGTGTTTTGTATCACACTGACTTGTTTGTCTGCAGCACAGTAAGATATTTATTATGGCAGAGCATAATGAGCTTTTCATAGCTCACCGTACCTTTGGTCTCTGGTGGATGGAGATGCTCATCACAGACAAATTAGATCTTTGGAGTATCACCGTCTGCACCTGCAGAAACAATAACAGTTGGTGAGTGCGGTGAGGCTTTGAAATAGAAAATTCAACAAAAATGTTCATAAATGGGGCACCAATTTTCTTGCACTTAACATCTGTTCATGATGAAAAAAATGATGCATGATTACACTCTAAAGACAACCCATTCATGTGAGCAACAATCTCCATCCAGAGATTTATGAATGTAATCTTGATAGAGAGAACAGATAAATGGATCCACAGAGGCTTCATGTCTTTCCAGCTGTCCTTAGAGGACATTAGAGATAAATTGAGGATAATTCAGCAATGGGAAAAGTCAAACTGAAGACTTAAGTGTTATGTTGACAGTTTTAAGGGCCTGGTTAAGGATAAATTCCTGAGTAGAAATAAAAATGGACTACAACTACAGGTAAAACTGCAAGCTCTGCTTTCTCCATGATAACAACAAAGGAGACAGTTTCTACTGGAGATGACACTCCAAAGGGCTTCAGTGGTGAACACAACAGCAGCAGTGTTGTTTGTAAAAAGGAAAAAAAAAGCCAATCATGTGTCTCATCTGCGGTGGCAGCCTTTGGAAGTCACCACATCCCGGTCTTTGTGTCTGTATGAAAGAGGCAGATTCTTTTTTCGGTACCACAGCACAATGACATTTTTTTCATGACAAGGAAGCAACAAACAAAACATCCTGTCTGATTTCTATTGATGAGATAGGACTTTTGCATAAAAATAAAAATGTGACAAAATAAAAGGCCAAATTCCTTCGTTGAAAAGAGCACACTGCCTGATTTGAACATTTCTGAATGTTTTCATAAATGGAATAAAAAAAATCTATCGTGGCAAAGGAACTTGAGTCTGTAGTCTGAGAATCAATCTCAGGTTTTCTCCTCAATCAAGAACACAGGTTACATGAATTGCTGGAAAAGGAAACTTTCATAGAGCTCCAGTTTTAGCCTTGTGCAGAAACATACAGTAGTCTTTTGACTCTAAATGTAGCCACGTTGATCTTTAAAGACTGTGAATTCTGCTTCCTGTTCCTTGCTAACATTTAAAACCATTATAGCTAAATATTAGGTTTAATCTTTTGTTTTATCCTCGAGACAAGTGATGTCCGGGGTAGTTATCAATTTACTTTAAAAGTAGCTTGTCCCACAATAATTGATCCTTCATGCACAATCTGCATAGTCATCAGTAAAATATCAATCCTTCATGTGTATGTGAGTAAGGAAGGCTCAATAAAAAAAATGTGTCAATTGCGTTGGCTTCTTTTTGTCTGCTTGTCCCAGTTGGCCCTTGAAACTGTTTACTGTAATACAATTTGCAAATCTTCAAGGTTATTCACAGATTTTTTATCAAACAGTTTCATATCATTTTAACAGCTAGGAACATTCTATTTTTGGGTATTGACAAAACAAATTAATCTTTCAAAATTATTTATTTCCCTAATTCATTACATCAACAAATAGAGTAAAACAACAGGAATAATTGTCAGATGAAAGGATTACTGACATTATCAGGTGCGGTGTGAAGAAATTGGCATTTTAGGGACAGGTTCAGATTTTGGAATGAGCCCGTTCATTAGTAACACATCACATCACTAAGCAACGAGAGCCGGTGAAGACCAAAAAGGATCATGAACAGGGCATCATTTACAACAAAAATGGAGGTTGACGAACATCAAAAACATGTATGTCAACCTCCACAAAAGGAAGACCTGCTGTACAGAAATATAAAAATATTTTTCTAACTTAATAAAAAGAAAACTCAAGTCTTATGGCGATGATTGTACACCTACTATATCTCAACGGACTTTATATACAAACAGAAACATTATATCCTATATTTACTGTTTGTTTGTGAAATGCTGCCAACTACTACAAACTACACCTTAAACAGTAACCTTTTATATGATCATTGAGGTTGAGCAATGACTCTTTGATGCATCAAAATGTTTAGTTTTATTTTACATCTAAGTTAGTTGTGTCTCCTTTTAATTACTCAAACCTCAATACAAATCACTGGTATGATTACTGATTGATTAAAGTGCTGTCTTACTGAAATAAAATGATTGGATGTATCATAAATCAATTCTAATTGCATTTCCTAATCAGTGCTAGGCAATCAATAAAGACCAATTACAGCTTGGGAGATAGAGAGACATCATTAATAATCAAAAATGGCTGCCTTCCCATTGCCTTCATTATAAAAAAAGATAGTGGTGACAGATGTAAGTGGAACATCAATGACACTCTCTGAGATTTAGTTTAAAATGGAACAGAAGTATTATCACAAAGGTTAAGAGTGTATGTCATGAAGCATCAGATGGACTGATTCATATCCATGATATATATTTAAAGTCATATGGGGCAACATCCCACGGATCTGATTTGGAAATGATTGAGAAGGGCAGAATCTTTCCAGAAAAAAAGTGAGAGGTGATGAAACAAACACTTCTCTGACACAAGGCTTGCTAGAAAGCTGTTCTCACTCTCTGACCTGCTCTGGTAGTAAGAGCCTCCTTGTCCTTGGAAGGACCCTGAGAAGCCTGGTTATTTTCTGTTGAGGAGCTGTTTCAGCTTGAAGCTTTGTTAGAATAATCTGCCTGCTTGCAAAGTTTTGGAATGTATTCTTTGAACCACAACTGTTTTGTTGCCAAAAGGAAAAACATTAATGGATAAAAAGGTCTCTCCTAAAATTAAACAATTTCTTTTAAGTTAGATTGAAAAAGTCAGTACTACAAATACTCAGAAATACAAATGTAAGCTGGAATGAATCCAATGAAAATTCACTCAGATCCAAAAGGCCCATACTGATGACCAGCACAGTCTTCAACAGCCAGTCAAGGCTCAATGCCAGGGTGTAGCCAAAGGTCAGTTTTTGTCTGGGTGCAGACAAATTGGTAGCCTGGTGGCTCTGTTTTTATAGCATCATGGTGCTTAAGTCAAAAAGCATGAAAGTTTTTCTCAGAGATGTACAAGTTGACGCATCCACCCTTTAAGTAAGTGATCTTAAGTTGAAATACTGATTTAGTCACTTGCTGATTAGTCAAACTCCTCACTTGTCCCACTCTTCTGCTTGTTGAAGTTTTCACACACACAAACACAAACACACACACACACACACACACATACACCTGATAAACACAATGGGGTAAAGACATCTCAAAAGCACACTTCTAAAACCAAAGCTCTGTTTCTCCTGGACTTTTAACAGAAAATTAATGGTAATAAGACACTGAATGGATTTTACATGCTTTTTATATTGGTTAACACATTGTAGTTACTTAGAGTGTATTTGTTAGACTTGTGGTGGCAGGAATGAGCCTGTGCACACACACAAACACACACTTCCACGTCATGAGGCTGCAGCAGAGGTCACTTATCTCTTGTATATTCTGTTTAAGTTTTAGCAGACATTTAAGTCATACAGTACGGATAATACAGAGAATTTTATACCCCTGGAGTCCCCATGCAAACATTTGAACCCCTTGAACAAGAAAACATTGTTTTCATTATCAAAGATCTATTTTTAGACCCCCTCAAGCCCGTATATTTTTGTAACCTGACTGCCTGCTGCTGAACACACTGTCCAGTGGTCTGTGGTTGTCCTAAATGGCACCGTGCAATGACAAACAACACAATGGAAAGAATTTTTGGACATCACTTTTAAAAATGAATAATGTCTGACTCTAAGGCCTCAGTGTTGCAGCAGAATAATACGTATAAGTTTTTCTAAGCCTGCACAGTCTGATAATGTTGTTGAGCACATCCTGCATGTTTAACCTAACTGCAAACAGATTTTATGTTTCATTACTGATGATGTTTATCCCAAAGTAGAGGTAAGATCCTTAAGTACACCTTATTAAAATGACTAAGGTTCATCAAGGAGATGCCGGGGGAGCTGTGGCTGTCAGATAGCTGCTGAGCAGAAACACTCCTGAAGGCTTAATGGAAGTCTGCATAAACAACTAATCATGGCGGTACTTGTGTTTGCAGTTTTGAGCTACAGGATAGAAACGATTTTTCATCCTCTTATCACGGCATCGTACAGAGGCTAACAGGCTTAAGCAGCCCCCCATGGAGACACTCAAAGACTGCAGGGACCTCAATGTTTCACAGGCATGAAATCAAACCAAATCCCTAACTCGTGTCCCCATTTTAATTAATGCTGTTATTCTTATAAAATTATGGCAGCCACCTCTCATTTGTTTCTGCAAAGAAGTTAACTTGGGTTCATCTGAGGTGAACAAAATACCAATTTTACAAGTATAACACTTGTTTTGTGGTAGATGTCTGCTAGCTTGTTCTGTGCTTGATTGGACAGGTCCACAAGCATGCAGGTTTATTTTTTAAAAGCAGTTTACCTCTTTTGCTTTAAGGAATAATCCCATCCACATGTGTGGTTTTCTAAACATCTTTGTCAACATGAAAACTGTTCATGGTCAATGCTTCTTCATTAGGCTTTAATCAGAGACATATCAGATGTGCTAAGACTGTGGTCCCTGACCTCGTTTCTCGAAGCTCCCCATAATTGTACCCAAGAGGAGTAGAGCCCTTACCCTTGACCCACGGCAAGAAAACCTAACACATCTTGGCTGAGCAAAATAAGTATCAGTTTTACTTATTTTCATGCGTAAATCAAGATTAAAAAAAATAGACAAATGCACATCATTTTTCAAAGACCTTTACAACAACAGGCTCTCGGTGTGTTACCAATATTATAGATGCATAAAAAAACTCATTTTGACTTCCTTAAAGCAGAAAGAGCCGAGCACCCCACCCCCCCAAGACCCTCTGTCAGGAATTAAGGAGCCAGATCATATATCAACATGAAAAACTAAAGAGCATTGATTGAGTTCTCTTGTGGGTTTTTAAAAACTATTTTAATGGGGTGCTGGTTAGCAACCCTGCACGTCCCATGTACATGATTCTGCTGCTCCTCGTTCAAATCCAGCCTGTGACCAGTTTGCAGAGTGTCTTCCCCTACTCTCTCTCCCCTCTCACAAGCCTATCCACTGTCATTCTCTCCTATCAATAAAGGCACAAAATGCCCAAAAAATATATATATATTTTAATAATAAAAATAACCACAGACACAAGCAGCACTGTTGAAAGAGTCCAAGCATACTGTGACTTGTTTAAACACACAAAAAGACGCCAGCAATAACATAGCCTCCTTGGCTGAGGTAACATTTGAAAGGAGCATGGAAGCCAAAGACACGATGGTCAACTGTCATCTGTACTTTGCACTTTTGTCATTCTCTATAAATGTACAAACTCAGCCCAGACTGCATGATCTTTGAGCGCTGATGATAAGGAGGCGGATGAAATTTGTTGCTGAGATGGAAAAGAGTTGAAGTTACAAATGGAGGAGACAGGCACAATATTATGATGTAGGCATGTACGTCAACGTCATTCTGTCAATTAGCCCATTCACCTGGGTGTGATGTTTCCACTGGAGCCAATTGGAGGTGAGTCGATAAAAATCTGTGACCATTGCAGGGTCAGCTGACACAGGTCTAAATGTCGATAAGAGCCTTTCCCATGGCCAACAGGAGCCAATTATTAGCGTGTGTAAACATTTTTTTCAGCCAGTAGGAAAGGCGTAAAAGTGTACTTGTAAATAGTCCTGTAAGTAGGCTTGCACAATACAAGTAAAAGAAATGAGATTCCCTGGGCTGCATGGTTACAGCAATAAAATAATGACTGGAATCATTTTGATTGATAAAATCACAATTCATTAGCACAGTTATTCATTTATTTTACATCTGGGCAAAAACAAAACATTAAATAGATCATTATTCATTAAGATGCAGCCAGAATTATTTAAGAAATTAAACTTTTTTCACACTGTCATAAAAAACAGTTGAACCTTAGAGAGAAAAGCTAACTCACTTCACAACAAGAATGAAGTCCACATCAACGCTTTTTCAATACGTTAACACTACAATATAGTATTCTTTTTGTGTATAATCTGATTAAATTCATTCAATAAAAAAGCTTTCAGAAATACATTTTACTTGTCTGACTATTAATAAAACCATCTTTCAACCAAAGAACAAGATTAAAGCTGGTACAAATAACTTGAGTTTCATCAGATTATAATAATCTCTTCTTACAGTTTAAGGTTTTTTTTTCACATGCCACATATTGAATTTTGAGAGGGAGCTTCCAGCTTAAATCTCCACATGCGTAGGAGGTTCAGAGCACTCATTAAGGGACCATTTGGGTCCCTGAACAGGAAAACTAAAGGGTTTTGGAAATATGATAGCAGCCTCGCTGGTCCTTCAGTGACTGTGTTCAAGAGGTCGGCCAAAGAGAGTGACTTTCATAGTCCAGTGAACTCTGAAAGCTCAGAGAGCACAGTGTTTGCCCATGGCCCTTTGCTCTGTGTATAAAAGTGTGTTATGCATTGGACTCTGATGCTAAATATTCAACAGTACATTCAAGCTGAGATATCACTGATGCTGTAGGCTGAAGTAAAAAAGGTTGTTGAGAGAACAAAATGAGATGATTTCTGCACTTCTGGCAAGTAAAGCTGAACAATTTGGGAAAAACGTTGGATCACAATTATTTCAATCTAAACTGCCAGGCTGAAATTATCCGAAGTAATAAAGGGAACGATTTCTTGCTCATTATTATATTTTAAAATGATTACTGAAATATCATTGAAATGATTATGTTTCTTTTTCTTATTTTATATTTTTTGGGGGGGAACTGCTACACCTAATCCTCTAAAGAGACTACAGATTTAATGGGACCTTTAGATGGCATTTTGACACATATTTTACATTAAAGGGACAGTGAGGAGAATCTGTTTCCAGCAACGTAAAAGACTCTGCTACCCATGAGCACGCACGGCGACTGTCGTAATGCTGCGTTCCAGTAACCTCAGAACTGGGAGTGACATCATCTCAGAGCTATCAGCGTTCCAGTTGAAGTCGGAAAAAACACATGTCAATCTACCAGGCTATTGTTAGCTGTTGTTCGCATGCCTGCGTTGTTGTTCACAAATATCACATGAAGAATGTGATTATCACTATGGCAGCATTTTTGTTAATATAAGTCTAACAATACGATGTATACAGCTGATCTAGAGCGACACACCCCAGTCAGAAGTGCAAATAAATTGATTATTACAGGAGCTAAATAACTGTTCACACTGGGGGCATCCATCTTCGATTGTCAACTCGGGGGTGGCGAGGTTTCATCGAGTTCCCAGGAGGAAATTCTGACTTTGGGGGACATTCCAGTGGCAGTTTCCTACTTGGAACTCAAAATTCCTACTTCTGACTACAACTGGAACGCACCAGAAGACGTGTGCTATCCAAAGCGTGTGTTTGTTGTGATGCTAATGAATGCAGCTTGGACCTTGCTCAGAAATCTGCATTGCTTTACAACTTCTTTTTTCAACAACTTACAGGATGCAAAGCGACGAGGTAATGTATCTCTTTCTAGTTACGTAGCGGTAGTTTTTGATGTGTGACAACAAGCAAATTTTGGAAAACTTAGTATCGTAGTTTTGTAGCCGGCTAAACACCGCTACTTACAGCCCGGTGCTCTAAGATGTGTAATATAAATAATAAAATAACATAAATTTGCTCCAGTTTTAATTGTCTTGTTCCCGAAGTTGAGTATCCAGGCCAGTTCAGCCCTGACCGACCCGACCGGAAGGCTAAAGAATAGCATTTATAGATAACCTATTTAGATGCTATAAAAGTCATCTTAAAGTGTGTATTTCTATCAGGCATATATCTAAAAGTGAGACTTTTTTGTAATTACTTAAAAATTCCTCACAGTCCCTTTAAAGATTCATTCGATCTCCAGCAATTTGAACACTGCAGTGGGTCATTTTGTAAAAGACACAACACTTCCAGTCATCTTTGTATTGGTCAGTGTTGGTTTCTGTTTTTTGTTATACTGCATAGGCCTCCATTTGAAGGTCTTAACCCAAGAAAGCCCTCCAAAACATTACTTACACTTTTTTTGATACAGTTTTAAAAAGCTGAGGATTTGCCCTTGCAGTTCAAAGTCATGAGAAGCCTGTACTCTGATGGTATTTACTTATCAACTCATGGTTCTGCCGATGAGATGACTAAGGAAAGGAACTCCACTTTTGGTTTAGGTCAAATCAGAAAACCTCTGAAAAATGTTTGTTCATCTTTCCACCGTCAATGTCTACAATGTTCAACCAGAAATTCTCTCATGCTCCCCTCTGTCATCAAATTGATATCCATAAACAATCATGGTGAAGAGGAAAAGCTGTTGTCAAAGACTAAAATATGTCATATTTTGGCTCTAACTTTATTTCTTTACAGTTAGCGCTGTGAACACAATACATTTTCAGCTAGCTTTTAAAATCTATTAGTTTCATTAAACGTTTTCATTATTTTTGGTTTTGTCATTTTAAGTTAACCACAAAAACCTTATAAGGGCAGCGTCTATCATATAAAGAGAATATATATTCACTTGTATTTATTCAGTTTGAAACTATGGAGGATGTCCTCAACAGAGAGACTAACATAATCCATGACGGTTTGGTAAACATCCTCTTTGCACTCTTTTTTGTAATGTTTTAATCAAAACTGCACACAGGTCTTTATTTAAAGCCTGGTACATTTGATTTACTAAGAGCATCCTGAAAGTCATTTTCACCAATAAAGTCGAGATCTTGATTAATAAACAAACTAATCTGAGGTCCATTCAGTGTAAAAAAAAAAAGTCGATTGCCTGAGGCAGCAGCATAATCATTTTGCTGACTATTAGAAAAGGTCATTTTCCTAGTGCCCTTTACCAAATATAAGACTACTGCCTCTGGGTAATATCCAAATACATCCCTCAGGTAAGACTGCTATAGGCCAGAATACCAGTGAGGCTCAAACTCGTGGCTCCCCCATTATTTTTCTCCTGTATGATGTCTCAAAGTAATCACTTGCCTTGGATACCCAGAATACGAATCAATTTTAGCCTCCTGAAAATGTGGATACAACTAGGAAAACTCATTTTCATTTTCCATTTCCTACCAGGTATGTGTATTTTTTACGATTAAACCAATACTGCTGTCCATAAAAAAATTACACATTTCAAGAGCCTGCCGTGTTTGCCATCCCACAGCATCATTTGTGATGTAGCATGTAAATAAAGTTATGAGAAGAAGATTATGTCATGATGCAAATTTAATGACAGCATACGGTGAAGGCATTTCACACATTCAAGGAACCATCTCTCCCAGCTCAGTGTTGAGAAATGCATATTAGGGTTGTTTCTGTCTTCACATTAAGCCTTTACATCCACTGCAGCAGAAGTTATGGTACATCTCCTTCTACACTTGTTAAACACAACTCTGCTCACTTACATTTCTAACAAGTGATACAGTTATCTAGTCAATTATGCTAACATGTGCTTTAAGTACATTTTAACAAGAAACTCCGGTCACTTATGCGGTATCAATGAACAAGGAGAGAAAGGAGGTATGTCACCAAGAAGTGAGGGATAAGTAGTGCTGCAACCTCACAATACGATATGTAACCTGATACTTAGGCCACAGTACGCTACTTATCATTATTGATATGCAACGTTGACCACACTCTAAACACAATTCCTGACAATTTTTGCTTTTTTATAAGGAAAAAAAAGAACAAGAATAAGTTTTAAGTGATTCTTCAACTTAAGAAACTTGAATTCAGACCCTAAAAGATGGTCGATCTAAGTTCAAATTTGGAACATGTGTTTCATCATGTTGCTTGTCTTCTACTTTGCTAATGTCAACATTAGCCAAAGTGTATTGACCTGGGCTCAAAATATCGATATGGCAAAATATCGTATCGCACTCCTTTGGGATATGTGTAATCGATACGGATTCTACAGAATCGATACGGCCTAAATATTTTGACAGTTGTTATAAATACACTTTGGGTAATGTTAACAGTGGCACAGTTCAAAGTAGAAGACATGCTACATAATGAAGCATATGTTCTAAATTTGAACCTAGGTCTACCATCTTTGAGGATCCGAATTTATGTCTCTCAAGTTGTAGAACCACTTAAAACTCATCCTTGTTCTTTTTTCTTCTTATAAGAAAAAACTAAACTTGTCAAGAATGTTGCTTAAAGCATACTCAATGTTCACAATTTACGTGTATCGGGATACGTATTGTATCGTAGCCTTAGTATCGGGATACGTATCGTATCGTGAAGTTGCTGGAAATACCCAGCCCTAATTGACAACAACTATCAAAATATTGAAACCGTATCAATTCTGTAGAATCTGTATTGATACACGTTTTCCCAAGGAGTGCGTGACGACATTTTGTCCTATCAATATTTTGAGCCTAGTGATAAGAGGTCAAACTTCAATAGTACTGTCAGCAGCTGTAAGATGTGCAAAATACATTATGAAATTCTACATAGGGTAACACATGTCTGAGGTAACACAATAATATCTAACACATGAAACCTTCTCTTCACTATACTATGGTTAGGTTTACTTCATTTATATTGAGTTGTTGACAGAGCCAGAATCAATTCTTAGTTTGTGGAGACAATTCCTCAGCAGACAATGGATGTAAATGAGTAAAGAGGACCCCTGCTAACCCTCTTTACCCCTGGGTAAAGGAATTGTTGTACCTCAGTGCGTACAGAGCTCTCTATCTGTTCAGGGAGGACGAGAACTAAAGCCCTTAATCCTCGCCTTGATTCACGAGAGCCTGCTAGGTTTTCAGCAGTCATCATCAGAGGGAAAGTGTGCCCCACTCCTGTTTCACATGGTTGGTAGGTCACTATAACACTGGAGTAACAACAGTTTACAGTCAGGAGCACATGCAGTCAAGTCTCAGCATGTGCCGTTTTAAATATAGCAACACTCTCATGAAGAGGCATGAGTGCCAGGACCAGCCAAGATTGACATGCACTGTTTGGTATGAGAACTGATATTAACTGTGCTAAATATGGAGCACAGATCAAATTTGATAACACAGCGGCTCGTACCAACCACATTATTACAACACCTCCTCAATGCCAGGATATAAATGTAACACCAGCATCAGTGATTTAGATAGAACGTTGTCATACACGGGTGTCAGCAGTAATAAATGGATTCCGCAGTGACCGTGCTCCAGGATATAGCCCAGTGTTCATTACAACCAGAGCTCTACTTCACATCCAAGGGTAAAACACTTCACTGTTGCAGCACATGCGACTGTGAGGAGGATGGCTTTGTTGTCTGGAGGACAAGTGTGGGGTTCTAGGTCTACTTGTCAGCTAATAATACCAGGATTATATCGATACTAAAAGATAGGGAGGATCCAGGCTTTTGAGTGGCTCTGATTTTTATTCTTGCTCTTGAAATTTTAAGAAAAGTTCAGCACAAGTTGGGAACACTGGAATGTTGAGGATTTCTATTAATGTCAGGAAAAAATCATCAAACTTGACTCAATACATTAAAAGCCAATTAATATGCTGATATTTGTTAAAAACTCTTCATTAGCTGTTCTAGGTTACGGCTGTCATCACAGATATGCTCAACTTTGGGGTGTCAACAAACCCCCCTGCCACTCATCTTCTAATATGTCATCCCATTAAAGAGAGGGTTTTAAATCCTCCAAACATTGTTTTCAAGTCATTTCAGTCCAAAATATTCAACCATAGTTAAAATGTTTTATTGTATAAGCAAGACTGGTCAAATTTAATTCCCTGTGCCAAAGTTTAATTAAATCTGGCCCGTGTGATCGTTCAAAATGCCTTTTCTTTATGTCCCTTTGTTAAATAGCACTCTCACCACTCATACTACATATCCCACAATGCACTGCATTGCCATGTACTGACCCTCCTTCCACTGCATACATATCACTGTGACTTTCAAACTTGCCTGAAAACAAACATGTCTTCAATATCTTCTCTCTCTGATTCAAACATTAGTTTTAGGCCCCATCCACACGAAGACAAAATGCTTAACAGTCTCCAAAACGATCATCATAAAGATGAAGGTGTTTCAGAAAATGTGTGTGTCTATATGAATGCACTCGATACGCATCAAAACGCTGTAAAACACATGCCAGACCTCTAGGGCCGCTGTAACGATATGACGGAAACAAGCGGAAACAGATGAAAAAACAGTGGGCATGCGCACTTGCGGCAAAAGTTGTAAACAGAGATTGTGATAAAGTGATCATGAAGTGCCGTAATGTGTCCTCGATAATTGTTTGTTCAACTCGGTGGTGATGGAGAAGAAGGAGATTTTGCTGCAACAGGGATAGTAGGGTCACTAGCTTCATCAGCACATATGCTTCATGTACGCCGCCATTGTCATTGCTGCATGTGGCACATGAAGATATGAAACTATGACGTTAGCTTACCTGAAAACTTGCGGAGAGCCAGTAATAGAGGACCTGCGTATACGGCATTTCAAAATCTTTCCACTCTGGTTTCAAAAATGATCGTTTACAGATCCCCAAAACACTGTCTTCGTATGGATGATATGCAGATTCGGCAAAAAACGTATGCATTTAGACCTCAGCTTGGCTTTGTGTGGATGGGGCCTTAGACTGTTTAATAAATGCTTTACCTGTTTAGCTCACATCTTAGACCATGTTTTAAGTCTTGGCCTCTTCTGTGATTGAGTTTGACACCCCTGATATAGGTGTTTCTTCCTCACAAAACTAGCGCTGACAGACATTTCTGAAACCAGGTCCTAGAGTGAGTAAATCTCAAATGTCACCCTTCTGTTTCTGAGCTTACAATGAATATGCATATTTTCAGAAGCAATGATCTCATACCCCCACCTCTCCCTTAACTCTCATGTGATACCCCCAACAACAACAGAAGCAATGGCAGAATAAAGTGTTGAGTTCATGCTACAGGAGCTACTCAACTGTTAATGACTTTTAAAGCAAAATCTTCTCCTCTAAAACCTCTGCAAGCAACAACAGAAGCAATGGCAGAATAAAGTGTTGAGTTCATGCTACAGGAGCTACTCAACTGTTAATGACTTTTAAAGCAAAATCTTCTCCTCTAAAACCTCTGCAAGCAACAAGTGGGCATGGAGAACAACATTTTTCTTCATTTTGTGTTTGTTTACATCTTACATAATGTATACTCAGGCTCCATGGCTTCTTCTTGGGTTTTGGTTTAAGTCTGTGGCAGTGTTACAGCGCTACCTACAGGCCTGGCATATATACTACATGTATTCTGATTTTGTTACAAGCCTTTAAAAGGCAATGTTACATGGGAGTTAATTTGTGTATTCTCTTATTACTGGTCTTTTGTCAAGATCCACTCCTTACAGGAAGTGATCCTTTATCAAATCCCTCCCTCCGTTACCACTATTACCAGGTTTGATAAATTCCACTCATCCATTTAAAATGATTGAAAATAACTGCTGTTAACATCAACAAAAATGTTCAATTATTTCCACTAATTCTACCTAAAACATTGTTTTTCATATAACTGTACTGATGTAACAACACGAGATAATAAATCAACCAAAGTAAATTAATATAGACTCTGCCAACACAAACGCAATTTAACTGCAGTAGCTCAGTGATGGCTGCTGTGAGACGGGGTCCTCTAATTCTGTTCAGCCGTTGAAACAAGACAGCCAACAAAGGGTCAGCCATGAATAAATTGCATTACTCCCAAAATGTCACTGAGTAAATGTTGTTCACAATTTTTCTCTGTAAGACCTATTTATTTTGACATTGCGTACATTTTCATCATTTCGTAGCATTTTGGAGTATTGAGTTTAAATCTCACACATCACAGCTTCATCATCATCTGAGTACAGTACTCATATTTTTATACTGTTTGTATAATATTTTTATTTTCTAATGCCATTGCACTCTCTATATCTTTTTAAGTGTTCAATGTATTTCTATTGCTTTAAAAAGTGTGTTTAAAAGTCTTAAAAGTCTTTTAAAAGTTCCACTAAAAGTCATAAAAACATGCCTAGGGAATATTTTAATAGGGTTTTTCTATTTTATGAATTTCCACTTTTGTGTGTGGGTATGAAACCTAACCCCGCTATGGAGAGGGGACCACACTGTTAAGCCTGTTGGATGGAATTTATCTTCTTTCCATAAGTAAAAAATGTTGTTAATTCACATAAATACATAGAAGATATAAATCAACCATTGTGCAATTGATAGTCCATACTTGGTGATTTGCTCCTCAAGAGCATTTTGTACTTCTCTATTGGACTGAAGATCAACCAGCTGTTAAAGAAAACCAAGAACATGATTGGTCTTGCTATTGATATGGCTACAGAAAGTCTAATTGGGGAAGCCCTAACAGAAATGGTTCAATATGTATCAAGGAGGAATGGCCTACACGTATGAGCTTATAGGCAGAACCAGAGTTGGATCAGTAACCATTTACATTCACATTGATCTGTAATCAATCACAGTTCAAACCCTAACAGAGACTATTTATTCCCAGTATGTGGAGACAACACCTCAAAAGGGCTCTTGGTAAACATCTCCACACTGAGGTAAAACATTTTTTACAACAGTACAAATTCATACATTTTGCTGATATAAAGATTATATGTCAACATGGATGGCCAATGTAAGCCAATCAGGCAAAACATTATGACCCACCTGTCACCCTGACTGGTCTGTGGCTATGTACATAGTCCATGAGCAGCAAACTGTTCTGCACTGAGTATTCTGACACCTCTCTATCAGAATCAGCATTAACTTTATCAGCAATTTGAGCAACAGTAGCTCGTCTGTTGAGTCAAACCACACTCCAGCCTTCACTCCTCAAGTGGCACCAATGAGCCTTGGTGGCCCATGACCCTGTCACCGGTTTATCACTCTCTCTTCCTTAGACCACTTTTGATAAACACTGATCACTACAGACCGGGGACACTCCACAAGAGCTGGAGTTTTGAAGATGTACTGCCTGAGTCATCGAGCCATCACAAAATGTCCCTTGTCCTGCTTCTAATGCACCACCTTTGAGGACAAAATGTTCACTGCTGCCTCTACAGCCCACCGACTAACAGGTGCCACGATTACAAGATAACCTGTATAATTCACTTCACCTGTCAGTGCTCATGATTTATGCCTGATCGACGTCTATCAGCTGTATAAATCTGCAGAATTCTATACATGCAAAAAAAAACAAAAAAAACTAACTTTTTAGCTATTATAGGACTTACACTGATATCATATTCATCATATTTTGCATCCCTAACATTTTGGTATAATACTTTGATGTCAAAGCACTGTTTAACACCCAGGCACAAGTTATAATTTATTTCTCAGTGCATATTAATGAGAGTATCAAGTGCTGGGCGATATGTCCAAAAATAAAATCACCGACTGTTTTTTTAAAGACACAATTTAGAATATAAATGCTCATTTTTACCACAAAGACAAAATCTCATAGTGACACAGAAGCTCTGCAAACAGGTTTTTCTCCAATGTTGTCAACATATATCCCAAAACAAAACTAAATTCACTTCTTACACTTGAAGTGCAGGCTGTAATTTTGTCATCAAATGTTTATAATGTACTTTGGATGTAGGTAGAACTGTCTACATAAACAATGAAAGGTGCCAAATGTCCAAAGTATAAAATGAGCAAACAAATACAAGCCTGTATTTATGTTGTCAAACAGTGCCATGGCTTACAAGTAGAGAAATGGTCAAATAAAAAAAAACTGAAATCTGCTATTTTTTCCCAAAGTAATCATATTAATCACTATATATCGCAGCCCTAAGAGTATCTAATAAACTGTAACAATTGAGCCTTCTGGTACAAAATCTGTGTAGCTCATCTGGTACCAAAAGTTGCCCATACCTCACCCTTTTTAAGTCACACCTATGGGTGCATGCATTTCATTTTTCCTACACGATATTTCACCAAGAGTTCTATCGATATAAGTCCATCTTTAGTTGGACTGTCTGACACAACAACCAGTGTTATTTGGATTTATTACTTTATAATAGTTTTGTCAACAAGCTTTTTCCCCCTGACTAAAACAGGACAGTAAGTAAAAACAAAACAAATCCACATGGAACAAAACTACATTAACCAACATTTTTATCAACAAATAAAAACTAGGCTAAAATGTTTGACGGAAACTTAAACCAATCAGACCTAATCTGTTCATGTAGAAAGTAGGAATAATTTAGGAATAGGTCCAATCACAGCGACTTTGGTTGTGTGGAGAGGCTGGATGAGTTAAGAGGAAGATCCAACCAAAACTGCTTTAACTGAATGGCGGTGGGATCCAAGTGTAAAACATGGCTTCAGAAATTCAAGGAAACTGAAAACATGCCTGACACTTTCACTACATTTATTAGTCACCTAAATTTACTGTAGATTTCATAGACTAAGAAATTTAAACAATTTAGACGACTAAATTATGCCAAAAAGTAAAAGGCATGTAAGGCAAAAGACTATGGGCTAACTTATATTAAAACAAAAAGTGCTCTTCAAAATTAAGACAACCAACAACCTAAGTTAGTGTACACTTGAGACTGTTTAAGCCAAGCATGAATGAGAGGAAGAAACATGTCAACTATCACATAAAATGAGGTTGAAATGAAGACAATTTTTTTATTTACAGCAAATATTTGGGCTGGAACCCTTAAAGCCATGGAACATGCTTAATGTCATTTATTGATCTGAAACTGCTGACCCTTTTACTGGACCGTCTAACCTTCAGGACCCTCCTTCAACCCTAAAACCATGAAGTTTGTTCTCCTCTCTCCTCAGAAGCACAACCTGCTCTCCGTGCTTTATTGGGATAGCTCGGTCCTTCATAAAAGCTGGCAGTCAAACTCATGACGCTCCTCCAATTCAACAGCCCATCATCGGACAGGAGCTCCAATTCAGCCTCAACTGTGGAGAAATATCAACACAAGCGGACCTGAGAGTCAGCGTGGTGTCAGCCTCCACCCACACCGCCCGAGCTCTCACCTCCTCGGCTGCTCTCCGCTCCGGTCCCCCGGTGTTTGTCCCTGCTCCACTGCGACGCTGCTCATGAATGTGAGCTGATTTTATCCCACAAAGACTGCAGTCGCATTTTACAGCCGAATAAAGCTCAGAGTGTTGCGGCGGCGGCTGCGTCCTGGTGGGATAAATGTCACCGCACGCGCTCGTCTCCAGGTAAAGTATCCAGGACCGTCCAGGATGCTCGCGCAGCTCGTCCCGGTGATGATGTGAGAGGACAGTGCCGCCCGTACAGTCTGCTGTACTGTGCAGGCAAATTCTCACGATGCTGCTCCACCCCTCTCTCTGTGATTGGTTCACACAAGCCAGGCAGCGCCCCCACCCATCACTACGCGCAACTGCACGCACCTGCTGAGCTTTTCTTCTCATCAGCGTAAGTCTCTGTAATGTGGGGCCCCTGGGCTTTGAAGGGGTCAATGAAGGAGTTCAGAGCAGGTCAATACTTTTGATATTGTTGCTACATTTTTAGAGGATTCAACAGAAGAATCAACTATTGGGCGTTTGGGGAACAACAACAAATGTAATTTAAGCAGTCTGAAAAAAAAAAAACTTCATTTTGTTTTGAAAGAAAGAGAATAAAGGAGAGTAAAACACTTTTTTCCATTTTATTTCCTATTATCCTGCTGCATTTGTTTAATATGTTTGCAGCAATGCTGGTACAATCATTTAATGCCTTTCTATATAATCTAATACAAACTAACTTACAGTATATAATGTCCCTTTGCTGTCTAACCACTGTTCTGTGAACAAAATGAAACAGTCTATCACCCAAGAAAGGATAAGGGATGAATTTTGTCATGTAGAAATATAGGTTTATCCTCATGTTCCTTTTATTAAGTCACACTGAGCTCAATAGATCCCAAAATATCTTAAATCCATCCATTTTTTTTTCAAAATCTTCACCAACAATTCTATGAGAATAACAAGAAAACATTTGTTCATTCATTAAAACATCTCAATAATCGTCAGTAATTATCTGTGAAATTGTTTTAATGCATGTTTATTTATTTATGCTGTGTTCATTCAAGAAGAAAAGTCATACTTGGCTCAGTAATGGACCCATTACATAACACAGTGAAATTATTCATATATTGACATTGCTTTTTAGATCATTGCACTTTATCTTTCTCCTTCCATTTCTCTCTCTCTCTCTCTCTCTCTGTCTTTCTCTCTATCTCTGTCAGCTTGTATCAATGATGTCTTGTTGTGGTAAAGAAAAGTAAAATAAATGGAGCACAACCAATGTACAAAATGACATTTATCCACATCAAAATGGTCCTGGACATGTCAGACAAACTGATGGCGAAGCTTTTTTTTAACTTGAATTATTTCTTAGCTGAAAGAAAGAAAGATACATAGCCAAGTTAGTCCCAAAGTCCCCCACATCTATCTATCTATCTATCTATCTATCTATCTATCTATCTATCTATCTATCTATCTATCTATCTATCTATCTATCTATCTATCTATCTATCTATCTATCTATCTATCTATCTATCTATCTATCTATCTATCTATCATTTTAATTACAAATCATTTTAACATCATCAGTATATGGCAGCATGAGTCTAAATTACTGTTTATATCTTGGGAAATTTCTTCAGAGCTTGCCACTGTATTTTTTTTTAACCTGAGGTCTGTAGAAAGAGAGCTTTTTGGTCTTTTTCAATTAATTTTAACAATTCTGCTGACAACATCCAGAAACTATCAAAGGGATTTCGTTCAGAGGTCTGTTTAAGACATCCTAATATGAAAGTGTTCCCTCTGTTTCTTCTTGTCAGTGGTTTCAGAAATACCAAAGAAATACCTTTTGGAAGAACTCTGCCAAGCCTTGGCCTGCAGCCCAATAGTTACACTATTTATAGCCATTAATAGCTGATCAATGTGCCAAGTCATTCGGGATTGTTGCAATTAGAAAACAATGCATCCCTCTGAGCTATTAAAAGTCCAAAGCTATCTGTGGGAACAGCAACAGAGAGGATAATTGGGTATTGACAAAAGAGTGCGGAGAGTAAAGACAAGCATGCAGGACCACTCTCACATGTACTCTGTCATCTTTAGGCTCTGATTATGCTGTTTATCGAGCATATGATTGGAGCTGTGCTTTATCAGAATCCTTTTGGGAGGTTAAAGTGTTACAATTAAAACTTGCATCAAATTAATAGAACATTTAATTGGGTGATACAATGAAAATGTATATGTGAGGTTATTAGAATTCCATTTTGACCCTTGAAGACAGTAAGAGCTTTCTGTTGGTCTGTGGACCAAATGGATGTGCCCAATTTCTTCTTTTGTTTTCTTGACACCAACAGTGTGACAGGAGCTGAATTGATAGTTACTTGTCACACACACACACACACACACACACACACACACACACACATACACACAAAAAAAACAACAACTAAAAAGTAGGAGTAATGTTATATGGCCTGTTGAAACATTGGAGACAAAAATAGCTTTTAAGCGTGACGCTAATACCTTTATGAAGCTACAAAATCATCTGAAATACTCACATTAAGTATGTAAACACTTTTTGCTGTGTGTCTCTAAGAATTCTTATATTTTTCCCTTAATTAATTACCAAGCACCCTGCATATGTGATGAAAAAAAGTCCTTCAAGCCTACAGATGTTCAGCAAAAAAAAAGTCCATCATAAACATATAGGGGTCAGATTTTTGGCTTTAACTAGAGATTTAAATAATTAACAAGGTTTCTTCATGTAGACGTTTCTTGGTCATTTTAAGTCTGTTTCTGATGCTCTGGATTCTTCAGTAGAAACATATTTCATTATCATCCAAAATTCTCACCGAACAACAGAGCCTGCTTTGCGAAAACTGAAATGCCTCCCACCTTGTGTAAAGAGAATTAAAGCAGACACTCTGATTGGTTTAACTGATGTTATGCCCAAAACACATTCATGTATAAACAAGGCAAATAATGTTCTTTTCACAGTGTGGCTTTGCACCAACACCATGCATCCTTAAAATAGCAAAATATAGACTGACACCACCATGCACCATGTGCTTGACACAGCACCATCCATGACAAAGTACAGCCCCTGGATTCTGTTTTGAATTTTTATTTCAACCTTTTGCTGATACAACTTTTAATACATAAATCTGGCATCCATGAAGCATAAATATTCTAAAAGCAAGTGATGTCCTGAAAAATGATGTCTGTAAAATAAATCCATTGCTTAGTTAAGCGATAAAAGCACGTCTGGTTTTAAAGCTGCGATCGGGCAACTGCCCGGTCAGTCACATGGTGGAAGTTGCTGTTGATGCAGCTGTGAGCAGGATGAGGGATGTGGTCCATTAGTCTGCATGGACAGTGCTGTCATGATTTCTAAGCTCTTTGTCTTTCACAGTCCTTCCCTATTTCCTCCCCCATCCTTCCCACTGTTTACCCCACGGAGAGGCAGAAAACTCAAGGCCCATTACCTGGACCACAGCTCTGGGTTCATACAGAGGGCATCATGAGAAGGATCTGGTTCATGTGGAGTGTCTTCATGTTTAATTAAAACCCCTCTGCTGTTTGCTCTTGCTTCATGAGAATAACTTTTATTCAAACCAGATTCTTTCTGCTAGGAGATGAAGGATAAATGCTGAAGATAGATTGCACAGTTGCATATTAAGCTCAGATTAATCTCCAGCATTCCAATAATGGTATATTTTCATATAACAAGTGAGATCGTTCGCATCTTTCCAAGCTGGTGTTGTTCATTGCTCACAGGTTTTCCTCCAGTCCGTTGACAAGATTGTTCTAAATTCAGCTGTTGCGTTGTTTGTGCAGAAAAGAATAATGATGTCTGTGCTGCATAATGTGTCCTCCATGTCATTCAATTACATGCCCAAGGCTACAGCTACCAGGCTGCATTCATGCGGAAGAACTCTGCTGTTTCTTGCCTCTCTAACTGCCTTGCGTCTCACATCACAGTAAATACACAGCACTCCTCCCCACTGCCAATGTCAGTCCATTATGAGACCTTGATGGGATATTTAAAGTCATAATAAACTCTCCAGCTTCTCCTCTCCTCAGGCTAAATTGGTTACTATTTTTTCTTCAGGACAGATCTGACAGCAGGTACACAGCTTGTTCATGCTGGTGTTCTAGCAATGCACATGCAAATGGGTGAATAAACAGGGACGTTTCCATTCAGCATATGCAGCGCATGGTTTTAAGACATATATCTTGCCAGTACTGGTCTCAGAATGAGGTGTGTTTAGGACTGTTGTTTGTACCTTGTTATCCAGAGGCAGCAGAAAGCAATTACCTAAAGCCAAAAAACATAATGCAGCATTTTCCAGCAAATTGAAGGTGATGCCAGTAAATATGACAGGCTAATGGTGCATTCCGATTGATCTCGGAAGTCTGATTGTCTGAGTTGCAAATTAGACACACCACTGGGGGTGCCCCTTTGACTGGAATTTCTACAGGACATTCTTCAGGTACTCCAGCTTAACCAGCTTGTGACTGGAATGCCTCTAACTGGGATGTGACCTAATTGTCAGTTCCCACATCAAATTTTTGAGGTAAAAGGAATGCACCATAACTGCCTCTCTCCTTGACTCAGACCTAATCTTGAGGTGTGTTGACTTGACTGACCCGACCTGGGAGACCACTTTCTTTGCAAACTCAATGTACAGATGGGATGATGCACGACCAGCCCTCACGCAATGCTACAAACATGGCCTCGACAACGTGACCTGCTCAATCACCAAAGTTGAAAAATGTGAACTTTTCAGGCATTGTTGCATGTGATTGTGCCTTGACAGCCAATCAGTTGTAGTTACAAGGGAAGCCAAGCCCCGCTGGCTAGCTTAGCTGATGCAGATAACATGTGTGTCTTTGTGTCTATTTTGCAGTGGATGTATACCAGAAAAGATGGAAGGATTTGCGGGATGTATATGTAAGGGAAAAAAAAAACAAAAGAAGTGGGAAGTAGCATGTTAACGGGAGGGCCAGTGAATAAAGGGTGGCTCTCTGTGGTCCTGTCTTTCCTTGACCCATTTATTGACAGCAACATGGCTCAGGGGGTCACCTCCTCGAGGTGCAGTTGACAGACAATACTGAGGCAGCAGCAGGGACATCTTCACCTTCAACAGTGCCAGTAGCAGAGACAGCATGGCCCTCAGCCGCAGTGTTTTATGGTTGTGAGATGAGTGAAAAGGATATAGTTGAAATAATGTCAGATAAACCTATACATACATGTATGATACTTAAACGAGCATGACGTAACTGAGCAACATGATGGGACAGTGAAAAAAATGAGCTATTTATGGACACACAGTGCACCTGACTTGGGCAACGCAAGTCCAGTGTGAATGCACTGTTAGACACTGTGACTAGAGAGATCTAAGAGTTTGTGCTGTTATGACAGTTAAGGTTGTTTTCGCATCTAGATAGTTTGGGATAGTTGTTTCGGTACAAGTGGGTGTCCCTGTTAAGCATGGTTTGTTTGTTTTTTACAAAAGAACACTGCAATCATTCCCTGTCTTCATGAATATCATCTCTGATCGGATGCAGCTCTCTTTCCATCTCATTTAGAAACTCTAAGATCTTAGGGGGCAAGGAGGCTAAGAAAATTATGACAATGAGTTCTGCTCTAATTTGCTGCCAAAATGATGTCTTATGAGAAGGGGTAAGAGGGGTCAGACCATAGAGTGGGCTTTACAATCAGTCATGTTGTCGGTCTGTAACAAAAAGAAAACACACATGTAGGTGGAGGCTGTACAGGAAGGACAAAATAAACCCAAGAAAATAGAATACTGTGTGTTAAAGGGGCATTTTCATGTCTCTCTGCTCTAAAAGCAAAAATAACTGATTTTGCTTTACATGGGACCTTTAACTGAACTGAGATAGGAACAACCTTTGGAAACACAACTGACCAGTCTGTCGTGATGCAAGCCAAAAGCTTGATCTGACACAAAGAAGACAGTTCTTCTTACCCATTTTTAAGTGCTTGGCCCTTTTCCATTAGTCCTACTCTACTCGACTCGACTCTACCCGGCTGTACTCTACTCGCCTTGTGCTGCTTTTCCATTAGCCCCAGTCGCCTGCCATCACAGGGTGTAGTTTCACTGAGCGGCTCTGCGGTGACGTCATTTTGAGCTTGACACAACAATCTGTGGCTTTTTGTCACAAACCGAGTAAAAAAGGAAAGTAGGAGACGACTGCAGGTGGTAAGAAGAAATACCCCTTGAGAAGCACAGGAGAGTTTTGGAAGCTATACAACAGAATGAAGCCAAGGACAAGAACAATCGAGCTGCAAAGAAAAGACTATGAGGGTAAGCTAACGGTAGCTACCGCTAGCATGTTGGGTCGTCGCGCTCATGACTCATCGATGACAACATTGTCTGATCAATCAGCCGGCAGTCGGTGACGTCATCTTTTGGTATCAACTCTGCTCGCTTGGAGCCAGAGCAGAGTAGGTACTAAAACTAGCTTGTTTTAGGAGGTACCGGGCTAGTGGAAACAAATCGAGTAGGGCCGAGTAGAGTAGGGCCAAGGCGTGCTTGTGGAAAAGAGCCATTTGAGTGTTTTATGTAACCTCTACACAAGAGAGCACTTCCATGCAAAAGACAAGTTCAAGATACTGTAACAAGATTACTCCCTCTCCTACTGAAAACAGTGCTAGTAGCTGCTGAAACAGTAGCTCAAGTAGTCCAAGCTCATTGGATTGGGGTGACAAGATCAGTACAAAGCATGGATTGAAGAGAGAATGCAGAGATACTGAATACACAGGGTTAAACCCTGCTGAACCAAACAATTACCACAGAGTAAACTAACCAATAAGGACCTGTAAGGGACAGGAGTCCCCAGTGAAGCATGTTAGACAGACTGAGAATCGAGATGGATCAGGATTAATTAGTACAAGATTTTAAACACTGGTGATGTGTAAAAATAATCAAAATATTATATATTATCCCGATTAAAGAGAAAATAAATACCTTTATAAATTAAATAGATTTTTTTACAATTTAGTTATTTTCTCTAATTAATTAAATGTCTGTCAAGGAATTATAATGCTTACTTTGTACAACTTACTTTACATAGCATCAACCAGAAGCTTGGGAAGGAGCTGAACACAGGCCGCCAGTAATAGATGCTTTTTCATTATGTGGATTCAATATTTCTTCACCTTCCTCGAGGACATAGTTTTAAAGTATAGCTGGATGACATCATAAAACAAAACATCTTGCCTGAAACTAAAAGGAAAATGTTATTATTCATTACTAGACCTGGACACTGATTCCCCCACTACTCTGCCACCAGGCGAAAACAATCTTGAGTTGCACTCTGAAACCCTGTGGTGCTCGCTAATAAAAACCGTGAGAAGCATGTAAAGCCCAGAGTGAATAAGCACTGAGCTTAAGCTGTCATTTTGTGGGCACAGATGCCTCTCGGATCATTGTGGCACCAAGCGTGAAATGAATGTAAAATCATCCATGATGCCTCTTTGCTTCCATTTATTGTTTCAGGGTTCAGATGAGCTGACATCAGTGTTAGAGTCTCTGGAGATTCAGTCTGTGTCTCTGAGTCTGTTTTCCCTGAGCACTTCCTTGTGTGTATAGTTGTTGCTGAGTACCTGGTGTACATAAATTAGAAGGCTGGGAGAAGATCTCCTTCAATGGATTTAATGTTTGTATTTTATTACCCTGCAATAGAGATAACTGTACATATTAAACTAAATTGCTTTTATATCCGTCTGAAAGAATGAGCCTGGCCAGTTTTACAGAAGCGATAAAGTGTGCTGCTCATTGCCTTCAGTTGTGCCTGATGACTGCAAGCTGTGCAGCCCGAGGATGCTGAATGATGTTAGAAAAAAAGAAATGTAATATGTTATGGGGAGGTTTTCAGGACAGACAAAACTCTGGAAATACTCAGTCATGATACATGGTAATTGTCCAAAGTAAAGAAAGCTGTAGTATTTTCAGTATGGATTCCCTGCTAAAGAGAGTACCAGCACATGTTTTCCCACTTGGTTTCATATATTCTAGTTGGATGACTAAAAAAGATCAGTGTAGCTCAGTCCAAAAACAAGTTGTGACTGAGTAGAAATATCCATGGTTTCATCTGCCTCAATCTCTAACAACTCACTGCTTTGGACTTCTGCGATGATTTGCTTCTGAACAACAGGCAGCATACAGTCTAGCAGCTCATTCTGAACCATTTTTGAACTCTGAGGTGTTCTCTAGGCGCTCTTTCAACACCCCATAAAGAGAGGAAACAAAATCCACCAAGCCAAGGAAAAATCCAGGATTGTCAGACATCTCACTCTCATCATGGCCTTGTAAAGCCAAATCAAGGGGGCCACAAATGTTAAACACAGTCTAGTATTTTGACAGAATGTGTCGACAATCAAAGTGGGAGTGTTCGGGGACCAGTTCTCTGTCTCTGCACCCTGCAGGCAAAATTGAGACGGCCAATCAAAAAGAAGCCTCAGGTCACGTCGCAGGAAAAAGTTGAAGGACTTGCGTCGACTCTTATTAGACCGGAGCCCCAGCACATGCATTGTTACTGTGCCTTTGTGGTCTATGCTCTGCTTTAGGCTTACTCTGAGCAAATCAGCTTGAACTGCAAATGAATCAATGGCAATAAGTCAAATCTCAAATGGGAGGGCTCTCTTTGTTGCTTGTGTCTGAAGGTCTGGGCTCTTTAGGTTATAACTAAATTTCCTTTGCATGTCCAGTGCACACTGATTTAGAGGCTATGAGAACAGACGCCCTGATTGGTTTGATCTATTTTACACCTAAAACACACCCTTATATAATCAAGGCACATAATTTAACCTACTTCGAGCTGTGTGCCTAGCTTTATGCTGCCAACATGCATCCTCAATATCACAAAATACAGACGATACACCCTGAATCACCATGCACCATGAGTTTTATAACAACATGCTTCATGTCATCAAAATAGGGCCCAATTTCTGTACCTCTTTCTTGTCAAAGGACTTTGTAACCCTGTTTTGAAGAAGTCTAATATAAATTAAGCTTTAAGTTTTATTACCAACATTA
The DNA here is from genome assembly GCA_036419115.1 of Scarus forsteni. Classification (NCBI taxonomy): domain Eukaryota; kingdom Metazoa; phylum Chordata; class Actinopteri; order Labriformes; family Labridae; genus Scarus; species Scarus forsteni. Next base: position 212,236 of record JAZDUH010000182.1, read on the forward strand.
TTATTTAATTCTCTTCAAGTAGTGAAATTATGAAAACCCATACATCAATCAAATGTACCCACCCACATCTCTGTAACCCATGACTCACAGCTTTTCTCTAGAAGCTGTGAGCAACAGACCTTTTCCTCTGAAGGCTCTTCTCTCCTGCTTTGCATGTACAAGAGCACAGTAGACATGGTTACATGATGCTTTTTAATTCAGAATTAATTATTCAGAATTAAATAATTCCAATTGAAAATTTTCTCCTTCTTGTTTACATGGAAATAATTCTGAATTGAAGTTTACATGGAAAACACGTTTATTCATCTTTATTCAAGGCCTGAGGGTTGGGAATGGTTCTGATTGGACAGAGCGTGGACGTGACGTAGAGACGTATGTCTAACAGAAGAAAAACTCCAGTTCAGTGTCTCTGTCAGGGAAACCTCATCCAACTTAGATGCTACAACTTTAAAAAGTCTGCATTTTTAATGCTTACTTCCATCCACTCTTTCATTATTTTGACATCTTGTAAGGCTCTAATTAAAAAAATTGTCTGAGCTTGAGTCCAGTGCTTGCTTTGGGCAACCTTCCTGTTCCCGTCAGCGTCCCGTGCATCATTGTGACAGGACAAGGGAACGAGCATGTGCAGAATGACCTGAATTTTTTCAAAGCAGAATAGATATATATATGATAGAGAAATTATTTAGGTTGGATTAAAAATCAGAATAAACCAGCCACTTACTTTGGAACTAAGTTTTATTTGGAATTATCATTTTCATCTGGAATTAGGTGTTTTCATGATCATTTCTAATCGTTTTATGATTTAAGTTTTGTTCAGAATTAAAGGGGAATTGAAGTTCTCATGTAAACGTGATAACTGACATCTTCAGAGTTATTTAAAGCTGCTGGTGCATGTCTCGCTACAGAAGAGAGAGCACCACAGACTCCATCAGTCCATCAGTCACTTCACTGATTATTGTTTATCAATTTTTTGGTCTTATTACTAGCCACTGACGCTGATTGCTGTCTTACAGTGATCTGGCCACTAACAGAGCCCATGTGCTCAGAATTTTTCGGGTTATTATTCGGGTTAAGGTAGGGATGGTGTGTCAGCTGTGTAGACCTTTGGGTTATAAATGGGTTTGAAAGAAATAAGGAAGTAACTGATCTCCTTCATTTCCAGAAGCAACGCTGGGATTGCTTATTGATCTGGACATTTCATTTAGTGTCACAGGGAAGTGTCACACAGGGTAACAAATAGATGTCATCCCTTCATGACCCAGAGACCCTAAAGCACAGAGATACCCCCCCACCCCCCAAGATATCTGAGTCTCATACATGGTGCCTTCTATTCTTCACTGTCAGAGTTTTGGATACTGTGCGGATTTCATCAGTAGCCACATCTAAACTCGGCCTCTTTTCTCAATATCTAAGGGTAAATTACTACCCTTAAATGGATCAAGGGCATAAAACAAGCTGAAATACAAGGATAAAAAGCAACAATTAGGCAACTATTACAATTTCTGTTCATGCCAAGGTGATGCTCAAGGAAATCTGACTTAACCCCCCAGCTGAACAGGAATTCTCTATAATTAATGTGGGTTTGATATGCAAAATGATGAATAGTCTTTATTTTATCTTTTAGAATTTCAAATGTGTACTTGTATTACCATGGTAACTAAATAGCAAAACACAAACCATCTAGTGCACGTTGCTTTAATAGGAATAAGAGCTAACACTCCTAGTTTGATCTTTGTTATGGCCAAACACACCCTCACCTTCAGGCACATAATCAATCCTTTTTGCACCCTGTGCCTACTATGTACCGAGAATTTGCATCCAAAAAAGCAAACTATAGAAAAAGGATCATCACATGGTTTCATCATAACTAAAGTTCATAATAAAAGGATGCTCAAAAGGCTTATCAACATTTGATCCTGTCCCTTAAATATTGTACAAATTACCCAGTCAGTACCTCTGATTTGAAGAACCACATTATGTGACTTTCTCTCTTGGACGGATGGGATTGCCTGACTGACATTTTGTTGTTGATCACTGTGACATTCTACACAAGACAAAACAACCAACTATAGCGACAGACCCCGAAGACTGTTTGGTTGGGATGTAATCCTGCCTAAATAGTACAGTCTCGCCTATGTATTACAGTGTTCTTAAGAAATCATGTTCATGAAATTGCATTCACAAGTAAAGAATAAGCATTAGGCTTTGGGATCTTTACACTTTTCATATGATCTCCAAATCCTCAGTAATACTTAAAGGGACTGTGAGGAGTTTCTAAGTAATTACAAAAAAGTCTCACTTTTAGATTGGGAACAAGACAATTAAAACTAGAGCAAATGTATATTATTCGGACATGTCTTAGAGCACCGGGCTGTAAGTAGCGATATATAGCTGGTTACAAAAGTACGATACTAAGTTTCCAAAAATTGCTTGATGTCACACATCAAAAACTACCACTACGTAACTAGAAAGAGACACATTATCTATTCGCTTTGCATCCTGTAATTTGTTGAAAAAAGAAGTTGTAAAGCAATGCAGAGTTCTGAGGAAGGTCCGAGCTGCATGCTGTATTAGCATCACAACAAAAACACGCTTTGGCTTGGGTCACGCCTTTTGGTGCATTCCAGTTGTAGTCAGAAGTAGGAATTTCTGGGTTCCGAGTAGGAAACTGCAACTGCAATGTCCCCCGAAGTTGGAATTTACTACTGGGAACTCGGTGAAACCTCACCACCCCGAGCTAACAACAGCTAACAATAGCCTGGTAGATCTGTATGTTTTTGTCCGACTTCAACTGGAATGCCGATAAGTCGGAGATGATGTCGCTCCCAGTTCTGAGGTCACAGGAACGCAGCATTACGACAGTCGCCCCACGTGCTCATGGGTAGCAGAGTCTTAATGTCGCCAGTAATAGATTGTCCTCATAGCACCTTCAAGTCAGGGTTGACATTTTTATAAAGTTTGTGTTAGGTTTTGTGACCGGAATTGTCCGTTGAACCCAAAAGCTCAAGAAAGGAGGAAGCCAGAGAAGGTTTAACAGGTTTAATAAATACCAAAAGTCACAAAAACACCAAAAACACAAGGAGAATATGAACAAGGCGGCGAGGGCTTGTGGAAAGCACCTGGAAGGAGAGCGGAGGAAACAGATTAGTCCACGAGCCCACAAAAGCACAGGGAAAACACAGACCACAAAAATCATAAGAACGCCAATGCATGGGACAAAGGCTTAGAGCCGAAACACGACTTGAAACAGTGAGCAGGAATGACTTAGACAGGCACCAACCGAGGTAAGGAAAACAATACTGCCACACTGAATCCTCCACCGGAGCCATCTTAAATAGAGGGAGTACTCAGGTGAACAGAGCAGAAGACTCCGCCCGTGAGACAGGAGCAGGAAGGGAAATCGAGGGGGAAGGGAGAGAGGCAACCGTGAGGAATCACTGGCCCAATCCCAAACCGCCCCCTACACACTCTCCCTACCCACTACCCCTCCGTTTGCGCGTCCGCGCGGAGGGTCCGCCATATTAAGGGCTGTCCCATTCCACGGAGTGCGGAGGGGAGTGGACTGCTCAGCCCTTAAACAGCGAGTCTGCATCGATGCAGGCTTCCATCGACTTTGGCAGGAAGTGCAACGTCTAAATGGGAGAGGAAACAACATGAATGTAAGTGCCCAGGTGTCAATATGTTCCCCACACCTTTGTCACACTGACAGAAAATCACATAAAGCGTGGTTTTAAAGTTTAAACGAAACAAACAAATCATAGATGCTGACGTTTGATATGATTGTGCAGCCCTGGCGCCATAAAATGTGAACACAGTTGGCAGCATTATTCATTTCTTTGATTGGAATTGTCAGATGATAATTGGATTGAAAGACATGTGGAATCGCTTAAATTATTTGAATTAGGCTATAACGTAGCTCCTGTCCTAGCGGGTCATAATCTTTGCCACAGTGTAACAGCCACACACGGGGCGTCTTTCTGTTGCCATGGCCACGAAGTTTTCCTTTTCCGGTGAAGTTAAGAGGGCCTCCCATTCCTGCCCGTCTTTTTTACATACCCTCCCCCTTCAGTGGAAGTGCACTCCGTATCTACGAGTGTGACTCAAATTTGGAGTGACACTTGTTAGTGAAGGGGTAGTGTGTAGGGGGCGGTTTGGGATTGGGCCACTGACTCCTCACAGTTTGAGAAACATTCGACAATCCAGAAATGTACAGCCTCTGCTGTCGCTGGCATTCACATCTGGAAAATAACTTTTCACAAAGAAAGACTTTCTTGGAGAGCAAAGTTAGTTTTCAGGAGTAAAGGGTCTCTGCTCTTTCTTAAAGTAATAATTTATAGCTATGTCAGACTTATTGGAGCATTACTGAAAATCAATGTTTTCCTAAGAAAACTTTTAAACCGAAAAAAAAATATATATAAATAAAAAAAGATAAAATACTGACCAAACTGCAGAGCTGTTTTCTTTGTTATTTAAATGATAAATGCTTTTGGCTGGATGTCAGAGCCCAATTCACTATAGAACAAGGTCAGAGACAGTCTGAACACCTTATAAATAAGTTTTTGTATGAAGAAAAGTTTCCTTTTTTTCCTTTTCATGAGAGTATCTCAGCTTTATAAAAGCCCTACAGAGAACAATGTTGCTCTTCTAAATGTGTGCAGACAGCTTCCTAGCAAAGCTGTAAAACATATTCAGTTTTTCAGTTTGTTGATGTTTTGTGGCATAACTTCAGACTTCAAGCCCCCTACCATCACTAACAAGTGATGAGAACATTGAGGATCAATACCTCATCAATTTTTCAAGATCGAGGCCACAACTCAGGTCAATACCAACGAACTATGATGACAAATAATTTGAGACTGCTGCTGGGTTTTGCCTGTGGTGATACATATTGTGAGAGTGTGTGAATTTCTGCACATTTGGATTGCACATACATGTTCAGGGACATACATAAATTGTACATCTGTCACAGTATCATGTGTCAACTGAGTTAAGAGGATGGCAGCAACATTTATATTAAGTCATCCCCAATATAAAAGATTTGGCATTTCAAACTTTAGGTCACAGTGTGATATGCTTGAACAAATTATTTAATAGTTCATTAATGACCCATAAACTATACTACTTATCCCTTTCAGGGTCACAGGGGGCTGGAGCCTTTTCCAGCTGACAGTGGGGGAGAGGCAGGATACACCCTGGCAATTTAAAGTTACAATTTCACCTCACAAGCATGTTTTTTTTAAGTCTCTGGGAGGAGGATAACCCAACAATCCAGAAAGCATGCTATGTACGTTGGATGCTTTATATTGTAAATTTCACTGGTCCATCTGGAAAAGAGTCCATAGAAAGGGTTTGAGAACGGCCAAACCCTTTCAGAAGCATATCTGGCAGGTGATTAGATAAATGATCCATCAATCCCATTCATTACAGACCAATCATTAACTGCAGTAGGCGGGCAGTACTGCCATGGTGTAAAAAACAAAAGTTACGTACTACAGACTGTAGCCAAAACATTTCAGTAGTGGAGTGAAAATATCCTGTGTTTCCATGTTGCTTGATTTTCATTATCAAAATCAGTTAATGATGATTTAAATAAATAAATAAAACTGCTTCTGAAGCCGTTAGCATCTATGCAAATGTCAGTATAACCAGTCACTTCCTGCTCTAAAGGGTGTTGATCAGACCGTGTCACTTTGAGCTGCTTACAATAGTTGTAGATTGGAGCTTTGCAAGATGGATCACCCTGACTGCAGACAACAAATCAGGCTAATCCATCGGCACTGCAAGGTAGGGAGGAAGCCACATGGGTTTCAAACCAGCAACCTTCTTGTCATGATTCATGCCCACTACCTGCTGTGCTACTGTGCATGACATTAAATGTAGAATGTATCTTTATTTTTACACTACATTGTTAGCAGACAAAGAAGATCTGATCCAGCTCCTCACTGATAAAACACTTATGACTTTAATTAAAATATCATTAGGATTTTCTTGTTTCTTCTGCTGTCATGTGTCGAATTTCTTCTCTCCTCACATTTGAAAGTCCAGTATTTTTCAATTTTCTTTCTCATTGTGAGTCTGTTTTCATTCTGCTTTCAGTCCAGAGGCTGGCATATGCTGTGCAAATTCAAGCCAATAGTATGTCAGTCATGGGGGAATGGCAGCTCACACTGTGTGACTGAATTTCATGACGCATGACTAACATGCACAACTAATGTGCTCACAATGCGTATTTAGATGGTTGGGCATGATTATGGTTTGCACACGATACAAGTGAAACTGTGACAGAGCATTTATGTCATTTATGGAGGATGAAGTTACATCTCCCTGTAAGTTATTGTAACTGCCATAACTGACAGAGACCTTTTGTTACATATACATTAAACTGAAACTTTTTTCAGTCGAGGAAATTTTCCTGGCACTGTGCTGAGACTTTGCTCTTTACCTCTTTGGGGGGGCTATCTTTTTTTAATGCAAAAAATAAATAAATAAAAAAGTCATATTAAAGCATCATGTAGGCATCCTAGCTACTTGGGCAAAGATTTTAAAAACTTTATCTTTATATTGGAAAAGAAAGGATTGTTTTCTTAACTATATACTCTCATATAAAAAGTTCCACAAGCTTTTAGGTAACTTTTAAGCCTTTTTTGCACACAACAGCCCTGATAGAATCAGATTAATGTCAACGAAGTTCACCTGGGTGGTGACATGGTTGATCACATGCGCCTCTGAACTGGGAGGAGTTCATGCTGGACTGGGGGAGAAGTGGGGACTGGGGGTCACTGGTAGGCATGACATCAAAAATACACAAGTCACAATTTATATCCTAGCTTCAGTGATACACTTTAAAAAACATAATAAAATTATTGACCAAGTAGATGAGAGGGGCTCTGTAGCATGTAGACGTGAATATGATGATGATTGCACAGGAGAGCTGCAGTGTTTCAGCTCCGTAAATAACAGACTGTGCAGATGTACTGCAGAATTTAAATACATAGCTGTCAAGTTTCCCCGTTTTGGCCGGAACACTACCATATTTTATCCTTCTATCCCGCCCTCCTCCCATATTAGTATTTTCATGTAGCTAATGGGGATCCAAAATTAAATAAACTAATAAAATAAATATGGCCCACCTGCATGAAGTCTGTTTCTTGCAAGTGTGAATGGGGTCTTAGAGACAGGTTAAAGACAGCATTGAGTGGTCTTAAAGCGCAAAACTGTACATTTTAAGGTTATGTATTTTTTAGAATATCTTTTTTTCTCACAATGGAGATGTGGTGGAAGCCTGTGGTTTCCAAAGTTGGGATTATGACTCCTAAGGTGGTTGAGATACAAGAAGCAGGGGTTGCAAGATGCTTTCCAGAAAACAAAGAAAATTCAAAGTGGATGTTGTACAATAAACAACAACTATAAAGATACATGCATAGAATAAGTCCGACTTGATGCTGTATAAAACTGTAGTCATTTGAAAAGTGTGATGCTGAAATTATGATAATTTTGTATGTAAAATCCTCTAAAATGTATGCTGACAGAAATGCTAGAGACAAAGTTTACAAAAAAGGTACATTTTACTTGACTCAAGCTTTTGCAAGACAAGTCTGCCTTGGCATTTTCAGATTGTGCAGTCTTTGATGGACAGAGACAGACTGAATGATATCATAAAAGTCCAAGATTACTGGAGTTCAGCTCAAGGGCTTGGGTTCTCTGTGAAAGATGGTAAAGAAAGCTTAAAGGATAATTGATGAAACAGACCAGATTCCTCATGGTGATATTTATTTAATCCTATCTTGCCCTAAGGACTACAAACATCACTGGATACTATATGTTCACTGCTTTATTCTTTTAAGCTGACAGACTAAGGGCTTTTTATTTATGCTTGTTGCAAATCCAAGAACATTAAAAGTCATTATGTGCTTATCATGTAAATTATGATGCTTTCATGCAAGGGTGACCCAGTTGGACCATAGAAACTGCTGCTTTGGACATGTGAATGTGATTGCATAAATGTTCAGTGACCAGTTTATCTTATTCTTCTCCGTAAGACTCTGTTGATGTGGATTGAACTCCTCTTTTGAAATAAATGAAGCTTTTGAATCTGAATTTGAATCTAAATCAAACTGAAATTACAGATAATAATCTAGGAACTTCACTTCAAGTTTTAAAATATTTGTCCTTGCCCAGACATCAGTTAAAACGATAATGAAATGTTTGAAATATTATGACATTTACACTGTGTGCTTTGGGTTCATGGCTAGAATTTCAATCTAAATTTTGCACCTTTGCCATGACCTCAACAGCCACTACATGCTATCTGCTAAAGCATGCACCAACCTCAGAGGTTTGCAACTGTGAGAGGACCCATTCTATGACACTGCAGCCCTGGATATTATATCATTTTTTAATTATTATTGTGTTACCTTTCTTTAGATGTGTTTATGTATCTCCTTTATTGCGCAGCCTTTTAACATGATATTAACACCAGTCATCCTTACATTTACTCACTGAAGATAGTGGTAAATTCTATGCAAGTTTTCGATTACTATCAACAAACAAATTCAACTCTTTCATATCCATGTGATATGATATGCTTTAAGCATCAGTGACAGCCATGGGAGCAATTTGGGTTCAGTGTTATGCCAAAGGACACATCTACATTGTGCAAGCTGGAGCTGGGATCAAACACTTGATCCTCTGACAACTGAGTGTCTCTACAAACTTGGTCACTGATGCCCCAAAGACATCATATTCTGTAGTTCTTTTGTGAGAGAGCTAATCTTGCAGCCAAATTTATTGACAATGCATGCTAGGCTTACTTTTTATACGGGAAGCTCTTGACCTTTTTGCACCAGTTGCCTGGAAACTTCCAGGAAATGTAGGACAATAATGGCCCCAACATACATAGTATGTGTTTTTGTATCTTTATATTAACCTTTGACTAGAGTTATAGAGGGCTGTTTTTGTTTATGTTATGCTTATATTGTATAACTACGTTAAAGTAAAAGGCTAACCTGTTTTGTGTTTTTACCTACACTGAAGTGTGGGCAAAGTGAGCCAATCCAGAGGTGTGCAGAAATAAACATAGGAGGCTGCACTGATGGACGGTACAGTCAGTATGAGTCAATATTGAGTGAAGTGGGCTTTTGCGCTCACAGATCAACAATATCAATCTATATGAGGAGATGAAAATCCATTATGCCTTTATGAAATAATGGGCTCATGGTAATGAATTGCCTACAACATTATGTTGCATAGTACTTTAGTAATGGGGTGCTTCAAGGTCTCCCTTGATGGCCTAACTGTAATTTGTGCATATAAATGTACTAATGTACATGAATTACAATGAAAGGCCAAAACAACAATGCTGAGTGGACTCAAATAACCACAACTTCCATCATTGCATAGAAACTTTGAAAGGCACTTTGAATGGTTCAAAAACTATTGAGCAATTACTTAACAGGGACCAAGAACTGACAGAAATACATCAACCACATCAACTTGTACACCCTTCAGGATAGAGACATACACCCTGAAGACAGATTTCTGTCAGATATCATTTAATATGATTTACTTGTCATAGTGTGCATGCAGAAAAACCTAAAGGGTGTCTATTTAACCCTATAAAGCCAATTGTATCATATTTGATACATACTTTTATAATACCTCTATCTACTCAATATGATCAACAAATTACAAAAAAACATCTGAATACAATCAGATAAATGATAAAAAAAAATGTCCTCAAATGGATTATCAGTTGCCAAAAACACCTAATGTATCAAATGAGATACGGAAAATCTATGTGTTGAATTTTATGGACATTTTGATTTTTATGGATTTTAGCAGAAATTGAAAGAAACATTTCAGTTCCAAAAAAATATAATTTTCTGGCTATAATCTATGGTCTTGGGCTTGAAAAGGTTAAGAGGAGGATTGGGTGTCCTGTTGAACTGGGAAAAAAGACAAAGCTGGGTAGGTTTGGCAATAAGGTGGCTGTTACCTGAATATGGTGCCAGAAACTCTACCAACCTTTTATTTTGAGAATAGGAAGAAGACAGGACTTTTAGAGACATGCACCATGGTTGACCATCGATGGAGAAGATATAAGCACACATTGTTATAGTTGGAAACAAGCCTGTTTTTTTGTGAAATTTTTAGGTTATGAAGGGCAAAATTTGTCTCAGTCAATGTGATCCATTTGAAACTGATGTGTGAATATCTTTTTATTGTTTGGTGTGAGCACAGTTTAAAATCAGAAATTGAGAGTAGCTCTTAAGTTGTCTGAGGGTGAAAGAGAGTGACAGACAGCAGTCTTTACAAAGCTGTCCACTGCATGGTGGGCATAACTTGTTTTGAAAACCTAACTTTAACAGAAGGGCTTTTTTAAAATGTAAAAGAAACAGCTTTAGCTCATTTTTGCTCTCCTCAGCAATTCTCCTACTTTTCCTGTTTCACTGATAAATTGCTTTTAGTATGCAGACACTTACGTGAAAAAGCTGAAAAATGAAACATCTTCTGCATATCCACAGGAAATAATGGTTTAAAAAGTGTCACTGACCATCACACTGGGCTCAGACTCTATTCCTTTGAAAGGCATTCATGTTATCTTAAGTGACACAGAAGTGGTTGCTACTCCAATTCATCCATTTTCCTGTTGGCTCTTGCCGTCACATCTAAAAGCCTCTGCATTTGGCATTATTCCATGGATTTGTCCTTCATCCTTTCTATATCTTCTGTTTCTGAATAATGAGACATCTTCCATTAGTTTAACAGGGTCTAAGAAGACAGCACATCCACTAAAGGTTTCATGAAATGAGACTTTAGGTAATTTAGGAGGGAAAACTCAACCAGGGGTGACCAACTCCAGACTTTATATGTGCAGGTTTGAGTTGGTGCTGTCACACTGCACTTCTTAGATGGATTACTCTGACTCCTGAGACCTTTCTCTTCAGCCTTTTAGTGTTGAACACACTCAGTCTTTCTTCCTATAGCAATACACTTTGCTGCCACATGTAAAGAGTATGGAGGTTCAGTTACAGAGACAAATCGAGTTTCTTTATCAAGAGGTGTTTTTTCCTCTATATGTGAAAGAAACAAGGTAATAGCTCAAACATTAGCTTCCCTTTGCTTAAGTTCATCATTGTCCTAGCATGTACTCAATGGACAGATTTTGTGGAGCAGCTCTTCTTTGCACTGTCTCACTGTGGTTTTACCTAATGCCCAAAGTGTAAATTGAAGTTTCGCCTTGGTGGACTCCTCGAACAGCATCTTTTGCTGATCAGGCAGGATGTAATTTGGATTCAAGGTGTTCTGTCTGAGGAAAGCAAGTATTTCTTTGGCAAGGGCTGACTTTTGTCCTCTGCACTCCAAACTGGCATCCAGCAATTAAGTCATTAGTCTTTTACCCATGTCCCCTAGCTCGAGGAAAATGGTAGAGTACCAGTTATGTCTTTCTGAACCTAACGCCATCCGCTAAAGTGATTATCAGACTCTTAGTCAGCTTTATCTCAGTCTCAGCTGGCTACTCCAGTGAACAGATACACAGAACTAGTGGTATGTTACAAGCTCCAGTTCCACTGAAGATGGGATATTGTTTGAATCACAAATAAAACAAAATACAATGATTTGCAAATCCTTTATCTCTTTAATTTTTTTTTTAAGTTTATTTCGAACATCTTAAAAAAAAATAAGAGAAACAAAACATTAATATACATATACATACACACATATATTCGTATATATATATATGTATATGTATATATATATATATATATATATATATATATATATATATATATATACATGTACATATACACACATATATACATATATATACACATATACATATACACACATATATACATATATATATACACACACACACACACACACATATATATATATACATATATATATATATATATATATATAAATATATATATATATATATATATATACATATATATACATACATATGCACATACATATGCACATACACATACACATGCATATAAACATACATTCGAGGACGAAACAGAAAAATATAGCATTAAGATCAGTACTTTTTTTTTTTTCATGACTCCTCCTCTTCTTCTTTTGGTTCGAAAATGGTGTAGGATGAAGCAAATAGCTTATCTAGTCCTACCCTTTATTCAATTGAATACACAATACTAAGACTAAGAATTTATGTAATGTAATGTTCAAACTGACAGTGGTGTTTTCGTTTTGTTGCAGATATTCCCCTATTTCCAACTTGGCCTGCAACATGTTCCAAAAGGGTTGGAACAGGGGCAACAAAAGACTGGGGAACTGGATGATAGCTCCAAAACACCTGTTTGGGACAGTCCACAGATGATCAGGTTAACTGGAAACAGTTGAGTGTCATGGGTAAAAGAGCAGCATCCTGGTTGACGTCATTTGTAAGTAAGGGTGGGGTGAGTTTCACTAGTTTGTGGTCAACTTTGTGAGCAACAAGTCCAATAGTTCAAAAAACAATGTTTTTCAATCTACAATAAAAATGAACTTAGGGATTTCATCTACAGTTCACAGTTTCATCAAGAGATTCTGAGAATCTGGAGATATCTCTTCCCATAAGAGGCAAGGCTGAAAACTAACACTGAATGCATGTAACCTTCAATCCCTCAGGCAGCACTGGATTAAATGCCAAGATAATTCTGTAAAGGATAATAATTAGGGCTGTCACTTTTGTGCATTAATTAGATTTTCTCTAATCTATAGATTAGATTAGAGAAAATAAAGTTGATCAGTTTGAACACTGGGTCTGTAGTGTATTTACACAATATTGGTTGAAAATAATTAGCAAATCATTATATTCCCATTTATATTTGAACTTTACACAATGCCCTAACTATACTGTAATTTGGGTTTTGGGTGTCTGTAAGAAACAGGTTTGAAAAGAGGACATTGTGAATGATGGCTTTCATCCCTGTCTTATGGCATAATTGCATATCCGGTGCACAGTTAAAAGTCTGACATATGTTGGCAGAACCATCAGTGGTGTGAAGCCTGATGTGGATGTGAACTTGTACTGATCTTTCTCTCTCCCCTCAGTCAAATTCATTGATTGTTGAGGCCTCATTATTTTTGACTTTTCACTTGATGGAAGAGTCTCTGAAATGTGTCTGAATCCAATACCATCAGAGTGTAATGAGTTTGTTCACAACCTTGTACTCTGCCTCTAGAAAGGCGATAGTGCTTAACTTCTGAGTCACTGCACAGTTATTTTAAACTCGGCATAATTTTAGGAAAGAAGAAAGTTGTGTGATCATTTATCTATCCATTACTTTAAGTTTGGAGAGGGAAGTGGGCAGATAGGCCATGAAAACATTCCTGTATGAAAAACTTTCATAACTGTTGTTAAAATATGTGAACATCAAGACCCAGACCCACCCAAAATCTGCCTTGTATGACCAATCACATTACTCTGTTGTTTTTTCTGATGCATTGTCTTTCACAGTCAGTGACGGCAACCATCCTTCACCCCAAGCATCTCCAATCAATCTCATTAATGTTTACCTCCCCAGCAGATAATTCATATTCTTTCCTGTATACCTCACAACTACCTCCACCAGTATTAATTATGAGGTGGTATCCTGCGACTGGCCTCACTACCCCTTCAAGTACATGAAACATCCTGATCAAGTTGAATGTCTAGACACAATAATAAACAAATAAACTGTTCAAATCTTATTTTTTCTTGTTATAATGAATAATCATTTACTATTTTTTAGCCTCGCCTGACCTATTTAAGGCATTGAGTCTTTTACATTTCATCTGTCTATCTGTTCATCCATCCATCAATCCATCCTTCGATCCATCTATCAGTCAAACACGGTCATTCTAAAGTAAATGGCTAATTCTGAACACATTGAGGCATTTTTGTGAAACTTTTCAGCAATGTCCATTATTACTCAAAAATTTAAATGAACAGATTTTAAAAGTAAAAGGTCAAGATAGTTAGGTCTCATGTTCATCTTGCTTGAGGAAAAATAAATTGTTTAATTGTCCCCTTTGACTTAAGAGTAAAATGAATATATTTTGGTGAACCAGGTTAGTGTAACCATGATAGGATGGATAAACAGATCCTTGCGCTCTTTCTTCACACGACTCTTAAGGTGCGTTCACACCGGACGCTACCTTGGCGATCACTCTCCATGCAAAGTCAATGTACAGCCGGGATGGGGCGGGGCTAACCCTCCCGCAATGTGACAGCCGCTTTTCACACTACCACATAGCTTGTCGCGCGATGTTAAAGTAAAAATATATAAAAATTGATCTTTTCAGACGATGTCGCGTGTGGCTGTGTGGCAGCAGCCAATCAGTGGTGTGTGCACGTGTGACGGTGCCCGTGACAGACAGTTTTTCATCTGGACTACAGAGGAACAATTTATGTCCGTGTTGGAAACATTAGTCAGTAAGGACATTAGTTCCGCCTAGACGGACCGTGGGAAACTCTCAGATGATGCTGCAGCAGGGCATCAGCTGCAGTGTTTTGTGGTTGATAAGTAAATGAAAAGAATACAGCTGGAATAATGTCCGCTTATACATCCTATTATATGATATTTGATATGATCGTGGTGAACCTCGAGCGGACGTGACGTCACCGAGCGACAGCCGGCGGCAACGGTGACCAAAATGAGGTATTTATGGACGTGCGACGATACATCAGTGGGCGATGCGATTTTGGAAGCTGGGTTGCTTGCGGTGTGAACGCAGCTTTAGGCCTCTAAAATTCAGTTGCTTTCATCAAGAAGTACTAAAGCAAGAAACTAGAATTTCAATTTTTCTGATCAGTTTATTCCATCTTACTGAAAGAACAAATATTCTTGCCTGCTCATCTGATTTCTGCACCAGTAGTAGACAAAAAGGGAGTGCTTTTAGCTTCTGGAGTCTTTTGGATTGATGCGTGGCTATTAGAACATGTCAAGAATTCATGTTTTAGACAAGCGTGTGGACATAAATGGTCTTATTCCATTTTCACTCCTAATAACTGGGTCTCTCTGATAAAGTGCTCATGATGCATGTGTGTTGGAAAATGAACAGCTTAATAATTGTGCTGGACCAGAGGTTGATTGGAAATAGAAGTAGATAGATTGCTTGAAGTGCTGCTTTTTATTCCAACTCAATCCCAATGATCACCATCACAGTGCAGCCATTTGCATGTAATTGTCCTCGAAAGCTGGGCCTGCACAGAAAAGCCAGCAGTGTGGATAGCCAACAGAGCTTCAATTATGCAAGTCCCATGTATTTTCATAATATTCTGGAGTAGTTTGCCCTCTTACCAAGCCTTTCATTTAAATTTTTGACACACCTTTGCGGTGTCCACCCCATACTTCTATCATACCAAATTCCAATACTCATGAGCTGGCACACAATGAATGAAAATTCTGTAGACTTGCCCTGGCTTAAGTTGAACCAGGACAAGGACATTGGGGTGGACCATCAGGACAGGCAGAACCTCAGCTGGCTTAAACAAAGTGAGCTTCATAAACCTCTAATTCATCATTTTATACTTTTGTGTCATTTGCAATTAATTCTTGGGGTCTCCTCTGCCATTTTTGTACATTTTTGTCATTTTCTTTTTGAAATTTGGTGATCATTAAGGCTGTGTTAAAGCTTTGGCATGAATGTATGCAAGAATGATTTTTTTTTTTTTACATAGTTTTGGAATCTGATGGCAGTTATTTTCACCTGTCTGCTGTTCATTATGGACACTTTTTATATCCTTTGGGGACCATCAAAACAAAAATGTACACACAAACACTGCTATAAATTCAACATCAACATACTTGTTGTTGTTTTTTCCTGCATGAATGTATTAAACCACCCCAGTTCTGATCAAAGCTTCAAAATGTTCAGTCCTTTTTAGAATTTCATTATTTGGATGGCGGTTTGATTACATGTTGCCACTGTTTTGTTTTGTTGTTTCAATCCCAAAAAAGGCGTTTTAGATATGATTAATTGTTAGGGATGGAGTGTTGCTGTTGATTAGAGTTTTGATATGTCAAATGTGCAAAAACACACTAATACTTGCTGCTATTTTCTCTTAAATGTTATCAAAACACTTTTGAGAGAGGCAAGATCGAGGGGTCATGATTTTACTTATATAATTTTTAAAATCTGTCTACTTTAAAGACACA
Organism: Scarus forsteni; assembly: GCA_036419115.1. Lineage (NCBI taxonomy): Eukaryota > Metazoa > Chordata > Actinopteri > Labriformes > Labridae > Scarus > Scarus forsteni. The sequence continues at coordinate 228,390 of JAZDUH010000182.1, forward strand.
TGAAACACACCCTGACAATGCACAAACCATACTGGCATGTAAAGGGATAAAATGGTGAAAAGACTGAATATTTTGTAGTTTTGATTTGAGCCAAAGTGGTATAAGGGATTTGTGTGAAAAGATTGATGTGTGAGGATTCTTTCAGTGTACAGTTTTGGCGTGAGGGTCCCCAGAGGGTGCAAAGTTATACATCTTACAGTAAATGAAAAATACTAATGCATTGAGATCAGTGTTCTTGCTCTTTTTTTATTTTACATATACATAGCTACGATCACCAGCAAGGTCCCATCCCAACTATTAAATATATTAAGAATATCTTGTTTGATATGTCTTCATTTTTGAAAGACAAGTGGTGACACATACTTAAACTGGCAATTTAAAGGTTTAAACCCTGAAAATTAATGACAATTTGGTCGTGATGTGCAAAGTGACTTGAACATGAGCCAACTATTAACCCTTTAACAGCACAGCTGTGAAGCAGAGGTCATCAATAAATTCAGGGACATTTATTGTTTAAATAAATAGGACATATTGAATTATTGAGATGATTCTGTCAACATTTCAGGGAACAGTGAAACTACAAAAAAGCCAAACATCAGATTTTTTATTGGTGTGGGATTTAAAGGTTTAAACAGTCATATTTGATAAATTAAAAAATGAATTAAAATGCACAAATAGTTGGGACAAAATCCATCAGAAAAGGCAAAATCGTTTGTAAATAAAGTAGCAATAAAAAAAAAACCTTAAAATTGATGATAACGGGATTGACGAGTAAAAATGTTTTGGATAAATACAATTTTCTTTGTAAATAAATCATCATATCAGTACATTGTTCAGTATTTAAATAACAATTATGATAATTCTAATAAAAAGTTTTAGCTTTTTGAACCTTTAAATCACACACAAAGAGAATGACAGTTTTTTGGTTTGTTTGCAGTTTTTTTCCTTCATACTAAAAAAACAATTACTTATTTCTAAACATATTAGATACTCAAAAAATTATTGACCTCTGACAAATAGTTGAGCTGGGAGCTAAAGGGTTAAATCATATTAAGTAAATAACTTTTCCACTTGTTTTGCATACATTTCTCTAAACACATTAGCTTCACTCAAAACCAAATCAATATAGTGTCATGATTTCAACCGTTAAATGCAAGTTTGATCACATGTTACTAGTTGGATAAGGTTTAAGGCTTTTGTACTGTGACGTTAGGTGCATCATCATGCTCTACTGAATATATAGAGTGTGATTTAATATCAATTTAATTCAATATTATTTGGTGCCATTAAAAAAGGTATAATTGCCATCATCATAAATCCCCTCTGTTAACCTGCAAAGGTTCATTACCTCCATAGATACATGGACATGGAAGGTAAAAGGATGAGGTGGAGTGAAGATGGTGATTACAGGATGGAGCAGGGGGTCACAGGGAGTGTAGACGTTAAGTGGTCCATTTCAGTGGCGATCTTTAACACATTGGATTAGTACATTTTGTGTACGGTGTGTTCATCCAATCACTGAACCTTGTGTAACACATCATTTACTGCACATTCTCACAGACCTCTAGATAAAGCTGGCAGAAAGTGCACAAGTGCAATCAGTTGGCTTAGTGTAACAAAAGAATCAATGTGGAGACGGAGAGAGGGGAAAGGGAAAGTAAAAGCAGCTGGAACACGAGAGGAGCTCAGAAAGGAAGATACAAAAGTATGCAGGTGATTGGGTATAAAAAGATGGTTTCATGCTCTCATTGTGATTTTCGCATCATTACACAAATGTAAGATGGGTTGTAATGATGCTTATTAAAGCTTTAATGCCTCTCCTTTTAAAATTGGTATCTTGCCTAGATGTGCTTCATTTGATCTTTATGACTCCTCATGTCTGATATGAGGCACAAACTTGTTGTAAAAGCATATTCCACATGAAAACAAAAAGTATTTTTATGAGTATTCATCTGTCTGAATTGGAATAATTTGAACCGAGGAACCAAAGTTTAATATTTTAATGCTGATGTTAAAGTTTATTCAAAGTTTTATTCAAATTTTATGTTAAGCTAAGCTGTTTATAAGTCTATGTCCAAACAGTATAAGTCTAGTATTTAGGTCAGTGCATTACTATAATTTGGAGAGTTTATGCCTATGATTTTATGATTAAGATCCTGTGAATAAGGATTTTCAGACAATACAATTGAAATGCTTTTGTAAACCATTATAGATTTTTGTTTTTTGGTTGTGGACTCATTTATCAACCACTCAGTAGTTTCACATCTATTACTGGTAAACCAGCAGACAGCTTGAAGCCATCTTACAGTAAAGTATATGATCACAGTAGGGCTGCACAGTATAAGATGAATATGTACAATAAAATTGTTCAATACTGCAATGACAATATAAATTCCACAACAGATGATGAGTGCAGATATAAAGGTCTGTCCTAGCCTGTGCTATTCTTCATGTTTTATAATTCACCTGTTGTTTGCATTTCTTTTGTGAACCTAAGAGAATTTGAAAACCTTATTTTGTGCTTGACCTCAGACAACAGCAGGTCTATTCAAGGAGTCAAGAAATGATCCATTTCAGGCAGCTACTGGTATTGTTAACAAGGGAATAGGGCAGAGGCAAAATACTGCAGATCTTGCTTTCTTTTGCTTAGTCTTATGAAAAAGACCTGTAAAACCCTCTAAAGGGCATTTAATGCTCAAAAACACAACATGACCATTGAAGGTAATGTAATGTTGTTTATGATGAAAATGTAATCTGACATGCAAATTAGATAGTTTAATATACAGCATATACAGTATTTCACTAGTCCATCTGGGAAGCAGCCCAGAAAGTATTTGGGGAGGGCTGGAACTTCCAAAAACACATTTGGAGGGTGATTGGACAACTGTTCTGTCAATCATGTTCATGACAGGCCAATCAGGTGATGTTCTATCATTCAATGTTGTAATTTGATTTTTCATTTATTGAATAAATGCTGTCTGGATTGGACAAAACTGCTATTGAACCTTTTAGCATCCATGCTAACCTCTGCAAAAGCAGTTGTTTGCTGCTGCTGTTGTGTTTGTAGCTCACCTTCCTCCTGCCTTAAAGGGTGATTGGACAGATCTTCAGTTAACCAAGCTCAGTTGTTCTTGTTTGGGGATTTGCAAGATGGATATGACTGCTGAATCCAGCTGCACTAGTTAACAAGGTTAGTGAGTGTATCCATGCCTTTCAACACCATTCAAGCAGAGGTAAACATTTATGTATGTTCATTCTTTTTTAAAGAGGACATATCATGCTTGTTTCTCCTTTTCACTATGCCAGACTAGGATGCCTGTAAAGCATTTCTGCCCTCAGTACAAGTCATTTAGTTCCTTCATTGCCCCACAATTGCGTCCTCAAAATCCTCATTTTTGGCCATTATCAAGCTCTCGTTGAAACACAAGGATCTCAGGATGACCTACAGTTACCTCACAACGTCACAGCCCTTTGTGCTCTGATTGGTCAGTTCTATCGGGGGTTGAACCAGCCTGTCCTTCTTCTTCTACTGTATTTTCCGGCAGGCTCAAAGCAGCGACCGCGTATTGAGTCCCCCTACAGGCCAGAGCTAGTAATGAGTGAGTGTGAGCTAGGGAGCTATATACTGCTGCTGCTGGATGTGTTCCTCGGTGACGGTTTTGTGACTAACGGACATCACAGAGGAGGAAGTGTTTTATTAGATTACTCCAATAAAAAGAAAGGTACCTCGTGATGTCACAACGATTTCAATCTCGCGGTCATCTCGCAATGACCTATTTTCAGAGGCATCAAATCTCGTTCTAGGATATCAGAAAAAATACAATAACTCATTTTTTGAAAATTAAGGGGGTGTAAGGTCTTGTTTTCAAATGTATTATATTTTATGTAAGTATTAAATCATGCATTAGCATGATATGTCTCCTTTAAGGTGAGTTTGTTATGATCCAGATCATTTTGGATCAAAAAGCATTTTGTGGCTGTTGTGAAACAGTTCCGCAATAAATGATATATGGAGGAGAAATGTTTTTAGGTGTCTTTTGGGGCTTAGATGGAGATATCCACACAGTGACATGCAGGGATAGGGATAAGGACTAACTGAAGCTTCTGCAGTTTTAATTATACTGTGTAGAACCTTGCTTGAATATAACATGACAGAGATCTTAAATTCAGAAAATAAAACTTCAACTCAACATTTCTTGCCAAGGCATTAAAGCACGTTTGTCTTTCATAGTAATCAGATTAAGCCATAAATGATGAGAACTTTTAAATTTGTGTTTTTCCAGTTGTTTTGTCTATTCATTCAGTCATTGTTTCTTAAAAAAATACAAATAACACACAAAACTGAACATTTCATTGGTTGTTGTTTCTACAGTTTAGAGCTAACAAAAGCTCCTCAACAACAAGGTCATTTTTATATCTCCAGAGTAAGCTTGTTGACATTGTTTTACAGAAAAAAAGAGCTGCAGCATAATTTCCCAGAATCCCATCTGGTCATCTGCTGCTGCTGTCTGTGTCAGTGCGGACAGCTGGTCAGGACTGTCAGTGTCCTGGTACCAGGATCTGGAGATGGCTGTCAGGATGTCAGGAAGAGGAAGCTGTAGAGAAAGAGGGGGAGCGAGCAGCCAGCCAGGTGGTGCTGCCTGTCCACAGGCCTGCTGCTGGATGGTGAGTAGGGAGCGGGGGTTTGTGCCTGGCTTCATTTTACCCTGACAGCTTTAATTTGCGTTTGCAGAGCAGAAATGTCAGCTTGTTGGCTCTTGTTTTGTTTTCCTATGTTTGTGGCACATCATGTCCACAACAGGCCATCCCTGGGTTTGTTCCTGGAGGACACCAAACCATGTTAATGTACTCACTAATGTCGGGCTGAAGAGCACTATGGTTGAGAATGTTACATTGTGTTGCAGTGCTACATGATTGTGTCATTGTATAACAGGCTGCTGTGCTCTCTATTCACTCCCACTCCTCCTTCAGAGTCTTACAGTGGAGATGACCTTGTAACTCTGTATGGACTGTATAACCTCATTTTTTAAAAACCCTTCTTTATCAGATTCTTTGTTTATCAGAAGAATTTTTGTTCAGAAAACTTTAGGATATGCTGAATTGCTAATGGTGAAATTAGAGGGTAGGGGAGAGTGCGGTAAGATGAGCCATTTTTTACTTTTGTTGTCACTGAGGCTAGGAAAAATGCAGCGGAGGTAAGATGAAAACATCAACTCTTATTTAAGAATGTTTGCTATTAACTGAAATTGTATGGACATGTCAATGACAAAGCACCTTGAAACTGTGGCATTTCAAAATAAAGTGCTCCTGTGGCTCAACTTGCCCCAGGTCAGGGGTAAGTTAAGCCAAGTCTGTGGGTAAGTTGACCATGTGACTTAATAACTTTAAATCTGAGAATAATTAAAAGATAATGTATTGTTGTCAAAAGAGTCATTTAACAAGAGATTGTTCACTTCACAAATAGTCACATTTATTTTCTTAAACCTAACTTAAACATCCTAGAAAAAAATCAGTAATTTTAAAATTTTAATGCCATAAATTGACACATTTTGCAACTTTTGGGGAAAATTAGATACTCATATGAAGTAAAATTAGAGCCAGCCAAGCTTTGAACAACAAACAGGAATAAAATCAGTTTTTGGCAGAAAGAAAAATATTATTCCTTCTTGAAAAGTCACATTTACTTCTATGCTTTAAAGTTTTATAAGTTCAGACTTGCTAAAACAAGCAAGTTCAAACATCTCTCTTCTTCAATTATGACCTATTTTACGCTTAACATACCATACAAAAGCCGGGGCGTTTATTTACTTAAATCATTGAACAGACCAGGTGTTTATTTGGGACCGGGGACTATTTGGGACAGGCGTTTAATTCCTTTTGCACAAAAATCTTGCTTAGCAAAAAATGAAAAAAATATGGTAAATGTAATCAAATGATTTATTCACTCAAGTATGAATAACACTAGTACATTTTCAAGGCAAGATTACAGAACAGTTGATATACTCTTGTCTTCTTCTTTCAACTCAACTCTCTCTAAACACTCTTAAAACTGTTAATGAACGACTGGTAGTTTATTTAAGGTCATACTTCTTTTATTTTCGCTGCACCAGGGCCATGGAGATAAGCAGCAATGTACCGCTAACTGATGCGACCGGCCTCCTGACGTTAGTTAAGGACAAAAAACAAACAGCGGCAGTGGCAACGTCTTCTTCTTTGAATTTTCAAAGCCCTCGTCTGTATGATTCTGTCTTTCTGCTCTCTTGTGGCCTCTGTGGATGTTGAGAGTTACTGCACTGTCGTGAAACAGAGCTCCGCACACCAACATGCATTTGTTGACATACAGAGGGAGGAGAAGTGAGCCGACAGGACGTCCAAAGAGACAAATAAACCATGTGCACTGTTAAGGTTCAGTCTGATCATGTTTCTTTTCAAGCGTGAACTGTCAGCTGTGAGCTCAGTGTTTGCATGTTTGTTCTGTAACTTCGATCGTAGCTCCTAGGGCTGTGCCGAATAAATTACACCAGGCGTTTATTTGGAACAGGCGTCTATTTGTCAAAATGTACTGCTACACTGGGCACTTATTTGGGACCGGGCGATTAATTGGAACCGGGCGTTTATTTGGTACTTTACGGTATTCCACTTGTTAACCTTGAAGAGTTCCTTTACTCCGCTTACTTTCATTAGGCCTTGAGATGAGTCAGTGATTGTCAGTATCATGAATTTGATGCATTGTAATGTTATTTTGCAGGCACCTTTGCAGAAAACTGTACAAACTGTAGAATTTTTTGGCATTTGTCAATATTGTGTCATTCACATAGTTTAAGCTAACCTAAAGAACTGAGATGACAATGTTTTTAAAATAATGAATATCCTCGAGCATATTTGAGTTGCGTTCCTGCAATGCAGCAAAATAGTTTATATAAAAAAACAAAGCAACAAAAATGAATGGCACAAGCTGTCTCTTGGATCTCTTAAGGGTTAAGACTAATGCTCAAACAAACTCATGCAAAACAAAACATGCCCTGCATCAGCTCTTGGAGAGAAAAAAGACGATAACACAAATGTACTCAGCGAGCAGAGCTGATCTCAAACAGGGAGGAAGCGGGTCAGAGTGTTCTGATAAACAGAGGGAGGTTCAGGCCTGCAGAGAGCTGGGTACACTGATGGGAGAATTCTTATGATAACAACACTAGAGAGTTGTGTAACATTATTTATTTAGATATGATCTGTTCATTTACTGCTTTACAAGATGTTGTTTTACTAAGAGAAGTAACACCTCGAGCACTTTGTGTCAACAAAAAACCTTCAGATTCTTGTTTGTTAGGCTGCGATAAGTACGGCACGCAGCCTGTGGAAGGTCTACTTTTGAATGTGTGGACTCTTTCGTGATCCTTCAGCTGATTATATGGCCAAATGTCTGTAATTTTGCTGCGAAATGACAAAATAACACTACTGAGCAACTCATAAGAAGTGCAACTAAAGAAAAGACAGAGCTTATGGCATCATTTTATACAACAACAATGCAGCAATCTTTCCTGAAATCCAGACTGAATGTTTGCTGATCAGCCTCAGCTTCAGTTTCAAGGTGCTCCGATTGGTGTTTCACTCATTCTGCCAGACATGGTTAATTATTTTCTGCTGCTTCTGTCCCATTTATATGCCACTGCCAGTCTTTTCAGAACACATGTACGTGTGTGTTTCAGCATAAGTATGCGTACATGATGTTTTGTGTTGGTCTCGTAAACCCAGAACACGCGTTTCTCTCTGCTCAGCGCCTGAGGCAGAATAATAACAGGACACTCTCAAAGGCAAAAGCTCTTTCCTCTTTCTCCTCACAGAAACCCTAAACAGAGCCTCTTGTGTCTGTCTTTGTGTGCCCGCAGTTAACAGCAGGTTTGAGTGCGAGGCGATGTTATGTAGGTTCAACACATTCTTATTTGGTAAACCTCAAATATCTGCTGTCTGGGCTCAACATCTCTCCTCTGCTTTTCTTCTGCTCTCATCCCCGTGGTCCTCAGCACAGACAACAAACTGTTTCTTTTAAAACTGCAGTGAGATACAGAGAAGAGTGCATGAAGGCAGCCTCACACCGGATTGTCTGGACTCAGAGGTTAGAAAGCATAACTAAGAAATGTCTGACAAGCAAAATTCTACAAAGATATCACAATAATTTTGGAGTTATGTGAAGCCTGCAGTGCCAGAGGAAGTGGTGGAAGCTGCGCTCTCTGATATTAAATAAGTCCAGGACCTCTCAGAATAATTCATGTGAATATGTGTATTTAAATCTGAGTTCTGATATTTTACGAAGTGCTTACGTTCTTTAGTAGTAAAAACAATCTAAATGGTTGTTTTCACACCTCGATCATTTGGATACGTTTTTTGATTGTGCATGTTTGGCATGGTTTGTTGAATATACATTAACACAGCAGTCAATCCCTGGTTAGGTACAGACAATTGTTTCTTTCCCATAATGCACAGTGTGGCTTGCAGTCAAAGAAATGCTGTGAGACAGAACAGTGCTGGTCCTTTCTACAGATCTCTGAACATGAAACGATCCAAGGGAAATGTGTTAATTTTTTTTAACTGAACAAAAAAAAAACAAACAAATACACTTATTGGATTTAAGTGGTGATTTGTATCCAGGTTTTTTTTGAAGGATTTGTTAGTATTGTGATATATGGCATGGTTGTGCTCTCAAAGCCCGTCCAGTTTCTCCTGCAGTTACTGGCTTTCTTTGTTGGCCACCAAGCTGTATTTGTCTTTAATTTCTTTCGGTTGTTTAGCTGTGTGGCAAGCGTAAATGTATATGCATACTGCTCAGTAGAGAAACCAATACGATCGGACTCTGACCAGACTTGAAATTGATAAACCTTAGTTATGCAGTCAGAGGAGATGCTCTCCCGAAACTGAACCCTCATTGGCCAAAAAATCCTCGACTTTCTGAGAGTTGAATTCAGAGCCTGGAGTGGGGGCAGATATATATAATCTGTTAAATGGCTAAAAAAACAAGGTCCTGATAGTTAAAGCCAATGGCAAAAAATATAAACTGCATACTGCTTGAACAAAGTTACTACAACACATTTGTAGCATAATTTGAAAAATGGGACTAAAAAACATGATCTAATGAAGAAATACACAGCGTCGATTTACTAGTCTGTGCCCTTCCTCAAAGCACATCACCTCTGGTCTGTTCATGCATTCCTTGATCGAACCAGAAAATCTCACAGCATCTGACTTCATTTGACTTTCAGTCCTCAGAGCTGTTTCAGATAAGAAAATAATAAAATGAGTTTTTAGACACAAGACCTTTAACTTCTTGAACAATTTGTCCAAACAGCTGTGAAGACCTGCTTGCTTTTAAATGAACAAGCTGCTGAATAAAACCTTGACCTTGTGTTAAGAACTATTTCCCTCAGCCTGAGCACCCAGTGTTTTCTCTCTATTAGCAGTAAAACTGTTTCGCTCGGTGTGTTGGGTTGTTTCTCCCTCACTGTCAAGACCCAGTTATACCAGGCATAGGAGGCCTGTAGAAGACCTTTGTGGAAAGCAAAGCAGGTTAAATTTGATGGTGCTGGTAATTGAATCCAGTTTTTGTGATCCTTAAAAAGCTTCATGTGAGACACTGATTTCTTTTAGAACTGAGAAATCAGTGATCTCTGAGAACACCCTCGTTGCACCGTCAGCTAGGAAATTAAGGAGCTCATAGATGAGGGAATCAAATGCGTATCCATTATGGGGCAATATTCTATCTAACCCTGTCATAACGACACTGTGTGGAGCATTATGGGAAATATCAAATTAGCCTGTTTCATTTGGAGGACTGAGGTGCATTGTGGAAAGCTTTGGGGATCAATTGAGCTGTGAGGTAACGAGCAGCAGAGGCCTGCTCTAATAAACCCAGTAATGTTCTTTTGATTGTTTTGGTTCATCTCACTCCGCTGTGCAGGAGGAGGAAACATCTCTGCTCAACCTCATGCAGACCAGGATGGATACAAATAAAAAAGAGGAGAAACATTTTAAAAGTAAAGAGGGTTGAATCAGACTATTGGATTGGAAAAACTGATTTTTATTTTTTTGGGACGCTTTAAACTAACTGTAATCTACAAGGAAGCTGTCTGTTCCCCCACTTACACTGAGGAGTTCCAACAATAACACATTTAAAAATAAGTGGCACAGGGCAGAGGACGGCCTTCACATGAAGTGTTAGCAATGTGTTGGTGCTGAAGTGGAATCAGACACAGTACCTCGCTCTGCCCTGAGAGAAAATCTTCTTCTTCAGATCCTGCTAACAAAACAAGTCAAGAGGTGCTCTCACTGAACAGCTGTGACCATTTAAAATGTTCAAACTTGGGCCAGTAATTTCTGCGTACTTTTCAGCCTCTCTGGAAACAATATTCTACTTGGCTCATCACTTTTACAAGATGCTGCACCATCCTCCACATCTCCCTGTGTACTTTGAAGATGAATTTGGCCGGACTGGACTGTTCAGCATCCAAGATGTTCCTGCACAATCCTCCCCCCTCTCTCTGTGTGTCAGATGAAGGTTGTCACTGTATGTCACTGTGCAGACAACAGCTGGGAGCTGCTGGAGGGGTCTGTTTGCTGGAGACAGGCTGCTGTCAATGTTGTGTGACTCTCAATTCTACGTGAGGTCCAGGTTCCCTGATAATCCCAGTCCTCTGATGGTGTACAACCTTCTGACAATTATCACTATAATAATACATTTTATTTAAAAGTGCCTTTAGCAACATTCAAGGACACTGTAAAATATTAGAAAAACAACAATAAAATCAGCAACAAAATCAAAATTATCAACACACAAAAGCCAGTGTTATGGTATAGGGAAGAGGTGGTACATTATTGTTGAATGGAATACGCAGTCCTGAACAGGTGTGATTTGAGCCTGGATTTAAAAAGTATAGAGTTCAAGTTTCTGAGGTGGGAGAGAGTTCCAGAGCGACTTAAGGTCCTTCTCCTCATGGCTCTGTCAAACACCAGACTGTTGTGTCTAGAGCAAGCCGGGTTGGCGCTCCTCTCAGGCAAGAAATATTAACAGCTGACTTAAACAGGGGGGATTCAGGCCTGCAGCAGCTTAATTTACCATGGGAACGACATTGTTTCAGCCAAACCCTAAGTTATAATAAGCAGTGGGCTGGTGAGAAAAATAGTAGGTGGAGCTGATTTTTGGAAGCCAGAGCCCTGTAAGGGGTCTGGGGGAATCTTCCCCTGTGAGATTTGTTTGGCTTTCACATGGAAATGGAACATTCTGGTGAATTCTGAGAAAATAATAAAGACAAAATAAGACTTTGATCTACAAACACAACCAAATCTTTGTGTCTGTCTGTGACCAATCTGGTTGTAAATGTGCTTATGTTATGCAAATTAGAAACGCTTGGGCGCTGGTCCCTTGCTCCTCCTAAAGATTTTATTTATTTAACTTTTTAATGCAAAACTGTCATCTGTGCAGGAATGAAACATCGGATATTCTGATTTCACCCTGAGGCTTGGCAGAAAGATTGAAATGACTGAAATACACATTTAATGGAATGATCAACATAATAGCACAATTTCCTTATTTTGATTATAATTTGAAGGTAGACATCTCTTTTGGCTCACACAGCCAATACATTGTACCTGTTTCATCGTATTGGCTGTGCACGTAACAGAGATACAATGTATATATTTGTTTTCAGAATTATAGAGTTTGTGTGTGACAAATATGTGCACTTTTCAAAGGAAGCCTTTGTGTGTACATGTATGCTTTTGTGTGACAGTGAGTTTTTGTGTGAAAGAGAAAGTGTGCGTATATGTGTATCTGTGAGACACGTGTACATGTGAGTCTGTGTGTAGCCTGTAAGAGTGACTGTAAATGAAAATAATTGTATGTATCAATGAAATTGTGTATATATGTATTGTTTAGCCACTGGATGCCTAAACAAAATCATGTGAACAGAGGGTATATCACCAAAGGTTCTGGTATAGGTGATGACAGACCAGAAATGCAGGTGGATCCCAAGCATGATGAATAGATCAGCCTGCTGCTGTGCTTAATTGTAACTGTCACTTAATTTTGTACTCCTATCCATGACACAGAAACAGATTACATCTGTCCTGCAAGGTGGTCCACATGGTGATGGGGATCAGTCAGAACGATCAGGCGCTGTGCCTTGCCCGCAGCGCATATAAAGGCAAGATGAGTTGGCTGTGTTAAACCCACTCAGGACTTTTCTCCTCCCTCTCTGCCACCTGCACTGGACTGGGCCATGCACGAAAAATTGCAAAATGCCCTGGACACATCCAATATGCACAGTGCAGACATGGCGCAGGGCAGGTGTGCCACACCTGTGCCTGGTGTAAGAAATTAAAGCCCACAGTGTTAGTTGTACTGAAGGCACTTATAAATTGACTCCAAGCCTCTGACTTGCCTCTAATGAATGTGACAGATACACTGAGCATTTGTTCAATAACCTTCAAAATCTTTTTTTATTTTTTTTAAACAAAAGCTCTGCCCTTCCAAAGTCTGATCCAAGGAAAGTTGCCCAGATACACTGTCAGTCCATCTGGTGAGTCAGATTAAAAGAGAGAGAAAATAAAACTATTATTCATCTGTAGTAGGGAAATTCCATTCTGTACACTCTTATTAACATGTTTGTCAACATATTGCTTGAAACATACTCTCATTTGCATTGTCGGGAGGATTTTAGAGGCTCTCCCTGAGCAGGTTTCCTAGAAGATTTAATGCCTTGCTCAAGGACACTGTTGACTGTCACAGGAAGTGGAACAGAATCTCTACAAGGCTAACTTCCAGATTTGGTTCCCCAATGCTTGAACTGCAAACCTCACAAGCCCTAACCCAAATTTGAATGTTAGATAAAGGAAAACTGAATTACTTGTCTTTTGAACGGTTAAATGTCAGGGCTTGCATGATTTCATGACTTTATGACACAAAAATATACAAATCAAGACAGAAGGTTTGGTGGAAATTTTGACTCAGACCTTAGTTTTATCAGCCATGTAATGAGCCTTTTATCACTCTAATTATATAGGGTTGAACTCTCTTTAATCAGGCCTTACAACATCTGTATTTTCTCATCAGTTCGACATCTTCTTTTCCCCTCTTCTTGTATTCTTTAACCCTATGTTTTAATTATTTAAGATGTTAATCTAGAAGCTCTGTAAAGCACTTTATTTTGTTGAGTTTATGAACTGTGCTCTATAAATAAGGTTACCTTGATTTGCCTTAGCAGCAGTAGAGGCTCAGTGACCCTGCTTCCAGTCTGAGGAGGGTCAGAGAGTAGAGAACTGACTTGCTGAATGCCTCTGATTTCTACACCGTCTGTCTGAGTCTGAGCCTAAACAGGCAGAAATGTTCCAATGCCCAAACTAAAATTAACATTTTTATGAAAAGAGGGAGGGGAAAGGTATACACAGGACAAATCATGCTGTATTTCTAATCTGAAATGTCAGAAGCTGTGCAACGTCTAGGATTCTGGCACGAATGGACCAACGAGGAAGAAATTCAGTCTCTGGAGAAGCAGCTTAAAGGTAAATAATGTGCACAGCACTGCAAAGCCTGTGATCCAGACAGAAACAAAAGAGAGTTCAGAAAAAATCCTTCACAGAAGGTAAATACAAGAGATGTTCCATGCAGGAGAACTCTTATATAACTTATATAACAGCAAGATAATGTAGTCCTCAGTCATATTTTAAAATTAGAAAGCAGAACAAAAAGTTTTGGTCCAATCTGATAAAACAGAATCATCCACTGTCACCCTGCTCTTTGCCTCTAAGTGACTGTGACAGGAGAGGTACAGTTGTGCCGGTGTAAAGGATGATTTAGCTCACCTGACAGGTAGATTTTGTTTCCAGCTGAGATGACAATGAAGAACTTGCTGCCATGAAAGGGCGGCCTGGCCAGCGGGTTCCACTTACTCTTTTGAGGATTGCCACAGGTGACTTTGAACTCTGGTTCATACCGATCATCAGACGCCCTCCCATCAGAGCTATCACCTCTGCTACACATACAGGGCCTGAGGACAAAAATAGTGGATATAGGTCAAAGAGAACGGTGTATAGAAAGGCAACAGGGACATTGGGGAAGAGGAAAAGGTTTCAAAAAACACATTAGGTCCAATTTTGAATATAAGCTTCTCTGAGACAGCAAAACGGTGTCGTTACCTTCAGGTAAAATGTTTTGAAGCTCTTTGCTTGACAATTCAGTCTTTGAAAGAGGTTTTCAAGAGCAAGATTGAAATTTTAATGCTTTCAATAATAACCTTCTCAAAGAAAATCTTTTGAACCATGGCATTCATCCAGTAAGAGCCTTGAATTACTGAATGAACACCAAGACAGATTATTACTCTGCTTTTCAGATTTCAGACGAGGTCTGGCTTTCCCTCAGTCAATATACCTGTCAGGAAATGCTATACAATATTCAAATAGAAAAGTTTTCTTCTGAAACCAATCTGTAAAGCTGCTCTGTGAAGCTTAACTTTGAAGACTTATGGTTCTGAAACTCATATGGATGCTGTCCGGCCTTTTGTGAAGCCCTCTAACACACACAGTCAGGGCAGTAAGCCACACACCTAGTCATCCACACTTGCTGTGAAACACAAAGTGTATGAGCTAGGGCTGTAACCTTATGGCTGATATTTGAAAAAAAAGAAGAAAAAGATCATATTTGAACTGTGAGCAGCCATTCAAAATACACTGCAGACAGTGTGGCAGCACATCAGGGCGCCTGAAGCAGTGGCTGTCTGATCCAGCAGAAAGTGGTCTCAGCATGCACTCATGATGCTCTATTTACCTCAGTTAATTAAGAATAAGATAAATTCAGAGAAAATGGAAGGCGTGCAGCAAAGCAACTCTGAGTGCACAATGACACTGAAGAAACAGAGTGTTTTGGGTTCTACACAGTTGATAAAGACACAGATTATTCAGCGTTCTTCCAGCTAAATGCCTGCCAAATTCCAACCAACTACTAGCCAACTTCAGTCTCTAAGGATCCTCCTCACCCCCTTGGGGACATGCCTATATTTATCCATAGACATTTAAATTCATACAGTTGCAAGTTGTCCTCATGAGATTTTGCTTCCCTCACAAGATCACATCGAGCAGGCCTCAACCAATGTCTTTATGGAGTGCTACATTTGATCTTGGAGGTTGGAATGTCCTCCTGCTGTTGTTTGAATTTTCTACTCTGAGGGTTGGACAATCTATAAGTGTCCCAACTTTGCCAACTCGCAACTGAACACATTCAATGGAGATGTTACCTAATATCCAGGTGCCACATCTGAGTTCCAGGATAAATGGTGTGCACCATCAGTAGGGTAGTATTAGCTTTACTACGTGTTTGGATATGCAAAGTTTAACCCTTATTTCCACACAGTTCTTCTGTGTAGTAAGCGCTGCACAGTCTGCAGCAAATCACTTCTTTGTTTTGTTTTGTGATTGCAGTCCATATCATTATCACACTGCACTGACAAATCTATCTTATTTTGTTCTAAAACAAAGATTACCAGATGGGTCATTGACTCACTCATAAAGAACTAAATAAGAAAAACTTTAGGGCAACAAGGATCCTGAACTTATTTTAAGTTATTTACTTTATTCACAAAACTTAATTTAGCAGCTCAGCTAAAGGCAGTTTTTTTATTTGTATTTACCACTGGGGAAAAAGTTAAAGAGTCTGCTGAATAATGGGAGTAGCAATGTGTGAAAGCTAGTGTGAAAGCCCTGTTAGAGGTCCATTGTGCACTACTGACTCTTTTTGTACCTTCTGGGGACCTTAAGCCAAAAAATGTACACTAAAAAAGAAATGCTACAAAATCGTCATCAATATATTTTTCTAGGTTTTCTTCATAAATCTATGAAACCACTTTGGCATACAAATAATTTTTAAATGGGACCAGGGTGGTCGTCCAATGCACATGTTTTAAATCAAGTTAACTGCAGTGAAAACAGCTAGGTGCAAAATCACACTGATGCTTGTTGTTTTTTTCAATCTATCAATCAATCAATCAATCAATCAATCAATCAATTAATTGTATAGTGCCAGTTCATACCAAGTGTTATCTCAAGATACTTTACAGCAGAACAAAAGATTTTTGTGAAACAACTCTCTCCAATAGTATTTAAGAAATTCCCTAAGGAACACGTTTGTGGTTTGTTGAGCAGATTCCCAGAGTAAGTGGAACAAAGTCACTGAGAGAATTGCCCTTTTTGAAAATCTCTTTCTGAAGAAATTCCCTTCGCCACACATTGCAGGGAGACTCAGGGCAGAGCAGGTAAAAACAAAGCTTTATGCAGTGCAAAAAGACACTGCAAGTGCACAGCATGTCAACAGGAATGGAATGAGAAATGCCATAATGAATCAATGAACACCACAAAATACTTTCAGCAGCCAGTTTTGAACCTTTGTCACATGCAGTGATCCAGCTGTAACAGGTTCAGCCTGTCTGCTGAATACCAATCAGGATGAAGCAGACCTCCAGCTTTTCAGCAAGCGCAGGGGGTCAAAGTACTGAGGCTGATCCATGTACCTCTTAAAGCTGCTCACTTTGAGTCTGAGCACAAACTGCCGCTCAAAGAACAGAGTCAGGTTTTCTGGCCACAGCCATGGTGACATTCCCTCTCACGGTTAAGGATGCTAGATGTGTGACGGCTGATGCGCGCAAACGTTTGGAACATTCCATAGGTAAACAGGTTAATTAGAAGAAGGTGAGCATCATGGGTGAGTATTAAAAGGGCATCACAGAGAGGCTCAGACATTCAAAAGCAAGGAAAAATGCTTCTCAATGCCCCAACATTTTTTTTTAATTGTTGCATCTAGAGTAAATAATATCACCTAAATACTCCAAGAAAATTAAGATTTCAGTAATGGCGTTTGTCTGTGTGAACATTGTCTGTATTCAATTCAATACCGGTCGAAAAAAAATTGCAAATCACTTTATTAGATTTGGAGTTGGTATGATTTTCTTCTTGCTGGGTTTGAAAATCAAATGCTCTGAACATAGGTGCACAAATTAATTTTTTGGACAGTAAATAAGAAAAAAGAAATTGTACAAAGAACCACAATTTCTCTACCGAAACTGTCTTGATCATGTAGACATGGGGAAGCATTCTGTATAAACTTGAGGATTATCTCCGCTGAAATGCCTTTCTAGACTTTCGCTTTAAACAGCACAAACAGTCAGTGTGACCGTGCTGTGTTTATCTCATCAATGTCATATTCTGTGGATGTGGACATACACACTTGCAAAACAAGACACATATGGTCCTCTATTGTTTATTTCCCTTACTCATTTGACAAAGATACATCAGTATACTTATCAGAGTTTTCCTTAAGTAGTTATCGCTTATCATATATCTCTATCTTTGACCCCCGTATTGTCCTCAGTTATGCCCATGGTTGGTATAGTCTGAAGTTGGGTGGGGCGGCAAGCAAAACATCTGCTCTGAAATCAGCTCTTGATCAAAAAACAAAGCTTGCAGCTGCTAAGGAGCTTGCAGAGCCACTGCACAGCTCAACCACGAACAGCTGGAGGTCCCACTACTGGGATATTTCCTCATTAAAGAACAAGATGTGGATACTTTACTGTACAGTCACAAGTTTAACCATGTTATTATCTACAAAAAACACCTGCTGTCCATCTCTGACTTCAAAAGCTGCAAAAGCTGAGGGATTGTCATTCAGCTGATCCTTAATGAGTAATTTAATATGAAGGCACAGAGTACTTTTGGCAGCCTTCACAGTGTCCAGTATTTGTGTACAGAGACAGTCTGTCTGAGTGCATTTTCCTCTGTTTCATGTTTCCTATTGATGAGATTAAACTTTTGTATTAACGCTCCTCCTCCTCTGTGAATGTGGTTTTATTTTTACATCATGTTCCAACTCAACACTTACATCTATGAAGATTCTTGCCCATTAAATATAAAGAAATTGTGTGAATTTCTTGTTGCATTATGGCAGAGGTTTTTACACAGTATTTTAAGTTATTAAATACTTTTCTATATCTAAAGAAGGTCTTGCTGTTATGGTGGTTTCTCCTGATAATCCATACTACATTGTAGGTTAGTTAAGATTTTACATTCTTGTTGTCTATTAGTCTAAATCTGTTAAATAAAGTCAAATTGAAATATACAATATATAAGCATTTTGTTCCCTAGTGTTATATGGATGTTGAGGTATTATATCTTTGGGCATAAAAACATATTTTTTTTTAGATTAGCTTCTTAGTCTTTGAGGAACTGATTTAAATATTCTCTCTATTCTCTTGCATTGAGGGACAAGTACTATGACAAGTCCACACTAAAGTGGGGGAGTCCTTCTTTAATTCTAATACTCATGCTAAAGTCCTCTCTATAATCTCTTATTTGGTTTTAATCTTTAATCCTTTAATATTCCTCCCAGGGTGTTCATTTGTAATGGTAAGCATTAGACAATAAAAGGCTTCAAAATAGCATCAGGGTCCAGAGAGATGTTATTTGTATAAATAGGTGTAATTTTAATTATGTGTTTGTCTAAAAGTGTCTAATGTTGTGTATTTGTTGAACATCTAATTGGCTCTCAAGTGATTTTCTAAAGTAGCTTTTTTCATGGCCTAATAGAAATAAGATATGTGTAAATTGTCACTTCACTCTAAGTACAGATTTAAGTCAGCAATTAAAGTAGTCTGACCAGACTCCAGTGATCAAATGGTGTCTTTCCATTTGTGGTGTCTGCTCAACTAAACTTGACCCCGTGTTACATTTAATATTGGCTCAGTATGTCGGGAATCCCACTGAAAGGTGATACAAAAATCGGAGCCAGTTTCTCGGCACAACTCCGAATGGAAAACTGTAACAACCAAAAAAAGTTAATCTGAGCCAAGCTAATATAATTGTAACAAAAAAAGTCCTTACAGTAGTTTTTTTTCCTTTGTTAGCCATAAACATCCTTTAGCAGTAAATCCTGCAAGAGCATGTCCTTACCTCGGGACTGATATTGCTGAATAGTGGAATGACTTTCTTTTAAATCTATTCTATCAAATAGACTTCAAAGAATTCATTCAGGGTTTGTTAGATAGACTTTACACAGTAACTGGTTTACAATCACTTAGATGAGTTTTTCTGTAATCCGTCATTTGAATCTTTAAATGCAGTTTTATTGATTTTTGTGTCTCTTATGTTTGAGTTAGATGCTGGAGGGTTCAAACCTAAATCAAGGAGAAATAAGAACAGAGCTATCTGCAGTGTAAGAAGCAACTGGAAGAAGGCGAATGGGTGTATTTAAGATGTCTTTAAGATGAACATCTTCATACATTCAAGATTCAAACCAGCACCAAAGTTACATGCATTGATCTGTCTGCTCAAAGCTGATGAGCATGAAGCAGACTTTCAGCAAGTAAAGTGTTGAGTCTGATCAATGTTCCTGTAGAAGTTTTGTCATATTCATCATCACAGGTCTGATGATTTAAATGCCCCTTCTGTTAAAGTTTGTCTGTTTTATTGTTTTGTGCTCTCTCAATTTCCTCTGTCCTTGACTCTACATCATTGTAAATGAGGATGCCCCTCGATGATCTCTTGAGTATAAATAATGGTTGATCGATTGAAGTTGCTCACTCTAAGTCTGAGCACAGCTCGATAAACAAAAGCAGGTCAACTTTTATAGTGACAGCAGCAGTGGCTGTCCATTCCTCTCTCGTTTTCTCTGCAACAAAAGGTCAGCTCAGAGGTCATGCAATCTGAAATTTTAGCCTTATGCTTGCATTAGATTTTACAGATGAGCTGCATTCATATCAAATTCTCAGGTTCAGTGTTTTAAGTTAGGCTGGCCACACACTTTATACCTTCTAACACTTCATTTTTGATTGCCCTGGCTCTTGCTCTCTCTCTCTGACCGCATCCTGACCTCCCTTCTTGTTCTCCCATGTCTCCTCATTTTCCTGTTCTCTGTGTGTCAAGCACAATCCACAAGAAAGTGAAAACCTTTTTCAGTCTAGTCTTTTCTCTCACTTTCTTGTCTTTACATCTGTGCTGGAATACATTTGACTGTGCATCCTGCTGTGCAGAGCTGGCTCTGTGCAGAACATCAGATGGCTTAACAATGCCTGAATATATGAAAGCACATTTGTATTCATGTCAGCTCATTATATGAGGCATTTTTAAACAGTTTCTCATACTTGTCTCACTGGAAACAAACTAAAATACTAGCAAAATGAGGGCAGTCGGCTTAGGTGCATCTCCTCCCTTAATTTTGGCTTGCCTGTGTAATGTGAGTGCTCCAAGTTACGGCATCACATTAAAGAGTTCTCTTTTCTTGTTTTAAGTACTACGTCTATATTGACACTTAGACGTTTAAAAATTGCACTGCATTTCACATGAAGGGGGCTTGTGGCATTTGTTTGTACTTGTCTAATAATGGGGAATGGTCAGGGTGATTGACTCTACCACTGTCACTGACAGGTTCAGAGTTAAAGGTTATACAATGACACTTACTAATCTGATTCAGTAAAACATAATATTTACACTGGGAGGATGTCAGTGGAGCAGTCTGATATTGCACTTGGTTAATAATTTGAAGGTTGCAGGTTTGAGCCTTGGTCAGGACACATCAGGACAGGTCCAAGTTGCTTCCACTGCTGCATCAATGGCATGTAAATGGGCATAAAGTGCAAAAAAGCTGATGGATAACTGACATCAACACTCCAACCATCAGGGAGTGAATGTGAGAGCAAGTGAGTGTGAATGGGTAGATGTAACCTGTGGTGTGAAGCTGCTTTAAAGGATAAGTTTGGTTTCTACAGCTTTCACATTGTTTATAGAATGAAGTAGAACAATATACTCACCCAGAAGGCTTTCCTGATCCAAACAGTGCTTCAGGAGATATTTAGATCCAAAATCGAGCAGCAGACATCCGTATAATGGTAGCACACGGGGCATGTATAGCGCCGCTCCTAAAACTGCATTAATCGTCCAAAAACTCATTAGTTTCACCAATATTTCATCATGGTCCGCTCGCACTACTCCTCCAAGACAGTCTGTGTCGCTCCACCCATGTTTTTGTGACTGTGCTGACCTCTGAACTGAAGACTTTCTTTACGGCTGCCGCACATGCGCAGTACAGCTCATTGTTTCAGGGGCGACTGCCGGCTACTCAACAACTTTCTTCTTCCAGTTTTGTGCAAAATGGACGAATGTCTATCGGATGAAGATGTTGTGGACAAGAACTTTGAATATGATGGGTGTCCTTACAGTTTCGAGCCAGAGTTTACAGATGAGGAGCTCATCAAAAGAAGGACGCGGAGGCAAAGAGAATAACAGCTGGCCAGAGAGCAGTCTTCAGTTCAGAGGTCGGCACAGTCACAAAAACATGGGTGGAGTGACCTTGGACTGTCTTGGAGGAGTAGCGCGAGCCGACCATGATGAAATATTGGTGAAACTAATGAGTTTTTGGACAATTAATGCAGTTTTAGGAGCGGCACTATACATGCCCTGTGTGCTACCATTATATGGATGTCCGCCGCTCGATTTTGGATCTAAATATCTCCTGAAGCACTGTTTGGATCAGGAAAGCCTTCTGGGTTTGTATATTGTTCTACTTCATTCTATAAACAATGTGAAAGCTGTAGAAACCGAACTTTTCCTTTAATTAGTCTAAAGACTAGAAAAGCACAAACTCTTTTTCAATAAAAGTACATTTTCTGGGATTTATTTCCATCCAGACTATAATCAAGGGCCCAATCCCACAGAAGCCCGTTGCTAGTAAAGTATTGCAAGTAAGAAATATTTTCCTATTTAAGCGAGTGTTTACCAGGTGTCCTTTGCTGCCTCTGCGCAACATGGTTTTCCAGCATTTGAGTCTGCATTAAAGTTGAAACCTTTTCAGAGGTAGATGCAGAGTCGCAGCATACGTTTCTGTCACTCTCAGCCAAAGGAGACACAAAATGAGATGAAAACAGGTAAATATGAAGGTGGAGGTGGTTACTGATGCCTCCAGCTGTAGGTCTTTTGGCAATATTATGAATTGTTATGACCGAGATTGAAGGTGGAAGAAAGGAGTTCTTCACACAAACTGCTGAATGACAACCAGCTTTCAAAGCTCTTTTATTTGGCTGCATGTGCATGGATGCAGATCCCCTCTACAACAAGCACTCCCTACATTTTCTTCCCCCTGATGGTGTTTTTGGTGCGTCTGCACCTTGAGTAAAGTGTCTGTGATCGCACTTATTGTAATTTTGCCAAAATCTAAATGTTTCCTATTCACAGTTTGATGTGTATTTAAGTATGCAACAAAAAACAACCAAATCGTCCCTCTGTCAGCATCGCCAACCAGCTACATCATTTAGCCTTCACAAGAGGAAACAGTCACTACTAAAGTACATAAAATGATTATTTTTTTCTGTGAGCATGAGAGCTGCTTACTTTGGATACCTGAGAATACTTACATAAACTACAGAACACACTGGAGTAACGTTTATAGATGGAGAGTCAACAGATCTGAATGAAAATAGTGGAGTCTGATTTCAGAACTGGAGGACCAGAGAAACCCATGTTACCTGTTTCATCGTATAACCTACTGGTTGAAATAATAATTTGACTACAAAACACCACTAAATGATCCAGGATCAGTGGATACCAGGGGCCTGTTGCACAAAAGTAGGATTCAGACATCCAGGATAAATGACTAAGCCCAGCTTATCAAATCCAAAACAAGGGGGTTCAGGCTTATTTGGTTGCACAAAAGACCAAGTGAGGGGATTTAACCATCTAGTCTGCTTTTACCTCTTATCACTTGGATTTGGGGTGCCCTGGGGTGGTGGGAGGGATTAGGTATATTTTATTATTATTATTATTTTTTTTAATTATTACTATTGTTATTTTTTATTATTGTTATTATTATCATTATTATTTAATTTTACCTTTTTTTCCCCCTCTCTTTTCTCTTTTATGTTTTTTTTGTATTGTCATTTTATCACTATTATGTATACTGTTCACTGCCTATTTTCATCTTATTCTTTTTATTGCACTGGTCATATGCTGTTCTTCTTTGTATGTGATAAAAATGGAATAAAGAATTTGATCTAAAAAAAAGACCAAGTGAGATGAGAAACACAGGGATTCTTCAAGCCTGGGTGTAACCCATCCTGGATCACCTCTGGCGCTTTACGATTCATAAATTGAAACATCCACATTTGCTCCTTATGCTGCTGTTGGATTATGTGTGTGCAAGTGTGCACGAGTTTGCGCGTGCATGCAGACCCTCTCTATCTGACGCAGGGCCCTCAGCAAGATTTTATATGATGCCCCCCTCCATCTGTGATTTACATCTGCTTATATAAGAAATGTAATTGCAATGTTTTTGCCATTGTCTTTAATTAATAAGAAAACGAGTCACCAAATTTGCAGGCTCAACAGATAAATAGCGTACATACAAAAAATCTGAAATAAGAAATACCATTACCACAAAATAAAAACCCTTAGGTGAGAAATATTAAACATTGTAATAAACTGTAACAACAGGAATCAACATCAAATAATCTAAATGACCATGTAGTTAGCATAAAAATAGCTCCGTACATGAACATTAATACTATGCAATAACTTTACATTAACATTTGAATCACTGTGAGCTTTTCTATTTTAAAATAGTAATAATTAGTTTTAATTTAATTATACTGAAAGTGATTTTTTTCACTGATTTGATGATTTGATTTTGTTTATATGCTTTGATTCTGTGCTTTCTGTCTTGTTGAGCTCTGTAGGACTTCAGTTTTAAAGGAGCTGATGGTTCACCTGCTCTGATTTATCCCAATTCAATAACGACACACCTCGTGACTCTTTAACTTTTAAACTAACTAATATGATATGTGCATTTTATACATATTCTATGGATAACTCTGATTGCAAAATCATGTGAAATCATTATTTTATCTAAAATCACTGCAATTGATGATGACAAATGTTCAGATAATGACTGTGGGTCTTGTTGAATGCGATAACGATGTGTGGTGGGCAGTCGAATAAAAAATAAACAACCATTTTAGTTTTCCGTGTGTGGGGACTGCTGACTGGGAAAAAGGATGAGATTAAATAAATCCAGGAACTTAGCCTGGTCTGGAGCAGGCTAGAGCTACAGAATAATATATCCAAACATGTTCCACTTCCCCCTGTCCAATTTTTGTGCAACCAGATCATGGGTTAATTGATCCAGGATAACCAAGATATCCCGGCTCAATCCCTTATCTTGGTTTTGTGCAACAGGCCCCAGGACCCATTGTGAGCCCCCCACAAATCTATTCAGCGCAGCATCATTTGTTGGATTATACTCCTCTGCCTACATAGAACCAAGCTGCATAGAATTATCACAATAATGTGTCCATAGGATGCAGAAAATATGCATACGTCAAACACTGCAGATGAACTGCAGAAGAGGACTTTACATAAGCTTCTAAAAGCAAAAGGGAAACTGCTCAGTAGAGGATGAGTAATGAGCCACCTTAATGTTGAAAAAATGTGGCTGCATTACAGCTATTTGAAGATAAAATGAAATTAACCGGACTAAATTCCCCCTTTGTTTGTTTACTGGCAAATAAACTGGCTGAACAACAGCATTGGCTAGCAAACTGATCTCTATAAAGTGCCATTTGTTCAGTAATTATTTTTATCCTGCCAAGCTGAAAACACCTTGAGCTGAATGGTGAAGTGCACTGTTGTGAGGCCCATCATAAGACACAGACACCCTAATGAAGCAGCGAGGAGAGGAGTCCTGGATAACCTGAGGGAAAATTCCAAGAGCCAGAGGTAATTTGAAGGCACCTGTCAACTTTCTTGAAAATCTTTTAGATTTTAAGTAAACAAGTGTGCTCTCCAATGGCTAAGAAATGCCTGGCATCTTAAAAAAGCTGATAGTGTGCTGCAGCAGAGTCCATGCAAAGTTGCTCAAGCTTTGTTTCAACTGAGTGGTCAGGTTAGCTTCTGCAGAATGGAGTGGGAAATCCTAATATTTTATTGCCTTTCCACATTAAGCTAGGGTGGGATTTTGAGCAGAAAAGAGAGGGTTGTACTGTCTAATGCATGACATCATAGCAGTGCGACACAGTGGAAAGTTCTCATTGCATTTTCACCTCATGAGAGTGATGTCTAAAGTGTAGGAATCCACAAACTTTAGAAACCAGGGTCCAGATTGGCCTGTTTGCTGCCAGACTTCGGGTAGAGGGGATTCCATGTTTTAGGGTGAAATGTTGACGTCACCGCATGGGCAGTACTCTTTCACATGAAGGCTAAGTGTGCATACCAGGAACAACAACTTCGGCCGTCTACCAAGTAACGTGTGCTTACCATGCTCAGCTTGTTATCAGACAAAACTATACAGACAGATTTGTTGTCTTCATACCTCCACTTGCCATTGTTGTTTGTGAAAAGTTTATCTTCTTCCTACATGTGTTGTAACACTGCTGTTTCTCTGCAAACCTACATCGCCATCTACTGGACTGGCATGCACGCTTCAGCATTTTCAGTCGTTCTAGTGTCTTTTCTGCGGACGTGCATGCTGTTTGAAAACACAAAGGAAAAACCTTTCTGTATCTGGTGAAAACATTGTGTGAACATAGTCCACCAGGAAGCTGTTTTGATTGGACACTTGAATTTTGGGCTGCAGTTATTTGCTATTAATTGACAATATACATATATTTTTGATGATTTTTGCATATTTGACTTAACATGTAGTATTTTTCAATAATCTTGCCTTTATAACCATTTTGTTATAAAGCCTCTTTAATTTTTTCTCTGCATCACTTTATAAGAATAATCTTTTGCAGAGATGGTGTTTGCATTTTTTATTATTTATTTTAAGAGTTTAAAAGCTGCTTCTGTATCATTTTTAAGGGATATGCACTGAAATGAAATCTTCCAATTATTTTGTGTTTTTTTTCATATACTCAATCCCCGTAACATACAGTATATACTGATAATTAAACATCTGAAAAAATCTCACAAATATTACTTTTATTATAACAAAACCATACAAATATACCCTGTGGTTGCAGAGATGTACTCTTTTCTTTATGGGCATGTCATTTTCGGGCAGAAGACTTAAAAAAAGGGGCGAGGGCTTAACAGGTTAAAGTGAATAAATAATACTGTAGTATTCCTCCTACAATTTGGAGGCTAAATGCTACAAGATGTTGATCTCTCCCTGATAGCTGCTGGTAGAAGGCTGTGTCTCTTTTGGTTTTACAGGATGGAACCTTATACCTGCATCCAGAGGGCAGAACCTGAAATTTTGTGGGCTGAAAGCCTGTTGTATCAATTCACAATCTGGTTCAGGTAATTTTTGGTTTTAGTCTTTTAACTAGTCATTCAGACTAAACTGAGAACTTTCTCATGCAGGTCACCTGTTTTTATTTAAATTGTCCAACAGCATCATCTAACACATCCACACACTTAGATATTGATGTAAATGCCATGGAAGCAACACGATGAACAATTTGCCAAGGACACATTGACATGAGGCAGCAGAAGAAAGGCTGGAATATTTGACCTTCTAGTTGATGGTGAGGTGTCTTCCAAACTGAGTCATCGTATCCTTTTTGTGCCTAATAAAACACACTGGAAAGACTTTTTCACGTCCATTGGATACTTTTGAATACCCCATCCCAGCAAAAGTCCACAGAGAGTGGCAGTATGCATGCTTGTTGCAAATTTAGTTCAGGAGTTCAGATTACATGTATCTATGTCTGTTCTATTGACACCTGAGTCAGCAGTTTGCATTTGCATAACAGGTGTTTGTACAAAGGATTTAATGTTTTCCTTAGTTTATATCTGTTTTTAACATAGATAAACTGACAAGGTGTAATGAATGTGACAATTTTTGTAAAGTTGGGGACTGCATACTCTTGTTTGCAAAATATTCGTATTGGTATTGGGCTTGAAAATTGACACAGAAACAGCAAACATTATTGTGTATCTCTTGTTAGAGCACATGGTAAGGACCCTCTGCCTCTTTTCATGGTTTTCTTTTGCTTTGCCTGCTTATTTGTGTGTGTATATGTCACAGCATGTGTGAACATGGACAATGCACCTTATTATTGGTGGATGTCTACATTTATTGAAGTTAAATTTTAAATTTTTGAAAATTTAAGGAAGTCGGAGCAGGTCAATTTACTATAGAAATGTTATACTGTCTAACAAAAAGTATCAGTATCTATATCAGAAATAATGAGTTCAGAAACACTGACATTTCCAGTATTGGCAAAAATCCAGTATTGTATATCCCTTTTCATCGTGGAAGTAAGTTAGTAAGAAATGTTTCATTTCAGAACCTGAATATTTTCAGCAATGCATCCTCTGGATTTTTAGCATGCCATGAGGAGAAGGATCTCTTATGATGTGTTTGGTCACGTATTTCATCTGAAGTAAGTCCTCAGCTGACTGTTCCGTCCTTGTGGGATAAATTAAAGTTGTATATGGAGCAACTTCGGCCAGGTGGTGCCCCTTGAGGCGCAGGGTGAATAAATGTGGTAATGTGGGAACACATGGAAATCTTGTTCCAATTTAGAACACCAGGTGGATGGACTTGAATTTTAAATATTTCTGTGCTGATTACATGTGCTGCAGATTTCAAAATTTTGCCTGGTTTGGGTGTCTAAAATGCTGTCCAAGCCAGGTTTGGTGGGTATTTAAGTCATTATTAAAGCCATATTGTTACAAGCCTTAAACATTACCTTGAAAATCTGTTGTAGGGAATTAATGTGGGGCGATTATTTCAATAACTGTTAACGTCATGAAAAAAAAATGATTCAGAGTCAGCAGTTTAAGTGTTGAAGTCATAATGGGTAGAGTAATCCCTGATGACCCTTTATTTCTATGTGTCTGCTTCATGTTTGCTCCAACAGTGGGCACATATGCTCACTAATAGAGGCAAATTTAAAGCATTGTCATTGTGCAGCCGAGTGCACCCCTGTTTGGCTTGGAAAACTAGATTATAAGATCACAAGAGAACGGCAATTTCCCAAGCTAATTGATAAAAAACAGGACAAGAAGAATAGTATATTTGTATAATATTGGCTGCCTGTTATCAGGTTGGGATCTGCATCGATATTGATAAGACTATTTTAGCTGTACTTTGTAATTGTGACAACATTCTGAGTTCTTGTTTCCCTGATTTTGGTTGATGTGTTTGTTAGAACCTGATGTGAGGTTGAAGTGCCCCTGCTGAAAATGGAGCTGCTGCTTATTCAGGTAAACCCTCATGCAGGTACTCTGCACGTGTAATGAGTGATCGAGGGGCAAACTGTGGAAGTCAACTGATTGATGAGACGTGGTTTGATTTGCTGTGGAATGCGTAGCGTGTATGGAATGCAGTGCAGGTGCATGTTAAAAGGGGATAAGTCACACCCAGATCAATTTTCCCTCACATGAATGTGACAAGTTTGTGAAGTTCCTCCCCCTTGCCTCACAGTATAGAAGAAGTATGACAGGGTCAGGTGTGTGTGGTTGATGGTCCTTGATCCAGAAGTGCTCAGTGCTGACTTATCATCTCGCCACCAGGGTGAGAGCACCTGTGTTTTCTTCTGCTGTTCCTGCAGTGTGTAGCCTATGATTTAGCTTTCTATGTTTCCTTTAAAGCTATTAAATATGCCTTGTGTGTTTGTGTATACGTGTTTTTTTTCTTTACATTCCCAATTATTTATTGTCTGCAGTGCATTGTAGACAATGTCTCTGCTTAGCATTAAAGTTTATCTGTTTAAGACACGAGTCTGGTTGCCTGTTTGTACAATTTAAGAGCATTTGCTTGATTTCCCCTTGGGTTAGTTTCTCTTAAACTGAAAGGCAGCAGTGGTTAAATTTCTCCTTTTCTTTCTGTGTTTAAAAAGAAGAAGTTTTTGTTTAGATTTACAAATGATGAATAATTCATAGAATAAGAGTCATGAATATTCGATTCTTTTGTTTTCCCCTGCAGGTTGCTCATGATTTTGGCTTTCCCAGGAGGTTAAAGTTATCCCAGGTCTGTCATTACATCCTTTCCCCAACCCTCTTCCAGCCAAAGTTAACTTTTTCTACCTGTATCATTACAAGCAACCTTTTGAGCCACAAGGAAACTTTTGTCCATGTAATCTCACATCTGTTGTTGCCTTGCCTTGCTTGTCAAAGAACCTAAAATGTACCACACCTTCTTGAAAAGTCAGTATCTGGCCTGTACATAAAGGTGGTGTATCCTGCCACATGACTTGAGCCAAACCTGAACTCCAATGTTCAAATAAAGTTTAGCGATATGGTTACAATACTGCACAGACACAGATTGATGTGCTTCAGAGGGGCAGTCTGCAGGATGACTGTTTTATAATCATGTGTTGTATATGATCATAGTTACTGTGAATCTAGATTCTGCACTGAGCCTTTGGGTTGATGTTGAATGAAGTTGAAGATATGGTGTAGCATTAAAGTCACAAAGGCTGACTTTCAAATAAGTTGTTTGCTGGAGTGCATTTGTCATGTTAAGAAGTGATTCACGACTGGTCTGGCTTTGGGACCCACCATCAACCCCTTAATTTCAAGCTGTGTCCAAATTTGAATTAAATTTTCAACTTCTCAACTTTGTTCAATAAAAATATGCTGCGCTTTGAACCTGAGACAGCACAGAATATCACAGTATGCTAACATAAAAGGTTTAAAGCTATGGTCTACGATTTGGAAGCTTTGTACATATTAATAACACCGTTTATAAGGCTGTTATGGTCCTATGGTCCTATCTACACAGTATAAAGACCAAAAAGAATGAAAAAAATCCATTCAGTATATCCGCTGAAAAGCTGCATACTAGCTGACCAATCAAGCCTAAGAACCTGCGACTATTAATTGGTCCATGAGTTAGTCCATGAGTCCATCCAATCCTCGTCTCCCTCACTACGCAGTACGCAGCATCTTGCCCATGGTCCCGCCTCCTCCCCTCTACCTCCGGTGAGCAGCTAGCAGCATTAGCTACTGAACTATCATGGAGCCGGAAAAGCCTAGCGCCGAACCCGGGAATCCGCCTCCCTCTCCCAAGACAGTCTGGCTGCAGACCACCCTTCTCCTCTCCCTCTCCCTCGTCTCCCTCACTCATGATGCAGCATCTTGCCCATGGTCCCGCCTCCTCCCTCTACCTCCGGTGAGCAGCTAGCAGCGTTAGCTACTGAACTATCATGGAGCAGGAAAGCCTAGCGCCGAACCGGGGAATCTGCCTCCCTCTCCCTTGGGCCCAGCAGAGCTCTGCCCTTGGTGGAGGAGGTGGAGGCTGTTAGCGGGCTAACGGCTAACGAATAGCCTCAGCCGGCCGTCAGACCTTCAGCATCGGCCGTTTCGCCCCGGTTGATCAGGTAATGGCTTTGTTTACTACAGTGTGAGATGTCTGCTGAATAACTCTGGTTAGTTTGTGCCTGTACGGGCTAATAACTTGTAGGGGAGCGGGTTAGCCTGTTAGCCGCTAATTGTTTACACTGTAAGCTGAGCTGGGGAGGACAGGCTGAGAAAGATAAATCCTCCCCCACACTCGGCTCCGCTCTGGCGGCGCCAGACCCGCATTGCCGCCGGTCCAGTTGAAATGGCTACTGCTGTGTGTTATAAGGGAGATGTCTGTCGTGTTTGATACTTTCAGTTGAGCTGAGCTGTTTTTGATTGAGTTTGCTGCTGATATATTGTGCTAGTCGCTCGTAGCTCTGTCCGAGGGGGCTATATGAGGCGTCACGAGCTGGGGGCGGGATCTTGGAACACGGAGGGGAGAGGTGAGGGAAGGGGGGCAGGCTGCAGTTTCAAATCGTAGACCACAGCTTTAATTAGAAACCAAAATGACCTGCATGATGCTAGAGAGGGAAAAATTCCCTTTTAAACTCTGCATTTAACTAAAACAAAAAGGAGGTGCATCTCAGGGTCTTAAGTAATAATATCAATCATTAGCACTAAATAAGGCATTGATTATGAAGCTGTCACAACTCACAAAACACTGGAGAAACTTCAGCCTTTTTTAACAGATTTAACAGTGACTGAATGGACAAACATGAAATAAAATAGTTAGCTACTGAGAAACAATTAAAAAACATTAAAAATATATAGCTAAAAATTAAATTGAAACTTTTTTCCAAGTATTTTTTTTTTGCCTAGGCAAAGACTCACCACCCATTGAAAAAGGGTCAGCAATGCACTTTTGGGTCACGACCCACCAGTTGAGAATCACTGATGTAAAGTGAGCAGAATCTTCCTTGTGTGAAGTGGTTTTAGTAAATGTGAGATTAATAATGGAGGTATGATGCCTGCCTGAATTTATCCACTTAAAACCCCTAGGCACACAAATCAACACAAACTAGGTCCATATATTTATGATCATATAAACATTATCAATTATCTTGAAATCTTAGGACTAATCTTTACAAGGTTTTTGAAATATCAGAGATTTAGCTTCTGGGGGTGCTCAGACACTGGTTAAGTAGGTGGGCTTTGGACAATCATTTATGATGTGTCAGATATCTTGGTCAAAGCAAATAAAAAGAAAACAAGCACCATATCTCACTCACTCAAAAGCAACTTCATCTTCTTTCACGTCACAGAAAACTTCCAACTGCTTCAAGCTAAATGTTGTTATTGCTCTGAGCTGGTTTTGTATTTCCGGGCCGTAGTGCAACAATGGACACGGGGGCATGAATAATGAAAACAGCAAAAGCCCCAACTAGTGGTGGGGGGCTGTATTACACATTTGACAGGCCTAACGAAGTGAAGTGTTGCACCTTCAATGTGCTCAGCTTCTCCAAACTTAAGGCATGAAATCTCAATTACAGTACCATTAAAGACAACAAATTTTGGGTTCACTAATTCACCATTGGCAGGACTTTACTTTGATGAACTTTAAAAATGGGTTTCACAGACCCAAGTACCATGCAAGCGCTAAGTATTCCCACCATCCAAAATCATTAAACTTTCCACTACACTGAACCAATTGAGCCAGGTGGGAAAGCATCCTTAAAGGTGCTATGAGGAGAATCCATTTCCAACGACATAAAGACTCTGCTACCCATGAGCACGCGCTGTCGTAAAGACGTGACCCAAGCCAAAGCGTGCGTTTGTTGTGATGCTAATGAATGCAGCTCGGACCTTACTCAGAATTCTACATTGCTTTACAACTTCTTTTTCCGACAACTTACAGGATGCAAAGCAATGAGGTAATGTATCTCTTTCTAGTTACGTAGCGGTAGTTTTTGATGTGTGAAAACAAGCAATTTTTGGTAAACTTAGTATCGTAGTTTTGTAGCCGGCTATGTATTGCTACGTACAGCCCGATGCTCTAAGACGTGTCCGAATAATATAAATTTACTCTGGTTCTAATTGTCTTGTTCCCGAAGTTGAGTATCTAGGCAAGTCCAGCCCTGTCTGACCCGACCGGAAGGCTAAGGAATAGCATTTATAGATAACCTATTTTGATGCTATAAAACTCATCTTAAAGTGTGTATTTCGATCAGGCACATATCTAAAAGTGAGACTTTTTTGTAATTACTTAAGCTCCTCATAGCATCTTTAATGATAGGTGTCATTATTCTTTTCATCCCTCAGAACATATGGAAAGACTGAGTGAACATGGGAACTCAAAATGACGCCATTTGTCCATCCCTTTGAAATTTGAGGTACCCCCAAAACACCAACATATGGGACTTCACCTTTTTTATGGTGAGGTCTTAACAATCCCACAAAAACACCCACTGGGTCAATAGTCTCAGTGCCACTGCTTGAACAATACCCTGTTGTTCTGTCTCCATGAATCTACAGCTGGGACTCCGCCGCAGCACAATCATATAAATACTCACCTTCCTCCAGCTCATGCACTGCAGACAGGTGTACAGGGGATGTGAATGGGCTCAGTCTGATAACAAACAGGAATAATATACCCAACAGGGGGCCTCTCGGATCTGTCAGAGGCTGCAACTGAGAAGACTCCATCCTTGTCCAATGCTAATGTTCTCTGAGCTTTCCTTATTTCAGAACATTCATCCTCCACCTATACCATCATCAACAACAGCCACAAACTATCACATCTGTTTGAATTGTTCACTGCAAATATGAATACATTTACACAAAATTTTAAAAATGGCAGCTCTGTATGACCAATAAATACTCATGGGCTGACAGCTGTGTGTTAAATAGAGCAAATGCTCATGTTCAGCCTTGCTGCACTAACAAACGCATTCATCTAAAATAACCACCACTCAGTGTCTTTCTCTTAATGACACATAATGGACAAGGAAAACATACTCTCCAAAATGTCACTCCATTTAGCTACAGGGGATGATTTTAGAGAGATTTTTTGTCTGGTCATACCTCAGCAAATCTATTTCTGGGCCTGCTTGAAAGATTGGGAAATGAAGATAACTATGAGAGAAGATGGCAGATGCTCACTGCTGCCCTGAGCTATGACTGGCAGGTGCACTGAGTTCTCCTCTCAGGCTTTTTCTGCATGGCTTCACTCAAAAGAACAAGACCTTCCTTTGGTGCATTTATCTCCATTTAAAGAGACAAACAATGGCTGCTTGCTGCATGTGTAAATTATTATTGTCATGTCCCTGTACTGAGTATCGTTGACATCCAGGGTCCAGACTGACTATCCAGTTAAATTCATCTTGAAGACTCCATGTGCATCTTGGTTTAACCTAAGAACTGATTCCTGTGAAAATACATGATCACTGACTTGTTCTCTTTATGGTTTAGCACACACAGGCACTGGATATGTATAAAGCAGTACAGTGGGACTGTGAGAAATGAGAAATCTCTGACCTGCTCTGGAAACAAAGCCACTGGTCCAGTGACTGTGGTTCACTTGGCTGCACACGTCAGGACAGTGAGTGCTCTGAGACAGTAAAGTACACAGATGAGGACAGAAGTCCAGATTTCAGAACATGTGGGGTCTTTTCAGGTGTTCTCACACCTTTATTCTGTTTTCTTTGGTTGCAATATAAAATACTGTTACATAATTATCTCAGGTTTGGTCTTTTTTTTAACATTGCACAGCAGCTGGATCCACTTGTTTTAATGTCTGCAATCAGTCATTTCAGAGGAATAACCACTAGAATCACAAGCGATTATTGGGAGTGGGGTAAAAGAAACACCAATAGCTGGCTACTAGCCATCTGGTCTTCATTGCGGCCAATGATTGCGTTCTGAGCAGCCTCAGTGTATGACCAGCCTGGTTCTGCTTAGAGTTCATCGTCACAGTGACAAGTACACAACCCTAAGTCTGCCTGCTTGAGATTAGCAAGGATGCTAACAGATTTAGTAGCAGTTTTATTATATCAGGACCACATGTCTTTATCAAATTAAAAACAAGCAAAACACTGGATGCACTTCTCCATATAAAAGTTATTTTTGATCCACTTATGACGTGTTTTGGTGACGGTTTGTTCAATGTGGTGGCTTAAGTGCCCGCCTACTTCATTATCTGGTTGGTCTGTAGTGCATCTGATGGACAACATGATCATCCAAAAACCGGCTGGATTTTCTTTTGAAAGAGTCTGTCCTCCTAAAACACTTTCTATGAGCTGTTGCCCAGATGGACTATCCTGAATAGAATTTTCTGGCCTGTCAGGTCAGTATTGGTGAAAACTGTCACAAGCCTCTTCAGAAGCTTGTGTCCACGAGATGCATTTCTTTTGGTTGAAAATGGTTTTGAGCTTATTCTTAGAATCTCTCTTGCTGGTGATGAATGTTTGTCAGGTAAGAGGAGTGGACCTCAGTACCCCAATGGCCCCAAATGTGTGTTGTTTTTCTTAATTTACTAATATATCTCCAGAAAACATTCACACAACATCACAAAATCGTGTCCTACAAATGTCGGTGGCTGAGGCTGAAGCTGAAGACCAGGAGAAAGTTTCCTTGTAAATATGGGGCAGCTTGTTTTCACCTCCAACATTGTTGTTTGCAAGCAAACAACAAAAATCCTTCCTGATTTTAATTTGTCATTCACAGAGACAGAAGCGACCCTGATGATCTAGGTGTCCTCTCAAAAGTTCAACCGTTTTAAATGGAGAGCTCTGAAGTGCGGTGACACAAACCTGCTGACACTGAGAGTGTTTTTATACTCAGGGCGCTGGGCAGTGAAAGCACTGAACTGCATTGGTTTTGAATTAAGAACAAGTGCTCAAGTATGAAATACGCTGCCTGTGAGAACAGACCCTGAGTCATCTGTACTCCAGTCTGCATTTTTTACTCCATTTGATTCACTTAATGGACCCACTGGCTTCTTTATGTACTGTATGGTACTTACAGTTACTTACCATCGCCCTTTGAATGCTTTTTTTTTTTTTATAAAAAAAGCTTTGCAGCTTGTAAAAAGCAGTGTTATTTCTCCCTCCAGTAATTAACATCACTGTTGTCAAGTGTCCTCAGAAAGTATATCAAGCGGTCTGATGCTGCATTTAGTCTAGATACGTAAGCTTGGGGCCTCTGCACTTTGTTTGCCAGCCAGCCCTCATTCCTGTCGAAAACAAAACACACCAGAGTTCAAATAAAAGTAGACTACAGCTTCTCTAATAAAATGATCTCAGCATTGATCTTTTGTCCATGTTGGTACGCAGGCTTTGTAATTAATGGGCAGTGATACTGATATACAAGTGATTACCAAAGTTGTGTGAATGTTTAAAAGAATGCGGGCACAGGACTGGGATATGAGCAGAAGCATCTTGTGTATACAATCCTATCTGTATGCTGAATCTGGACTGAGGAAAGCACAAAAGCGTTAAGAGAAGGGAGAAGCAGAAAAGAAGGCACTTATTCCCTGCTGCTTTTTATCATCTTGCTTTTCAAAATCTCATCATGAATGTGTTTTTCACAGATCACACTAGAGCCATGGCCAACAAGTTTGCTCAGTCTCATGCAATGGTTTTGGTTTCCTTTGATGGATGTTGATTAATGTGACAGAAAGCACTTCCTCCCATAAAACACAATTAACCTTGTTTTACGTGGTGTTCACTGATGAAAGTTCTGATTTTGAACTTGTAGCTTAAAAAGAGACAGACTAAACTAAGACTGACTCTTGTGGTACAAGGTTAATTTGTAGTTTTGAAGGTAATGAATCGCAAAATTCAGTTTAGTACTCGCACAGCCTCAAAGCATAGCTGTCCATTGATCTTTTTCTGCTCTGAATTTCTAATGATATCCTAATTTGTTCAGGAAAATTGCTTTTTTCTAGGAGTTCTAAGGGGAAAATATAAGTCTGTACTTGTCTAAACCCTACATAAATTGATCTCACATCTTCCAAAATTATGCCATGTTTTGTTTTACAATATATGGCATGGGAGGAGCTAACGTCAGGTCACACCATTTGTCCTGCAATCAGCAGGATTGTCCTTTTTGACTGTGAGAAGACATCAACTGCTCCATCAGCTGTGGCA
The DNA here is from genome assembly GCA_036419115.1 of Scarus forsteni. Taxonomy (NCBI): domain Eukaryota; kingdom Metazoa; phylum Chordata; class Actinopteri; order Labriformes; family Labridae; genus Scarus; species Scarus forsteni. The sequence goes on from JAZDUH010000182.1 coordinate 264,776, forward strand.
GTGTTTTCCAAAAAACTTTTGATAATGTCCCTCCCAAGGCAAAGACACCTAGTGAGATCCAGATTCACGATTTGGCAGGGCCAGCTTATTGTTAGATTGCTTGGCACATTTTGTTTCTTAAATCACCACTTTGTAGCATTTTTCAGTGTTCTTTGTCCTCTGAAGTCACAGTTAACCTCCTGCTAAAGCTACAAACAGACTTTAAGTACACTTCAAGCCAGACAGACATTCAAGGATACTCTGTCAAAGAAAATAAAACACTCTTATTCACTATTTTTAAACCCAATCGCTGTCTCTGTTTCTCAGAGATGCCCAACTTGTTTCCTGGTAACGTCAGATGTATTCAACAGCACAAAAAGAGGAGAAAATCTTTCTTTTATTTGCCTATTGCCTTCAATATGCTAGTTATCTGCTCTATGGAGTGGTGCAAGAATAAGTCCAAAAATGCAGAAGTGGGTAAACATTGGGGACTTTGTCGAAGACACATGCACATGATGATTTTCAATGTTTAATTGTAAATAATAACACTCATCTGATGTTTCCTGCTTTTGAATTTTTTACTTGTGTATTTTCAACACACTATATAACAAGGATAACAACTATAGTCAGGGACCTTGATGTTTTCAAATCAACAATTATTCATTCTCTATTGCCACAGTCTTTTGAAACAATTTGATAAGGTGACTTGATTATAAGGAAACCCTAAAACAAGAAGTTATAATGATGTTTTACATTGAAAATATTGCTGCTGCTACTAAGTTGAATTGCCATGTTGCAGTTCAACTAAGAGCAGAACATGCATGTTTCATCATTTTTTGTTTGCAACCGAGCTTATTATCCAGTAGGCTTTTAATAGGCTTCAAGACATGGGAACCAGCATGGGGCTAACTTCTCTGTTGGCCTACAAGTATATATCATCTCTGCAACACTCTGTAGCCTGCAGATTACAGCATGCACAAAGACACACAATCTCACTAAAGGTTTAAATCGTCTCCTCTTTCTCTTTTCTCAGCTTTGTTACATGTTTAGCCTGTACTTAAAAAGAGTCACAGGCTCTGATGGAGTGATGTCCTGCTGCTCTCTGATTCTACACAGAGGGAAGAGACCACACAGAGGAAGAGGAATGATGAGCTGATGATGGATCATGAGTGTAACTGAACCATCAGGGTCACATAACTGCCTCTTGAGGCATAATTGGAGCAAAGTCTCTCCGCTCTTCCACTTTTTTTGTCCTTTTTACTCAGCTGAGAGCTTCTCACATCTCTGCTGTTTGGATGTCATGCCCGTAAAACCACCACTGGACATCAGAGTTAATTACAGGATCCTTTTTGTCTTACTTTTAGGGCACTATTTTTTCATTTTCCACCTGATACATTTTCCCACCCAGCACATTTTCTATAAAAACAGTAATTGGAAGCAAAGGTGATATATTCAAAATGACTGCCTAAAGCCAGAGCTCCCAAACCACCAGGCTATGAACCAGTATAACATTTGGTAGGAAGCTGTAGTTAACAAAATGATTAACTAAATTAACATCTAATGAATAACTGAGACTGATGAGTGTTTTATTTTGGCAGGTCAATTTGACTCTTGTATATCTTCTTATGTAGCTTGAATGATCAGACATTCCACACAGGCTGTCAGTCACTGTCACCGCTCTGATGAATGAAAAAGTACAAGAACTGAACTCATTGTCAAGTCTTGTGCTCATGCACTCTTACTCTTTTACTTTAGATGTAGTTGTATATATATTTGACTCATCAAGATGTGAAGTTTCAATTTAGAGCCAAAAAAATCCAACAAATCAATTATTAATGAAAACATCAGATCAGCTTAGACTGGTGACTGCTAGGTTAAACACACATTAGAGTATGCACACAGCATTTTCCTCAGCACTCAGAAGATAACGGTTACCACGTCAACCAGTGACTTTCAACCAACTTAAAGCAGCACTAAGTAGTTTTCCACTTTAGTATATTTCTAGAGCCATTTTGATGGTAAGTCACCTTAGGTTGAATGACACCTCTGACATGGTCTTAGGGGCTCTGTATCACCTTTACTGCTGCGATGTAATTTTGAGGTGGATGGTAGGAGCCCTTCCACACTAAACTACAAATTTTACTGCTTGACAGCTTTATGGCATACATCACTCCCCCCTCCTTCCTGATTCATTTAAAAGATGGAAATTGAGGTGAAAGGTAAATATATGCACTGACTAATCAGTGCTAAAGTCCTGGGCAGCAGTACACCTTAGCTGTGTCTAGTCTGCCGGAAATTAAAAATAGAAGAAAAAGAAGAAGAAGAAGTAGAAGAAAGCTAAATGTATGGTAGAAGCAGTGAAGAACCAAAAGAAATGTTTTATCGGAAGAGACCAAAAAAAAAAAGGAAAGTAGGAGAGTAACAAGCTGAATGCCTGGACAAGGATAAACAATGGCCCGCATTCACGAGCTGGCGTGAGCTGAAAGATGAGGAGGGATGTCCGACCAATGCTGATTTAGCCCTGTTATTGTTGGACTTTTAAGTACTTTTGCTAACGACTGACAGCTGACATTTGGAAAGTGATCTATTTGAAAAGAAACATAGTCCACGTGGTTTATTTGTCTCAATAGCACATCCTGTTGGCTTGCTTCTCCTCCCTCTTTATGTCAACAAATGCATGTTGGTGTGATGTGCTTTATTTTGTGATAGTGCAGTTACTCAAAATGTCCAAAGAGGCCTCGAAAGAGCAGAAAGCCAGAATCTTACACAGTGAAGCTTTAAGATACTGATAAAAAAGGGGGGCTGGAGGCTTTGGCCTGCCATGGGGGTGGCTGGGTCCTGGGGGTGGGAGTGGCTTGGGGCCGGGTGGGCGGGTGGTTGGTCAAGGCGGGGGCTGTCTGCGGGTTTGCCCTGCCCTGGATCCCCAGGTGTTGTCCTTGGTGCCGCTGGGGGTAGGGTCGGTGCCCCCTTGGGCCATGCTGAGTTGTACACTTTAACACATCTGCTCACATCCTGCGATGCATGTTCCTCTATTATCTGATCCTTGTGTACTCACCTCCCCCTGCTATCAAGACCCCACATCTCTGGTGTTCCTGGTTCCTCACTGCCTTTAATTCCTGTAGGAGCTTAGATCTGCATAACACTTGGACTGCTCAATCAATAACACTGCCTGTCTGTCCTCCTTTCTGTCCTGTCTGTCACTATTTCCCCTTCTTTCACACTGTGGTGTGGCACGGCCCTCCCTATCAGCTCACATCAGGGGTTAAATAAAGTTTGATTTGATGGAGTAGCCTACAGGGAGGGCTGGTGATGGTTACTGTAGGAAAAAAAAGAAGACATTAAAACATTAATGGTGTTAATGTTTTGAACGTTTTATGAGGAAGTGTTCGAGTCCTCGTAAGACGTTCTGTTTCTGATGTTATGGGAATGATGTAGGGAAATATAACTTTTATCAAAGTGTTAAGGTGTTTCATACAGTATCCCAAGTGCTTTCTGTCTGTTTATTGGCATGAATAAAGGAGAGAAATGACGTGATCTAGTTAAAGTCCAAACCAAACTGTGAAAAGAAAAGTAATGATAACAATGCACAAGTAAAATTTGAACGGAAAGAGGGGTGACACTCATGTTTGAGTCATGTTGCATACAAATTGAACATAAAGCACTTTATTTATCATGTGTGTGTCCTGTGCTTGGATATGAACAGGCATTGTGCATCTTTTAAGATAAAATTATAGATTAATACACAGAAACTACTGTGGCTCGAGACAACCTACGTCAGCTCGTCAAAAGATGCCCCTTATCCTTTACTCAATCTTAGCTCAGTGTTCCTTCCCAGTCCACTTTGTCCTCTCAATCTAAGTCTCACTACAATCTTACTCTCAATTCAGGGAGACATTGCGACCTCAGTGTCTTGTCTCAGAAATCAGTGCGTTTGGCTGTGAAGACAACCGAGGAAAATTTTCCATTTCTTCTTTTTCCTCTTCTTCATCTAAGTAAGTCACCTCTGCACCTCTCCATTAGAGTGTGAGATTAAAGGAGACTGCAGGACTGAGCTAGATGGAGGATTTTGATTCAGAATAGGAAAGGGGGCACATTTCCCTGAACGTTGGGCATTATCTTTGTGCAATCTGCAAAACCACAATGCCAGATTAACTCAGAATTAACTACAACATCCATTTTGTTGTAAAATTGTAATTAACTCCTCCCATGTGTTATTTGCATTACTTTCCATATTCTAATCTGCTTTGTGTTTCACTCATTGCTCTGTAACTAACACTCAGTAGGCTTAATGGATTCTCAATGATTGCTCAGTGCCACATATCCATTTAAAACCACTAAAGGTTTCATCCACATGGTTGAAATTCAAATATTGACGTATATGCCTCATAAAAATGAAGCCTCTTCAGCAACATTGATTCAGAGATGTGCACTAAAGGTGTTCCAGCTGATACAAGGCAGTTTCTTTTCACTGCTTGATGATGCATAGTTACTCTGAATAAATGAAGCGCTGTTATTTATCTGATGATAATCTGGCCTACACTTTCTAGCAGACATGATTTTTTTTCAGTTCAGTCACTTTATAATTCTCGCCCCTGTGTGAACTATTTCAACCACTGGATGGATATCTGTCTTAGTGAAGTCTATCGCTTCATGGATGATGATCTGACCTTGAGGTTCAATAACAGCCTGTTTGTTAAAATTTGACACTTTTTGTTAATGCATCACCTCTCTACTGGAGGAAGCTTTTGATTATCCTGAACAACCTCCAGGAATAAACCAAACTCATGTCAGTGACAGAAAAAAAGAGTGTGGATGTGCTTTTTGTATTTTTTTTTTCCTGTAGTACAATATGTCATAAACAAATAAAGAGTAGCTAAGAATAGAGCTTCTTCTGAGGATGATGCTCTCCTGGGATTGTGAACAGTGTGCTCAGCTGCATCTGAAGCACAAAGTTGATGAACAGCTCACTTTGCAGTCTCAGGATACACAAACATTTGAGTCCATGTTAGAGTACAGTGATTCATGGGGTCAGAGCTGACGAACAAAACATCTGTTGTCTTCTTCATTACCTGCGTTCTGGAGTCTGGTTTATGTGTTTCTTTAATGACCTCAGCCTTGGCATTGAGGCTGTTATTGGACAGACACTTTAGACACCAGCATATTCTCTTTCTGTCCTGCCACCTGAAGACAAACGACAGATTGGAGCCACTTAAATGTTCCCCACTTTCCTTGGCAGAGCCTTAGCTGGTCCATCATAGGAAACTGGTGGGATCTGCCGACCTTTGTGGCAGTAATGAGATATCCCATGAAGACATTATAAACAGTTAACCCTAACCACTATGAATGTAAATTTAGATCAGTTTTTATACTGCCACTATGCACAGAAATTGATAACAAACCAAACCAAAATGTAAACAACTCTCTTTTCATTATGTTCATATAGTTACCAAATAAGTCTGGAAATGACTTGGCAAACAACAGCCTGTGTTGGAATAGCAATCATGTAAATATCTATTTGTATTATACAAAGTACCACAGTGTCCTTTCTTGGTTTATCACTAGAGGGTTCCTCTAACTGCAAATCACTGTCAAATTATTTAGGTGAATTTTGGATGTCAAGCTTGTTTTGGATGATTTGGCAGCTATTCTTTTAAGGTCAAAGATTAAGTCCACTGTAAGTGTTTCCTGTGAGTGCTGTCTCATGGAGACAACCTTCAAGTACATGAGTGAGCCTTCCTGGAAGTTGTCTGTACTCTGCTGCTAAATGCCCATAACTCAGCTGGCTGTTAGTAAGGAGGGGAAAATTGAAGCAGCTGCATCTATAAACAATCAAACTCCTCGTATTAAAAGTTTACGTACATCATCAACAAAACAACTTTAACAAAAAACATCAGGTTTTCAGTTTTTCTGAATTCATTTCCAAAATATCTCAGCAGCAAAAGTATACTGAAGTTGTTTTTGAACAGTAAAAAACTCAGTCAATCCATCTTTTGTTTGTCATGAAGTAGTTTAAAAATCATGCTTGTTGTGGGAAAAATCTATTTAAATGACCCAGGTATTATGTAATTAGTCTGAAAATTGTTCAGCAAATGTCACAGTAAATATTCAACATCTAGAGATTTAAAATCGGTTCACTGATTAGAGACCAACAAATAAATGACATCAATTGCTCTCATTAAAACATACAAAACAAACTGCTTCTCTGAATCTGTTTAACATTTGTAATTGTGTTCTTATCCTGCAGATATTCAGTTTCTTTTCAACAATGATATTAAGAAAATGGAGCCTCAAAACTAATCGAGTGAATAATTTTTCATATCATTACATCTTAGGTTACTTACTTAAAAGTTTACACAAGATTAAATCTGCCTGTTTTATTCTGAAATAGCTTGTGAAACTCAGATTTTTTGACTCATTTGTTCAGAAAGATAACAAATACAGTGACAAATGTAAACTTTCTTGGCTCAAGTGGCCAAACTGGTCTACAGCCCTTTCTAGAGTTGGCCTTCGAAGGTAGTTCTATATTCTTGAAGCAGGGTTGAACCAAAGTAGCGTCAAACATTAGTGAAGAAGTAAATCGTCTCCCGCAAAGTTTTCACACATCATCCTGAACTGATTTTGTGGCTTGTTGTCACCTAGAACTCTTTTAAGAGGTCATAGTTTGTCTGAAAGGGATAGTTTTTTTTTTTTTTTAAGTGGGACTGTGAGAGGTACAATGCTTGAGCCTGAGCATGTGCCACAGTGTCACAGCTCAGTTCTCTCTCTGTTCAAAAATCTCAGGACAAACACCAAGGCTATTGTTTGCCATACATGGTACCAAACTCTCCACATAATTAAAATAATTGCAAGAGTAAAAAAAAGCCACGGAAACAGTGTGGGGCCATCACATGCTACAAACAGTTAGTTTACATCTGCTTACTTTACCAAGCTGCTTGGCTTAGGTACTATTTGAGTCACAGCCAGCAAAAGGATTCTTACTTGCATTTCGCCAAAAAACAAAAGATGCTTCATCCCTAATAAGGATTATCCAAAAGTTTGAATGCTTAAGGATTATCCTGATGATCAAGCACACTAATTTTTACAAAGTTTTATTTCTAGCTCAGTTTACCCCTGCAACACAATAATACCATGCAATATTTTGAGGTACACTTTTAATCAAAACCTTTGCTTCTGTCTGTACAAAATAAATGTTTAGTATAAGCCAAATACTTACTTTGAAGATGAATTTTATTCAGCTCCTCTATTTTGTCCCTGGAGTTTGTAAAACACTCTATCTGTCTACACATTTATTAATATCAGTTAAAGCACTATGGCTCTGCATGATGAGAACTGCTCACTGCAGATGAACATATAGAAGATAGTATTCTGTTTTATACGTTCATACTACATAAGCTCATGATTTGGTCTGAATCAAATGCTATTGTGGGTTTCACCTATCCTCCAGCTTTCATAGCAGATTCCACTATTTTTAACTGACTCTCCAGAAGATTCTCCTGTGAATACTCCAGTTCATAGAAGTATTTCAAAATATCCAAAGCAAATGGTGGTAACATTCGCTGCTGTTTTCTCTTGTGAAGAAAACTAGTTAGTATTGCTGGTTGAAGGACATATAGGCTGTGACATATCTCAAACCAGTGCCAAATCAAAGAGGCTTGGTCGTGGAAAATTAAGTGGATGTAAATGAACTGTTTGTAGTGTGTGATGTCCACACCTTGTTTTCGTGGCTTGTTTCACCCATAATTATTTTAATTACACAGACAAATTGACACTGTGTATGACAATGCATGGCATCCGCGTCCATCCTGAGATTTCTGAACAGAGAAAGAACTGAGCTGTGACACTGTGGCACACGTCCATTCTCATGCCATCTACCACACTCAACCCCGCTTCAAAATACCCAAACTATCCCTTAAAATCAGGTTCATGCCACTAAATCATTAAATCCAACTAGTAGATCTGTTCAGGTAGCTAAGCAAGTTGGCCATTTCAGGCATCTGCTGCCATGCAGAGCAGCAGTATAGATGCTGTGGACCTATTGTCTTGTATAGAGCTCTATCATGCACTATTGATACGTAAAACACATTAAAAGGCATTTAAAACTCAAAAAGCAAAACATGGGCTCTTGAAATGAACTTACAATAGCAAAAAGAACACAATTATAAGACCAACTGTCAGTTATTACAAAGACAAAATATTTAATTCAAGCAAAAGCCTTGCTTTCTGAGTGACAGCTGGATTTTAAAGGGAGACTCTGGACACTTCTGGCTATGCTCCTGGACAAATGTCTGCCCACAGGGAAGGTCTGCCTTACAAAACTTTGGTGCTGTTATTAAGCTTGGAGCAAAACTCTTGATTTCAGCCATAGCAGGCAAGCAGTTAGCTGCAGTCAGCTGCCTCTGCAGTCAATAAACCATGTTGGAGACACAGAAAAAGAGGACTGAGACACAGAAAAAAGGAGAGACAGCAACACAAGGGGATTAAAAAAATACAAACTATGCAACGTATTACTCAGACATTGATAAAAAGATCATACAAATGTATAAAAACTAGACAAAACAGAACAACTACAGGCAGCACAGACTTACAACTTAACAGTTTGTCTAAGGCTAAAGGACAACAAGTTTAATGACTCAGAAAGCTCTGAGGACAAACAACAGGAAGAAATTGATTGCTCACAGGCCCAGCAGGAGGTGATGGATGTCAGGGATCAAAGTTTGGGATTAGCTGAGCTGCTCGAACAATCCTGTTAGACCTCCACATGCACCAAGACTGTATCAAGATGCCCTGATGGCAAGGCCAGCGGGAAAAAAAGGCTTTCACTGTGGTCTAAGATCTCTAGTTAAAGAACAATATCGAAGGTGAAAAGAAGAGTACAAAGAAAACAATATGAGAAGTAGAACTACCAAATGTTTATGTCCCCATTTATATAAATGAGGGATGAAAGGATGTAGGAGATTAGATGACCTTGTACCTCCTAACTTCAACAAGTTCATGTCAGGTCGGACATTTGTGGAAAGTTTGTGTCACACTTTAAGAATATTTCTGAGTCTTTGTGTTAGTTTTTTTATTTTAATAACTCCCGAAGTTGCAGACAGAGGAGTATTGTGGTGAGCTCACTTCTGCATGACTTCACATTACAGCACTGAATGGCCTGACAATGCTGTCTATGCCTCCAGTAAAAGAGACTCACTTAACGATACACTCCATCTTGCAGTGAAAGTGAGTAACTACACTTCCCTGACTTGGCAGTACTTTCTTCCTGTGTCTGTATCTTTAGAGGACAATAGATATTTACAATGGACCAGACATGAGACTAAACCAGCAAAAGAGCACAGTACATAAAATCTTCACAGTGGAGATTCGTGAAAAGTTTGAAGAATATCTATGGACACATGAATTATAAAATCTAACCTTACACACCAGATGGACAGTTAAGTGTTTCCTGTGTCCATCTGGACAACAGCCCAAACAAAGATTACAGGAATGGGCAGAACCTTTCAAAAACATATCAGGCAGGTGATGGGACAATCTGTCAATCACATACACTTAGGTGATATAGCAGGTGGGCGTTGCTTACATGGTGTAGTAAATCAGGTCTGTTTTGTTTTGGTGTAAATACAAAACAAAACAGACCTGATAAAACTGCTGTTAGCATCTATGCTAATCTCTGTGCAAGTAGTCACTGCTTGCTGTCATCATTGTGGGCCCATACCTCTTCCTGCCATAAAGGATGTTGATTGGGCCTTGCTGCTTTGGGCCAAACACAGTGGTTGTAGATTGGAATTTGGGAAGTTTGATTTGTTTGATTACATACATCAAACAAGGAGGATCCAGCTGAACTGCAAGGTTAACTACAATAAGGAGCAAGAAAAAACAGACTGTCCTGAAACTCCATGACCTTGACCTTTGACTCATGACATTAAAAATGTATTCAGGTCATCTTAAAGCCAAAGTGGACTCTAATTTACAGTTTGATTTACATTGAATCCCTCATATGTCAATGAGACATTAAACTGTTCCACTTTGACCTTCATCCTAACTTTTTTGATCATAAAATATGTCCTTTATTTTAACCTTTTCATGCATGAATTACTAAATTGCAAAGGAATACTTTTTTCGATGCTTCTTTTTTAACTTCAAACAAGTTACAAATCATGGTCATTTTTTTCAATGTTATATTTTGAAGTAGTTTTGCATCTGTCCACTTCACCGTGCATCAACATAGTAATTTTGTGGAACTTGAGAAAGATCCACAAACACATTTTTGACAAACATTTATTGAGAGTAAATAAAAGAAAAAGCAAAACCTGAAGTATATATATGTTGATGCTGTTTAATCAAACTATTCACTTGTGAATTACACCAAAATTTACGATAAAAAGGAACAAAATTATGTGAAATCTAAATTCCAAATACCAAATTTCCCTTTTGGATTTTGGATGCAATATCTCAATACGGTAGAAACATATTACAAAGTACAAAGATAATAGTTATTTGAAACTTAAGACAATGGTTTGGGAGTTCACCAACTGATAGTTGGGCATGATACTGCTACATAAAGGGTGTAAAATGTATTCTAAATATCTGTCTACTGTAGTTGACATGATGCAGGAAAGGGATAAATGAACATTTCTGAAATGTTTATGGAGATTTCATAAAACATTTGTAGGATACAGCATTTACAGTAAAATAAAGATTACCACAGAGTTAACCTTTTGATGTTTATTGACAGACACATACACAAGTGGACAAACATGGCAGATACCTCCTTCTTTGGCGGAGGTAACAAAATCGCTCTCATACAAAGCATGACAACAATACATTTCAAAAATTATTTTGTTTGGAATTTGTTTCATTCCTTTCTTGGTAATGACAGAGAAGAAACAGTGCATGAAGTTGAAGGGACAGAAAGCAGAGGAATACATGCAGCAAAGAGAGCAGGCTGGATTCATTATGTACCAATTAGGGGAAGATCTGTCCCCTTTATTTAGTGAAGAGTTATTGCAGAAGCATCTAATTCCAAAACTCTGGCGCTTACAGCTAAATGTAGCTAGAGTAATATATGTCTTGTCAAGTGGTTGAATTAACAGGGTATAGTGACAAATCCATCCTGCCAAACTGGCTGGTTGGAGTCATTGTGGTATCAGCTACTTCCCAAATCCACCCACATTTGGCATGTTGTCCAGCACTAATATAAAACCATGATTGCAGGTATCAGAATCGACAGAAGACTAATTTTGTCCACAGTCTTTTTCATAAATTGAGTAAAATAATCATTAAGATGGGTCACCTTTTCTCCTTTACTTTCCATCTACTGCTCAGCTGCGACTGACCTTTTGTTAAAATGCACCCCCCTGTGTTTCAATCACACAATGTTAAAATTGACATTTGCAGCATTTAAGATTGTTCTAAAATCTGGAACATGCTGTTTGCTTTTACGGGACCCCTTGAGGCTCCTAAAAAGTCAATTTCCCTCAGTTCTTTCAATATTTTGTGTAAACATGAATTTGTTTTTCTGGTTCTTGATTCCATCATAGTTAGGGCCAGTCTGTTTGACATTTATTCATCAATTGTTCCCTGACCTTTAAATAAATGTGCCCTGTGTTTTGTCCCACACACTGGGGTGGGATAGTTGGTGGCAGAGCGATATAAAGCGTCAGCAGGATTCCCACACCACTGCTCACTTCAAAAGCATGACAAAAAGGAGCATGGTGTGCCGGGGAGAGTAAAGAAATTATTTTCACTCTGAAATGTTCCACATACTGGCTGCAGAAGGGTAGTGAGCATGACTCACAACAAGAGGGTTGGTGGTTTGACTCCATGAGTCAGCCGGGCCTTTTGACTTTGCATGTCCTCCCTGTGCATGTGTGGGTTTTCCCAAGGTACGGTTTCCTCACAGATAAAAACAAGCTCATCAGATTTGGTAATTCTAAGATGCCCTTAATTGTGAGTGTGCATGAATTGTTGTCTGTCTATACATGTTAGCCTTTTGATTGTCTGGCGACAGGTCCAGGGTGTTCTCTGCTTCTGGATGAGAAGTCTAGATGGTGAATGGATGGATAGAACAAACACCCTCCTGTGCTCTGATCTGGTACTTGTTAGTGGCCTCCAGAAATGCTGTTTAGACAAATTCAAGCAGTTGTTCCATCAAACGTTGCTCATGTTCAGTTACAGCATCTCATAGCCTCCCTCGCAATCCGATCAACCAATGGCAGCAGAAATCGGAGTTATTAAAACAAGTAAAAAACAAGGAAAGAAAGAAAGAAAGACAAGGAGGGACACTGACACAAAGATCCAAAACACACCCGAGCAAGTCCAACAGTATGCATCATTTTAAAAGCTGCATATGGAATTAAACGTACCGATGAACAAAGATCAGAAAAGTAGACTTGACTAGTTTATTTTATGTATGTTTTCATGTATGCATGTTTTCAGGGGTGGACACGTGTGTAGGAACTATAAGACAGAAATCAAAGAGAAACAAAGTGACAGCACAGCTCACACTGATAAATGGCTAAATGATTCAGGGTAAAAAGTGTTGTGCTGGAGAGCTCTCGCTCTTTGTCTACACAGCTGCTCAGAGTTATATCGAAGCAGAGCACCCACTCAGACAGGTGCGGTGTGAGAGATGCCAGGGAGTCCTTGTACATACAAATTGAACTGAACGTGATCTCTTCCTAATTTAGAGCCTGCAGTGCTGGGTAGTGGGAAGGTGTGCTCTCAGAGCTGAGCAATGATGAATGGCAAGGAAACAAAATGCATGATGATAGAAAAATGATAATAGAAACCATCACTTTCAGTTTTTGATTACATTTTTGCTTATCTTTTTTATTGGCACTTAATTCCAGTATTAAATTTGACACAGTTAAAAATGTTATGAATATTTCAAGAACAAAAATGTACCTATGGTTATTGTTGGCCACTTTGAAATTGTAATAGTATGCTGTCAATTTTTACAGAGAGTTATCTTTCCCTTTCATTTGTTAATGAATGTTACTCTTTTTCATCATGACAGATTGAGAAAGCCAATGGCAAACCTCTGCAGAGGGTCTTCTGACATTGTTTGCTGAGTTTTTGTCAATAACAAAACAAACAAGAAGTATTGCTGCTTATTGTTAACAAATCATTCAGCAGTTCTTGCATCTGCATTCACCACCAAAGACACATCACTTCCATCGCTCAAAATTTCATTTAAACTCATGGAGAATTGTTAGTTATCTTACTCAGAGACAGGGGTTTTCTTGTAATTTCTGTCATTCCTTTGTTGGACTTGGTAGAGAAAGGATCAGTGGATAGAGTTGGGTAGTGGGATGAGCAATTAGGAGAAGACATGCAGCAAAGGGCATAGGCTGAACTCCAACACATGTCAGCTGTGCGAGAGATAAGCATGCTGCATTCAAAGCTTTTGCAGCTCCAACAAAAATACAAGATAACTTTGTTACATTTTTTTTCAGGAAACTTCACCAGTGTATTGGCGAGAGGGATTATTTCTTCCTCACATGCCAAACAAAGTGAACATTGAAGAAAACTTCCCATGTATGAGTAGAATATTATCTTGGTAGTGGTGTCTGGGGAAGGATTCACCCTTTTAAAGGTTATGGTGCCATACAGTTGATCAGGTAACTCCAAAAATTGTATGTAGATACTAGTGTGGTTAAGGGTCTTTTCATAGAGTGCTTTTTTCTTCAATTAGGGCACAAGTACCTTGTGTTCTGTCAAATGTGAAGACAGGCTGCATTTTGTGGGAGCTCTTTAAATCTGTTATGAAAGTAGAGGTAAAGACATCCAACATTTATAAAACCTAGAAATCAATAAAGTTTGAGTTTTTGCCTATTGAATTGTCTGGGTCTTTTGACACAGGGCCATTGCATAATGCTGCTGGTGCACAAACATTTATCAGGTCTTGCTAATGGGACAAAGGGGCCCAGCACATATGCATTTTGCATTAGTTTAAGTTATAATTTGCTTTTTCACCATGGCCTTGGATAAATGTGGTTTCAAAACAGACTCATTGGATATTTGCTTCTACAGCAAGAAAAAGCCTCCTTATCTGCTTGAGCAACTGAGAGGAAGTCCCATTGATAAAAAAGTGATCCATTTTCTCTATTCAAGTCTTTGCTGAAGGAACCATCGCAAACAAACTTCATCAGCCTTAACAAGCAGACATTAATTGTTAATTGTTTTGTGTTCAATGGCAGAAAGAAAACAAATGCATTTAATTATTAGATAGCAAACATACAGATAAAAAGCACATTAACATTGGAGAGTCTTTAGAATCAGCTTATATTCCCTGATGGTGAAAAGGGGTCATATGCTAAAGAGATCAAAAGTTTCAAGAATACAGACTGCAGTACAAATGGGTGGTGCAATAGTTACCATGCAAATTCAGAATTATCACCTCATATATCATTTAGTTTATTAAGATTAATATACAATGGCATTTGGCAGTATACAACTAGCTTTAGCGTCGTGATGACTGGTGTATATTGGAAGGGATGTTTCTGGCCTGTGTTTATATAGACTGTAATACTACAACTTTACTGAACAGAGGTGAAATAATTTCGAAACAGACACACTGTTGATGCATTATTAATATTAAAATAAAGTAGCTTGCTTCTCATAAAAAATATTCTTAACAGTGAGTTGACCTTCAAATGGTGCTCAGTTAGAGAAATGAAAACTGCTTATTCCCCAAATCCCAACAGCCAGTCTCTGAAAATATTATTCCTCGCCCACCCTTGTCTTCTTCTCAGCACTCAGGAGAGAAAAACATGATCAGGAAACATGCTTTGTGCAGAGTGGTGCACTTTCAAAAGCTGCTGTACACAAAGACTGGTATAATATGATGTAACAGCTCCATGTTTGGCCTGGTCTTATTGTGGTGTTGGGTTGGAGCCTCTTGTTTCTTAATGAGGCACCATGAGGGGAAGCTGAGAGGAAAAAATCAGCAGGAGAGGAGTGGCTTGTTCTGCAGAGGGAGAAACCAGGACTGTAGCTCTGTTAATCTGCTACTGAGAACATCATTCAAAGAGAAAAGTGTATAGTAACTGAAACACTGATACAGATGATTAGAGATAGAGCCAGCTTCGATACTGTCTTCTGAGGATAATCAGATTTCACAGAGGCTGCAGAGTAAACATCTACATATGTTGCATAGGGTAACATTTGAGTTAAAGGTACAAAAGCCCTGCTGGAGTAAGACAAGAAAGTGATACCCAATGACAGGGGCGCAGAAAAGGGGAGGAAAAGGATAGGGTTATGTTTACATTGTCTGGAAATCAGAAGGTTAAATAGCAACAACCACATAACCACATATACAGTATGTCTTTTTCCACCACAAATATAATGCCATCACCTGTGAGCCTACAGTTTTGGTGATAGATTAAACCTGCATGTGGGGCTACATGATAATTTTCACACAAATGATTAGTCAGCTGGGGCTGGTGCATGGCTGGGGAAGCAGACATTACAGATGCCTTCAAGGTCGATCGACTCCACTCCTCTCAGTAGCATCTTTCTTTTTTTGGCGTGTGGCATTCAAAGTTTATTTCTCTGTTAAGTTGACCATTTGCTGTCTTAGTAGCTCTTGCATTTTGCACCCTTTCAGAGGCTCGATGCTGGATTCTGTGAAAACTCCCTTTGCTCTGCTCCGCCAGCCACGGTCAAATAAATAAATAAATAAATAAATAAATAAATAAATAAATAAATAAATAAATAAAAATGAAATAAAATAAAATTAAAAAATTAAATTGAATGAATAAATAAATAAATAAAAAATATATAAATAAATGAATAAAAATAAAAAATAAAAATACATAAATAAATAAATTAATAATAATATAAATAAATAAATAATTTAAAAAATCATTAAAAATAAATAAATAAATAAATAAATAAATAAATACAAATAAATACATTAATTTAAAATAATAATAACAATAATATGTAAAATAAAAAATCTTAAAGACACAGCAGTTCTGATGAAGGCTGCTGTTCAGATCTGCAGTTTGGTCTTTGCTCTGTGATGAATGAAATAGCATTTCTTTCTTTACTTTGACTATGTTGAGTCTTCAGATTCTCTCCAGTTTTATACTGACGCTGCTCCATCTGTTGGTTTCGGGGGGTTTCTATAACAATGAGTGGTTTGTAGATGTCTGGCCAACCGAAATGCAGACCCTCAAGGATCCTAAATCTACTGCCCTCTATGAGCTTTACCCAGTAATGGTGCTTGCTCTCAACCAGGTCTCTCTTTTAATCCACAGCATGGTCTTACCTTTTCTGATTTGAAAACAGAAAGCACATGTATGCCTTATCCTTGAAGCACTCTAATCTGACAGATCTCACCAAGGCACTCAAATTAAATTGCAAAAACTAAAAAAATTTTGTCCTTTCTCTATGATGAATTATCTGCATCATCATCCCCTTTCTCAACAATTAACCCTGGTTCATCAATGGTCACAAACCTATGACGGGATCCTGGTTCTCTTCAAATCTGCAAGTTTTCTGCTCGGGCTGTCGCCTGCCTCCCGGACTCTATTCCCCTAACTTCCTGAGGATTGGTGCAACCGTGACGGCATCGCTTCATCTGCCTACCTCAACACTGGAATCCCTGGGTCGCTTGTCCTCTTCTGCATATCAACGCTAAGGAGACTTCACAAAGAAGACATCCTGT
The DNA here is from genome assembly GCA_036419115.1 of Scarus forsteni. NCBI lineage: Eukaryota > Metazoa > Chordata > Actinopteri > Labriformes > Labridae > Scarus > Scarus forsteni. The sequence goes on from JAZDUH010000182.1 coordinate 281,427, forward strand.
CTGCTCAAAGCTCATGAGTTCCTGCATTTAATATTTAAAGATTGCATCCATTAGCTGCTTAACTCTGTATTGCATATCAGGTGGTGTGCTGGGGTTAGTAAGTACCAATTCATGCTTGGATCTGCATTCACTAGGTAGTATATTCCTCTCTGTGGGTGCAGGGGGGAATAGCGACATGGCGGCTGGTGCCTGGCCCCACACATAGTAGTACACTAGGTAGTATATTCCTCCAACTGCAGGCGCTGGGGGGAATGGCCAGACATAGTAGATCTCATCAGCAGTGCCAGGCTCCAGTGGGTTAAGTTTTGGGGGTGTTCATATGTTTGCCAATCACTCCTCCATGCCTTCATGTAACCCTTTCTGCAAGGAGTGATGAGACTGGAGCCTGGACGCCAAACCTATGACATGTATTTGCAGCTACAATAAAACAATTCAACGTGAGTTGACTGACTGAAATATAGGAATGATAGTCAAAAACAGTGACACAAAAAGTGGGTATGCACTGTATGCGGCCACAGGGGCGCCACCCTAGAAGGGGCGCCAAAATGATGGGGAGTATGGGATATATGGGGATATTGACTGAACGGCAGTCTGTGCATGTATTAGTAGTAAGAGTGTTTCCGACCTGTGAATCATGTTGACAGGTTGCAGAAAACTAAAGATGGAGAGGCAACAATTAAAGCTATCAGGGGCACAGAACAGGAAAAGGAAGAGGAAGAGGGAGATACATTTTTAAAGGAATGAAGAAAAACAGCTTTTCAATCTGGCAGAAAGACAGCAGGTAACTTTTTTCAGTGTATCAAGAGGAGGCCATATGTGCCATGGTCTAAGCTCAGACACCATGCTGTGTTTCACGCAGACCCGTACACGGTTATTTGAGTGACTCAATGTCCAAGTTTTCACTGTTACTTAAGATAAACTTCTCTGTGTTAAGATCACAAGGCTGATTGATGTATTCATGCTGACAGACAGACACTCCTACTGCTGCCTTTCTATGCATTCACTGGCTGTGGGTAACTTTAATCAGACCTGCAGAGTCTGATTTTTTTTTCTTTTTATAGTTTTATAACCTCACTTATTGACCTGACAATAAGTGAGGCTATTATATTGATTATACCATTGTGTGTTCATTATCCACACAATGGTATAATCATACCATTGTGTGGATAATGAATAATAATAGAGAAGGAAATGTTCCACTGATAAATGAAGTTGAGTATAATAGTAATTGTTAAATGCAATGCAAAAAAAATACAGAATTTTCAGAGAGATTATTTAGTTAATCTCAGTTATGACATGATCTAATAGAATAATTTCACTTGCCTTTACATACAAGTAGTGAATTTAAGGGACCTACCATATTTTTGATCTGTTTAGTACTATTTTGCTTGAAAAATAGCTAAGGGATTCATTTAAAAGGATGATTGCATATTTATAATATTTGCATATTATAAGCAATATTTGTGGCTAAGAGCATTCAATCAATCATCAGAAGATTTGATAGAGTACTACTTTACAAACCATTCAATTACTGAAGTCTTCCTGTGTACTGATCAGTATTTACAATACAACAGAAACACTTGAGTGTTATTGTCTTCACTCGGATATCACACTACAGTGCTGGTGTGATGTATCTGATAAGTCTGATCGGATGAAATATCCGACCAGTAACTGATATCCAATCAGGATCTCACTTTAAATCAAGATTTCATGTTCATTACATGTGGTTTGACTGAAAAATTTTTGAAGTCTCCTTAACACAAAGTTCATGTCATTCAGGTGTGAGGATGAGAAGAGAGACAGAGAATGAAGGCCAGTGTGGGAGCCAGTATGGCTACAATACTGGCCCCCTGAGTTGCACCACTTGTCAAAAATATCATTAAAATGCAGTTTTATGTAAAACCAATTATTAACACGCAAACCAATCAGAAATGTGTCTCTTTCAAATAGTTATTAATTTTTAAAACTCAGAATTATACCATAGCAATGTAGGTTTGCCTGAACATCTTTTTAAGATTCATACTCAATGAAACACAATCAGTATGTTGTTGTTGTTGAATGCAGCTGTCATCTCTGAGGTCTGAGTTCTCTCTGAGCTTTGAGGCAAATTCTTTGGGCTCTAATTTCGTAGATCAGGCACAGCAGGGCGCACCTGAACTGCGCAATGCCAGTGCTACGCTGACAGGGTGTGTCCAGCACACTTTGCAAGTTTCCTGCATGGCGCAGAGAGGCCCACTCCAGGCGCAGTGAGGCGCACCCACGCCTCTGTGCCTGCCCCTTCGCACATTTGCCAGAGAGGGAGGAGAAAAGGCATGAGTGGGTTTAACAAAGCTGAGTGTTGTCTTCATCAATCAAATAAACTCCTCTCCTTGCCTTTAAATACGCTGCGGGCGAGGTGCAGTGACAATTTCACTTAATCATGGATGATCACAGCAGCTCCGAGTGGCCAAACTTCTCCCAGGAGGAAACTCATGTGCTGGTTCGGGAGGTTCAAGCTCCCCGTACCAGAATATACAGTAATACAAACAGACCTCCATGGGCTGATGATGCAAAAACAGCCTGGGAGGAATTCTTTATTTTTATCCTTTTATTTAACCAGGAAAAGCTCATTGAGATTCAGAATCTCTTATACACGAGTGTCCTGGCCAAGACAGCAGCACATTCAACAGTTTTGCACAAACACATGCAATCATCAAACACATTAAACAAGAATTCAATACATTAAGAAAGAGAGGTCATATTTTCAGACAGCCTATTATGCTTGGATTGTCCACACAAGAAAGATAAAGTGAATTATTAAAACATTTGCAGCCAAGTTATGACTATTGTCAATCGATTTTGCCCAGCTATTCTGAGAACCACTGCCCAGTGTAAAAAGAGGTTCAAAGATGTAAGAAGAAGAGGCAAACGAAAGCTCTCAGATCAAAAGAAAACACATGGTGGCCACTGGGGTTGGCCCCTCTTCCAACCTCATGATGAGCTCAGCAGAGGAGATTGTGTCCTCCACACACCCGTGATAAGTATTGAGGGCTTTGGTGGGATAGAAGTTGGGATTACAGGTAAGGCAAAAAAAACATCTCTACTAATGAAGACACTCACATTGAGTAACTTATATTTAAATTCCACATCATAAAGATGATTGTTGTGAATGGTAAAATGGTAAATGGACTTGAGCTTATATAGCGCTTTTCTAGTCTTTGACTACTCAAAGCTGCTGAGTTTGACTGCTCTGCTGCTGTTGCCACAGCGCTCTTCTTCTGACCATCTGCGAGTGCACCTGAACTGAAACAAACACAGCGGCTGTGGGGGGTGCACAATACGGTCCAGACTGAGACCTGCTGTGAGCCAGAGTATCACTACATCCAACAAGTACTCACGTGGCAGAGCTCCTCAATTCACGGTCAACTGTTCAACAACATTCACACAATTCAGCTTGAAAGCTGATCTTAAAGACTTTGAAACATCGCACTGAAAATTTCTTTGTGTAGACATAATTACTTCAATATGACACCTTAAAGGGAAACTCCGGTATTTTGACACCTGGACCTTATTTTTAGGTTTGTGCATGCTCATATACTCACTCAGGAGTCCTTCCAGTTATTTAGATCCAACCCGATGAAGCCAAGACTTAGCGGGTCCACGCAACGGAGCTTCAGCGCTGGACGTAATCTCTGCAAAATCGCCGCCTCTACCACAGCCCGGTTTGTCATTGCAGAGAAATCCCTCCAGAGTAGTCAGACATATATTCCTGGATAGATCCATACGCTGCAGTTTAGCCGGGTTTCAAGTCCCACTCTGAGCAGCAAACACTCCTCTTCTGTTGCTATAGCGTAACACCGCCCACAAGCCAGCACTGTTCTTTTCATGGATGAAAAATATACTTCTAAATGTTGTATTTTGCAGAGATTATGTCCCGCTGAAGTTCTTATAGGGCAAAAATCGCTTTCATTTCGCTATATTTTTTCATCCATCACCAGTACATAAAGTCAGCTCATCTACCCTCTTCAGGTGGGTCATTTAGCTGACCTGGTAAAACAAACTTTTGATGACGCTATAGTCACATGACACAAAGGTACAGTTGACCTTACTTTTAGGCCGGGCAGTGCTCAGCAACATGGCAGAACATTTATCTGATGCCGAAGAGTCAGGCTACGACGACCGGTTTGAGTTCGAGTACACGGACGCAGGAGCTTCCATGAGAAGAATGGAGAGGAGAGAGACGAATATGGGCTTCCTGGTGAACAACAAACAGGAGCACGTCCACGACTGCATACTGGTTCAGTAGATGGTGGTGTAGGTTTGTAGAGAGGCAGCACTGCTGCAATACACATACGACGAAGAAAAACTTTGCACAAGCTACAATGGTGAGTGGACGCACAAAAATGCAGGAATTTCTTTTCTGGACAACAGGTCAGTTAGAACAGCAAATCTGACTGCATAGTTTTATCTGGATAACAAACTGGGCACGGTAAGCAGCATTAATGTAACTGGATAGACGGCCGAAGCCGTTGTTGTTCCTGGTATGCGCGCAGCCTTCATGTGAAGAGTACTGCTCATGCGGTGACGTCAGTGTTTCACTTGGTTTTGGGTTTACAGTGAGAGCGTATTGAAAACTCTCCACTCTGGAGTCTGTTTTCAAAAGTTTCCGGATTTGGCTAATCTGAATAGAGTTCCCATGTAAACGCAAGGCCGAAACATAATGAAAACTTGAATGCGCGGATGAACTGATGGCCTCTCTCCAAGAGCCTCATGCATGGCTTCAAACCAGGGCCAGGTTGCTGCTGTCACCTCACCCCCGTCTGTGCCTGAGCCCCTCGGTGGATTATTAGGTTCCTATTTTCATGAAGAACAAAACATTATTCCAAGCTAAACTTAAAAAGAACTAAGCAGCCATGAACAGAAGCATTTCATTTCCACATGGAGATCTGAGGTCACCCAAAAAGACCAATCTGATGATGCAAGATTAAAACCAGATTTAAATTCAAAACAGGACTACTTTGTCACATAACTTCTTTACTGTATACGTAGTCTTAAGGTTGTCCCACTTCTTGGCAAGCGAAAGCAGGCTCACCTGACCCTCCAACCCCATCCCCTTCATCCCCTTTCTATAATGTAGAGAAATGGTCAGAATTAGCTTGCTTCATCAGTCTACTGTAATGCTTTCAAAAAGTGCAGAAAAAAAGTATACTCACTGCCAGCCTTCTTTGGCCGCATTTCCGGCCTCCGCTGAAGCAGGGACGCCAAAATGGGAGAAAAATGAGAAGGATTGTTGGGGTATAAACTTACATCAGTAATAAACTTACATTTAAACATATTTTTGTATTGTATATGTATTGGTAACGCTAAGTTCATAGGTTTTGCAAAATATTTTTGCTACATGATAATGGGCAAAGTACAATCATAAAAGACAATTGTCTATTTTGTTTTGATGGTGTTTCCACAGATTGTAGTTGCATTTCATTTTAATGGGTAAGGTAATTTTGTATTTAAGTTTTGTATTTTCTGGTAATTATTCTAAAGAGAATTTTATGTTCAAGTACTTAAAGGAAGAGATGGGTTTTTCAAATACAGAGCATCAGTCTTGGAGCAAATAATTGAATCTAAATGAATGTCATTATATTTTCAGTGCTTCCCCTACCAAGTTACTGTCATGATGTCCTTTTCACAAATATAGGAATGATAGTGAAGAATATCATCCAAATGCAGTTTTCTGTAAAAAAGTATCAAAATTTACTGCCAGCCTTACAACTGGCTATGGGGGGGCCATTTATTTTCATGGGGCCTGAAATGCCTGGCTGCACTCCTGCCTAATAATTTAGATAATAAGGCTGAAAAATCCTCCTCAGTAAAGCAGAAAGGCTGACTTTTCTTTTATAAAAAGATGTGTAGACTCTCTCATTATTCTCCTTAAGTATGAATGACAGCAGTGGGACTCACTTGCTGTCAAGAACAATCATCACATGAAGCTCCAGCAGTCTCCCTGATCCTCACATGGGTCTGGATACTGAACGAGTGGACCCCAGACATATTGCTGAGGATGCATGTCTCCAGCAGTGTGGGTACATGCTGACACTTCTGTTGTTCAACCAAAAACAAAACTGTAAATTTACTTGTCTTATGACTATCTTAATTAATGTCTGCCAGATATCACTCTTATGCTGCGTTCACACCGCAAGCGACCCAGCCACCAAAGTCGCGTCACGTCGCCCACTAATGTAGTGTCTCGCGTCCATAAATACCTTATTTTGGTAACTGCTGCCGTCGGCTGTCACTCGCTGACGTCACGTCCGCTCGAGTTTCACCGCAATCATTTCATATATCATATACTAGGATGTATAAGTGGACATTTTTCCAGCTGTGTCCTTTTCACTCGCTTATCAAACACAAAACACTGCAGCTGATGCCCTGCAGCAGCATTATCTGTGAGTTACCGGCGGTCCGTCTAGGCGGAACTAATGTCCTCACTGACATTAGTTCCGCCTAGACGGAACTCATCCGCCCTGTAGTCCGGATGAATAACTGTCTGTCTAGGGTACACACACTGCTGATTGGCTGATGCTGCACAGCCACACATGACATTGCCTGAATAGATCAACTTTTTTTTTAACTTTGACTTCGCGCGACGAGTGAAGTTATCGTCTTGTACGCAGCTGTCGCATCGCGGGAGGGTTAGCCCCGCCCAATCGCGGCTGTACATTGACTTTGAATGGAGAGTGATCGCCGAGGTAGTTCAAGTAGCATCCGGTGTGAACGCACCTTTAGTGTCAGAAAAATTAAAGTGGCCGACAAGAGCAAATGGCCTTCAACGACACAGTGCAGTTCAATAAACACCTGCAGGAGCAGAAAGTTAGAAACTAAACAAAGCCTAAAACAATCCAAACCCAGAAAACACTCACAAGAGCAGACACACAGCTCAACAGAGTCCAACAGCAGAAGTGCTCCAGGCCTGCAGGGAAAGTATGTGGGAAAGACAAATGAGAAAACTGTGGTCAAACCAGCCGCTCCTCCATTTTCCATGGTTATTTGATATAAAGTTAACGTGTCTGCCATAAACATTTAATGGTCGGATCATGTCAGTTTTAAGTGGAGATTCTAATCATTAATGACAATCACAAAAGTGTCTGACTTGTTTTTTGGATAATTTCTGTTGCTCTGGATGTTTCAATGAATAAAGCACTTTAATCTGAGCATCAACAAATATACAGTGCTCTATTTGGTTTTGTTGAGTCTAATGGCACAATTAACGAAGATAAATTAAATAATCCATCGAAAAACCCTGACCAAACAACTAAACCTGCTGTGTAAACAGTGAAACACCAGCCGCACACACTGATTTAGAGGAAACAAGAGCTGACATACTGATTGGTTTCTAAGTTATGTCCAAATACACCAATGTATAATGAAGACAAATGATCTTTCATCTTTGGGCCCTGCATCTGCCTTCTGCTGAGAACATGCATCCTTAAAATGTGTTTCTGTGTGCGGATCTTAGCAGTTTCACTATAAAGCATGTGATCTACATTAATATAACACAAAAAATAATGAATTGAAAAATTAATTAATGTAATATCTCCACTCATACCATGTACAAAGCCATAATGAATATTGTAAAAGTAAAATGATTGATAATCAGTTTTTTCTTTTCCACTATAAGCAGGAAATGTAAACTCTGTTCAGCCATTCAAAATGAAAGTGTTTAAACTAATTCCTCCAGCACAATTTGCAGATTGAATAAGAGTTTTTATCGTTACCACACTAAAGTAGGTCTAAGGTCACTTTAAACTCAAATCAGAGATTCAATAACATCCCTTCATTTGTCTGGATGCTCTTTCATTTAGCTGATTCTCCTTACCAATACTGAGAGATCTGCTTTGAATTCATTCAGCAGATTGAATTAAAATGAATTAAGGCACACAAATAATAAGGCTAAAGTGTGGAGGAGCTTTAGTAAAAGTATTTTCTATAAAGAATAGCTCCCCTAGAGTGTTTACTGATGAATAAATGATGTGAATGAAAAAGCTAAATAAGACAACAGAGCAGAATAAAAAACAAACAGGATGTGATGTATTGTGGGTGTTCCTCTTGAATATGACTGTATCTATGTTTCATCCTTGTGTGTATGATGCTGTATGTACTGTGTGTCAAAGCACTTTCTTAATCTCTGTTTCTAAAAGTGGAGAATAAATTAAGTCATTTTTGTCACAGCCATTAAGCCTTTCATCCGCATCCTCTCCCCTCCTCTGCTGCCTGCCGGTCGCCTCGCTCTCCGATGACTGTGTGAGCGTGCAGTGTGAAAAGTGAACTCACAGTAAGTCTGAGTTTTCCATAGAGTATGTCCTCAGAGCGATACGGCCCTCTCCTCCAATCAGCCATGAAGCCCACCATCTGTTTGTCCTGAGCATAGAGAAAGTAAGAGAGGGGGAAGGAGAACTCAGCAGGTCTACAAACAATGTCCACCCCCCTTATCGTCACCTGAAAATCTGAAAGAAAAGAGAATCAGGACCCCCCAGAACACCTCATCAACACCAGTGAGCATGAAACTGCACATGTCGTCCCCTTTCTCTGCTGTGGCATGGCGTTTTGTAGCAGAGTTGAGTTCAGCGAGATGGTGGTGGCCTTGAATCAGGAGACGACTCAATACTCTCCATGAAGAACCACGTGGTCTGAGTAAGAAGCAGGAGATGAACATGCAAGGCAGATTTTTCTCTTGTGGAGAATCAGGTGAAATCAGGTATCAAAACATTTCTTGCCCGTATTTTTTTTCACCATCACACCAAAAGCCTGAGCCGGCTCCTTCTGATTGGTCACAAAGATCACAAGAAGAATGAAATATGGCTGACCCTGCTGTTTACCCTGGTAACTCTACTGTTAATCATCTGAGCACTGGGGCCAATGGGGGGCTCAGAATGGTTTCCAGTACCCTATCAGAGAGCATCATGCCTCCCATTACTCTAAGGAGTAGAAAATCCTCTTAGTAAGCTGTGATTGGCTGCTGAGGAAGGGAGTGGCAGCGCATGATTGGCTGCTGAATGAAGACATTTTGGGGTGTTGCATTTGTTTAACATGCACCCCTGTGAAGCTGCCATTTTGTGTTCTTATCAAAGTATATTTTAAGATACACTACCAGGAACTCGTTTTGTTGTTTATCTTAAACTCACTGGGAAAATATGTCACAGTAGTCAAAATTAATTTAATATGTCTGAAATACAGAGAGAAAATACTCGCCAAAGGAAGTACGCTTTTTTTTTGTTTAAATGGAAAATGAAAATCACAAGTTAGGATCATAAATCCTGGAGTCAGCTCAAGGTTTTCAAAGAATTTATTCAAAAATTTTATATAAATTCAAAATTAAGTATTTATTTATGATTTTAATTAATAATACAGTGATCAATATATTACCAAAATTTGAATTTAAGACTTAGAAAAAGATCATTTTGTTTATTTTATATAAAAGAGGGATTCAAGCAATATATTCAAGCAATAATAATAAAAAAAAGTACACAATATGATGAAGCAGACGGAATCACACTCATGGAAACACATTCTGTCACACTCCGTCTCCCTCATAAAAAGTTTACATTGAAATTGGGGAATCCAAGATGAAAACAAATTATTTGTTTACATGTGTTTACATGTATGTTTATATTTTGGGACAATTTTCTTTCTTCAGTATTTTGTTGGATGTGTATTTATATATTTCTTTTACATTTTCATATTCAAATGAGCTTTATTGGCCAAAGCAGAGTCACAAAATATATAAATATTTTATAATCGTCAATCAATAACTATAATACATTTATTATATCTATTTCTCTGGGTTTTTTTCAGCCACAGTGATGTGACTAAAATCCAAATTTAGGGACACGCAGCATTATTGGGACATTGTGAGTACTTGCAGGCTTTATTAGCCTATATTAAAATCCAAATGGTTTACCTCATCAACACTGAAAGTCAAAATGTTCAGTGTTTTTTTATACCTTGCTAAAGAACTATTCCTAATACAAATGGACTCTAACCATAAAAGTCTATTTCAGTTGAGTGAAGGCTTTGTGCCCTTGACAAAAAATGTAGCATTTATATCAGTATCAACAATAATGCAATTGAAAACATCAGTAAAAATCCAATATCACACATCTCTACTCCAAATCCAATTAAAAGCTCAAGGGTTATGGATTTAAAAAAAAAATCATGATAAAACATTTTTCTTTCCAAAGAGTTATATTCTTACTATTTCAATTGTTTTTAATAGTTTTATTGATCTACATTTTTATGACTAAAACATTATTATTGCATTATTAAGCCGTTCATTGTGCATATTAAAGAAGAACAATTTGTTGAACAAAAAAGGGCCAGAAAAAAAATCAAAACTATTTCGCTTGTTTGACAGCCTGAAATTTGGAGTAAATCCATTTCAATTAACGGTCCAAAGAGAAACCTGAGTCAGATTTTAACAGAATGCTAGGAACAGTGCTTGTTGCAACAAAAGCAATCAGTGAAAATGATCAGCATCAGTCAAAAATGAAATGAGTTCAAATGTCCAAAAGCTCAACAGTTCTAAAAGCTCAAAGAAATCTAAAAATACCAAGAGGAAATCTGCATTATCTCCATGCCTCAACAACGAGGTATGTCAGAACATCGAAAACTAAAGAGCCAAAATATCACATTTCAGTTCAGATGGACGAGTTTCAATAAAATTTGTGAAAAAAGTTGTAAAAATCGTTGTAATAATAATAATAATAATAATAACGATAAAACACTTTAAAATACGCAGAATGTGTTGTTTGGCCCTTATAAAAAAAAATGAAATTATTTCTGAATAGGTTTGGAGTTAAACTGTTTTTTTACTTAGCAGTTTCAAAAACTGTCTTGATATGATACAGTTTTACATTTTTTGTTGGGTTTGTTTTCAGAATAAATGAGTTTTTGTGTCATGTTTTATGTAAGTAGTTTTTCCTAAAGCTGTGTCTTGTTGTGTTAAAATAAAAAGCTACAATAAAAAATGTAACGTTGCTCATTCGCTGTGTTTGAGCCAAACAGAAGAAAATGTTTTATTCATAAATAAGTATAATAACGATAACCTGAAATTTTTACTCAAAAACATTTACCAGAAATTGGTATGGTATACATTTATTACCAAAACGTCCTTTATTTCTGATTGTACACTCTATTAAAAAGGCATCAAGAAATATTTTGAGGCAAGATTTTTTCTCCAGAGGATTATAAAATGAATGTGATCGATCGATCTATCTATCTATCTATCTATCTATCTATCTATCTATCTATCTATCTATCTATCTATCTATCTATCTATCTATCTATCTATCTATCTATCTATCTATCTATCTATCTATCTATCTATCTATCTATCTATCTATCTATCTATCTATCTATCTATCATAATATAATATACTATAATATACTATAATACAATATTGTATTGTATTGTATTGTATTGTATATTATAATCAGTAAACAAATATTTTGGCAAGAAACAAAGAAACAAATGACTAAAGGAAAAACAAAAGAAACCAAATCCCAAAAAACTGTAAATGTTAAGAATAGAAATCAATAGCTGCTTCTGTTTTTTGTGGATCTGAATTTTGTTTTGCTTCTTTTTTTTCAAGGGGAATGGGAGAGAAACCTTCTTGATGAAAACAAGGTCTTTCATCCATTTAATTACATTTAAGTCACCTTGTTGTCAAAAATGCCTTTTAATGAACAAAACAGTCAGAGTTTAAATACTGTAACATCCTTACCTTTCAGTGATTATATAGACTGAGGCTGATATAAATAAAATATCATTTATTATTTGAGCATCATGCTACATAGATTGTTTTCCAACAATTAAAATGATGAAAGTCTTTATAAATCCCCTTCCCTTTTTTGATCAATTGTTTGGTTCAGTAATAATAATTTAAATTAATTGTTGTAGCAGTATTTGATATAAACTTGGGATTAATGAAATAAACAGAAAAATCAAGTTGAATTAAAATTTGTACAAATTTTAAATGCTCTTTTTTTTTTTATCTAAAAGCATATACAGAAGAGAATGTCTTAATTATAAGTCAAAGCATTACCAAACCACTTTCAAAATCCACTGTTAACCACTCTTATAAATTAAGACCTTTTAAAAAACAAATAATTTGAAAAACAAAAAGAAAAAACAGATAATTTGCAAATTTTCAGCTAAGTTGAATTTATTTGTTTTTAATTCTGTGTCAGTGGCTAAATATCAGGCATTTAGATCTTTAGTGTGTCATCAAGTCATCGGACCACTTGTTTATTTCTTCTTATTCTGAACATGTTGCCAGTGGAAAAAAGTCTTTTTGTTGATTGAGACATTTTTTTTTTTAAAGTTCAACCACTCAGAAAATCTGAAACATACCTTTAACAATCACAGCCAGGATCACAGCTGCAGACGTCTCATCAGTCTGAGTCCACACAGAAGATCAGAAGTCATCAGAGGTCCTTCAGACTGTCCTGTCGTCTCTTTGTCCTCGTTTCAGTCCATCAGACAGCAGTGTCCCCACACAGAAAAGTCCATGATGAGGACATTCCCTCTGCTCCAGACTGAACAAACTGAGCTGCTCCTGCTTCAGCACTGCTGGTGACCAGTCTGGGCTGAACCAGAGAGGAGACAAAGGAACTAATACTCTTTAAAGACCCTCTGTGGGCCCCCGTCCAGCGTTAATGCACATGACAGAGAAAAAAAAAAAAATCATGGGGTGGGGTGGGGGGCACAGCTCTGCTCGGCCCACACTCAGGATCAACACTAGACAGGTCCAAACACAACACAGAGTTTGTCCTGGTCCTGTCTTGTAAAACAGAAATGATGTTATAATTCATTAAATTTTCTTTTTCTATTATAGTAAGGGCGTGGGTCATTCAGATTAAAGTTAGACAGTTTTGAATTTGCACCTTTGTGCTTGTTTGTGCTTCAGAGCCCATCATTTGTTTTTTTCAGTAAAAGGACAATGAGGGTTCTGATCATGGACAGAGAGGGCAGGAATTGGACAAAAAGTTGACATTTTATAGGAGTACACAAACAAGTATCATTTCAGGCATGTAGTATTAATTATTACATGTGATAGTCTATTTTATTCTTGAATATTGCAAGACTTTGTTTTGGTAAAAAAAAAGTTTTATTATCATACAAATTTGTGTTGTTTTTTACTGAAAATTACTGTTTTTTTTACATTTACCATTTCCTAATCACATGTCTCAGTAATTGCATGTCTCTTGATCAAACAAGATTAAATCCATAAATACAAGTTTATCTAACTTATCTGATGGCTCAACTGTGTTTTGCTCTCAAAATGGATCTCCATGCATGTGACCCAACCCATCTTGTAAGACAACAATTTGTTTGCCAACTCCTTTGCCAATATGATGAAGACCTTAGGTCAAGTTCTTCCCTCAAAAAATATAAAATAGAATAAAATATAAAAACAAAAAAACCCAACAACATCAAGCAAAAAAACTCTGCAATTCTTCATAAAATGACTTCCTTTGATGTTTTGTTTTGTCTCTGTGGTAAAGAAACTTTATTCGTATATCATTACAGCATAACCAGATTGTCCTGAAAGAAAAAGAAAGCTCTTTATATTGATTTTGCCTAAAAGGTTGGAGTTTTGCAATTTTATAGCAAAAAGTCCAAGCAGACCAAAAATAGCAGAAATTTGCTTGAAATGACAAAGGCTAAGCTTTTTTTTTTTTTTTTTTTTTTTACACTTGTCTATAGTGTAAAATGTCTATAGTTTTGAACAGTTTGAGTCAAATGCATTATAGGACATATATATCTGTGGTTGATTTACATTTAGGTTGAGCTGCACAACAACCACTCCCCACAAAAACAACATAGAAACCCAAAAAGACTAAAATCCATCTCACAAGGCCAGAACACAAATGATATTCTACATGAAAGTAAGAAGTGCAAATGAAAAAGGCTAACCTTTCATAACTTTACCAAAACCAACAGCAGCAACTGCTTTGTGACATCTCAAATTGTAACAATTTAAACCTCACAAAAATCCACTTCTAAGCTTCTTCGTAAGATAAAACAAATTCAAGAAGGCAGACTTTAAAAAAATGAAACTTTGACTTTTTTGGCCAAAATTCAAATGAATGACTTAATCAGCTTGTTATTCAATACTTCCCAGAGGAATAAAAACATTGATTCATTATTAAAGTCTTCAAGACCTTACTGAAAAATGGTAACGTGGAGAAGGCTTAAGTTTAAAAATAATATTACTGAAGTGTTAAGAAGGAAACCAACGTCTTCAGGGTTTAATGTTTTATCTGATGAGAGACACTCTGAAGGCCATTAACATGTGAAGCAGAAAAACACAGAAATTCACTTACAAATACAATAATTAATCTATGTACAGTGTGAATATGTAAGACAAAGACTCTCAGAGGAGAATAATCCTGACATAACTGTGTTGATGAAAAGAGTCTGGCATGAGTAGAGTTTTCTTAGAACTGAGTGGGTGTGAAACCGTTTTCTATCCTCCTGTTTAATTAAAACTGCACATAGTTACTGTTTTTAATGGAAATTACTGCAAGGCCAAAGTTCTGACACGTAATATACCGCAGAGGATAAACAAGGCTAATGAGTCAAATTAATCATCTGGACACGGGTCATGTGTATAAATAGATGCAACCTTTAAGAGAGCGTATGCATAAGCTATTTCACACTGGACTTTAACTGAAGAGGCATGTGACTGAATTAAAATATTCAGCATAAACTAAGTTAATGCAAGCACTGAAGGGCTGTATGTCAAGTTTTGTTGGATTATTGCAGCTTTTAATGACATTAACATTTGACCCTAAGCTACAACATCACAATTACATTAAATGCCAAACTTCTCTTGCAGGCTCTCAGGCAGATAACCTGTGCACTCAGGTCAAGGCTTAATGGTGCTTTTCATTTGTGGTATCAGCTCAACTCAGCTCGACCCTGCACAGTTTGGAGACCTGTTTTACATTACAGTATAGACTTTGTCAGTACCTCTTCAAGGTGGGTAGAGTCTTGGTGGCACAGCTGCTCAAAAATACTGCACCACGCTCATGACAACAAAAGAGTAAAAAGAAGAATTAGAGCTGCTGAGAGAGGTGTTTAATTTTGTGGTCAGACACCCCACTTGTGGCAAAAAAAAACCTCTGACCATTCAGAAGTCAGCAGCATCTACATGTGACATGTAGGCTTGGCTTGGCTAGCTTAGAACATCACTGGAGGTCACACACCAAATTGTGCCAGATACTAGGTACAATACCCATTTAGAAACCAAAACAACAGATCAGTGTCAAGCTGGCTCGAGCTAATACATGTATTGGAAAAGCCACATAAGGCTGAATGGTCAGACATTTTTTACCTTAGACTGTGAATGGATCTAGAAAGTAGGAGTGAGAGTGGGGAAGACAAACAGCCAATGGGCTTGAGGCTGACTTTGGACCCGGGCTGTCCACACATAATCTGACATGCCTGATTGAATATATTTCACTCGTCTATCTAGGAAACACCCAATATAAAGAATGTGGGAATGAGCAGAAGATCTTAAAAGCATATCTCGCAGGTGATTGGACAATAGTTCCATCTTCTAGATTCATTACAGGACAATCAGATGATGTTGTTCATAGAAGACAACATGTCTGAAGTGGAGCAAAACTGTCCTATCTATCAAGAAGTGCGTTCAGTGTTTGTGTTTGTTTCAGAAATGCAGTCCAGATTGACTAAACTGCTTTAAAGGACACTGATTGGGCTGTGCCACTTAGGGCCACTCACAATCCTTGTAGACTGGAGCTTGATGAGATGAATTTGTCTGATTAGACATTGAAGCAGGTGGATCCAGCTGCTTTGCAAGGGTAATGGACCACACAAGAGGCAACAGCCTAACATATGACCACAGTCAGGCACACATCTTCTATCTTAGTTTTTAAGGATTTTAATTTTTTTCCCATAAAACAGTGCTGTTGCTTACCCTCCGTATTGGCAAGTGGGTTTTAAAAGTAATTGTATACAAGTAAAAGAAACAAATTTGTAATCAGGAGAATACAATATTCATTCAATTAGTAGTAGAGCATTTTTCAAACTTCCTAAAAAGTAGCCATTTTTGGAGACGAGAGGGTTTTGCCTGAATGTTATGATAGACTACATTGACTGTTACTATCCACCCCATCACACCTGCACCCTCAAACTGTTTTTCTTTTTATTTTAGACAAACCTAATCTTAACATTTTATTCTATTGTTGCTCTCAGGCTTTTGATCACCTGTCATATTGGTGAACAAAACAATCTGTAATCAAGACAATAAAATAGACAGTAATTTAGTAGGCTATGAAAGCTCTTTTCTCATCTACTGAAAGGTAGCCATTTTGGAGATAGGAGGGTTGTGCCTTACAGTCATGACTGACTGCATCAACCCACCCCACCACACCTGCACCCTCAGACTGTTTTTTAGGTTTTTCTTTTTCTTTCTTTCTTTTTTTTTTAACTTTACACAACCCTTTACTTTACGTTTTATCCAATCGTTGCTGACAGTTACAAACCTCTCATCTCCATTTGACACTAAACAGTGCTATTGATCAAATGATATGCTGGTGAAGATCACAATTTGTAATCAAGACAATATAATATTCAGTCCTTTAGCATTAGAGCTTTGTGTTTTCTTTTTATTTTCTGAAAAGTAACCATTTTGGAGATAAGGGGTTTGTGCCGACCAACGAAAGTGTCCCTGTGGACCAGTGGCGATTGCTACAAAACTGCAAAGGAAGCTCAGCTTCCCCTAAAATGTCCCCAAAAAAGTGGTGATATGTACTGCTGTGTGTACATTTCATTGACTAAATATGTGCTAGAATACCTTCATCTTTTGTTCAGAATCAGCTACTTATCACAGGTAACTGGCGGGACTTCCTTCTCATTCATCCCCGCAGCGTCTCAGCGCTTTAACACAGTCGGACGTTGAGCGTCTTCTGACTTCGATGGGGAAGCGTAGAGTAGGTTGTTCCACTGTGGAAACTGGACAGTCATTGGATAAACGCTGGGCTTTGGCCCGCCCATCGGACGCTCAGCGTCTCTGGGGGTCTATGAGGCAGTGGGCTGGTCTGGACGCTCGGCTTCTGCATGATGATTGGATGATCTGTCTGAGGCCGAATCCCTTTTTGATTGACAGTGAAATGAGCCAATCAGCGATCTTGAAGTATAACCCTCCACCGGAGCATCTTCTAAGTTTTACATTCAGTTGTTCTGGAGAGGAGCTTCTCCTGTTTAAAGCAGCTCAAGTCTTACACCAGCAACACAATGGGCCAAGGCCGTTTAAGCAGTCTAGCTCTGCTGGCCATTGAGAGAACACTGGTAAAATCCCTGGAAAAGACACCTAGTTGGTATGACAGGGTCACAGATCATTTTCTTGAAAAGGAACGGAGGGTAGAATTTACATCTAAATAAACAATTTATGATGTAGGCCGGAAAAAAAGGGGCTCCCCCTCCTTGACTGACCAGCAGCCGCCACTGCTGTAGACAATAATAAGGTCATAACTTACAGTATATTGTGAAGAGCTGCCAGCATCAGACAGACATAATCAACATGCCACAGAGGTGTTAGTGGGAACTTGTGGATCAGCAGAGCAGTGGACTAACATCTCAGCTGTGATCCAGGTGTGATGGGGGCAAATGGTCTGAACCACTGTGTGTGTGTGGGACGATGTGGGTCTGCTCTCAGCTCATGTGAATAACTCAGGGGTGTTCATGAGTTTGGCACATGCACATTCTGTTCCAGCTTTACACGTGGAATAGACCCGCTATTATGGTCCATCAAGTTGACTTGAAATAGCAGATCAAGTCCAAAACTCACACAGAGGACAAAGACACAAAGTCTATGGTAAGCACTGCAGAACGAGATAAACGTCATGTCAGCTCTGAGGGCGATTTGTGTGAAAGTCACAGCAGCCTTAGCAGGGTTTATTTATATTTGGTAGTTTTCCCACCTTGGATGACTACAAGGAGAACAAGGTAAGTCAATTGAGAAATATGTTTGTGTTTAATCATCTTTCTTTTATTTCTTCATTTCTTTGTGTTACACTGTCCTCTCTCTTCATGGACAGAAAACTGTGTATAGACCACTGGACTGACCTGCAAATTCAAATTATGCCCAGCATGCTTCACTGCTTACAGTGTTTTTCTCCTTGGATGGTTATAATTTAACAAGACTTATTATTCATCCTTACATGCTAGGGCTATGCTCCATAATAACTCTGTCATGTGTAGAAGGGGGGGATTTGCGTTAATGCCTAATCCAGTCATTAGTATTTATCAGATTCTCTGCATGCATTTAAACATTTAAAAAGAGAGAGAAACTATCCACTCAGATCAGAGAGCACAACACAAACCCTCATAAGTTAAATCTTTTGAACCTCCTCAGGGTATTTTTGTTGAGACACTGCAGATATTGTTATCTCATTACATTACACATATTTGGGGCCATTGTCCTGCTGCAGCGTAAGTTTGGACCCAGTTAGATGCCTTCCCTTTGCTTGTTTCTGTGCCTCTTCAAAAGAGCTTGAGCAGCACATCTTGACTTGACAGCCTGCTTTCAAATCTTTACCTGGGAGAGACCTTGCTAATGTAGTATAACTGCTTTGTGTCTTGTTGCTGTCTTGCCATGGTGTATAACCTGTGTCAAAGAACTGTCTTTCACATCCTTACCTTGGCAGCAAATTTTCCTTATCCAGCTTTAACCTTACTACATAGCTGTTTCAATGTCAACTGACTGCTGTGTTTCAACACTTAAATGAAAATGACAATCATTAGAGCCTATTTAGTGTAATAGGTTTTTAAGATCCCTGAAATAATCCTACAAAATCCTGACTTTGTGCAAGTGCACCTGTATACTGTATGAATTTGTACTGGTTTCAAGGTGAAGGGAGTCACACCAAATAAAGAGAGTCACACCAAATTAAGATTTGATGTAGATTTTTTTCTTTTCTCGCATTTATATTCTAAAATAAAAGAAATAGTTATTATTTCTAAATTTGAAAGCACTCTTTCAAGTGCTCAAGATTAAAAAATAAATAAATAAATAAATAAAACTTTAAGCCTGCACCTACTCTCTGATTCTCTACTTTGATATATTTGAGTAAATTTCATAATCCTGTTGATTTCTTATGGAGCTCATTTGTGTGCATTCATTTAAGAGAATAAGCTGGACACAGGGAGCCCAGTGATCTAAATACTGAACCTCATTAATAATTTGTAACATCCATTGCTAACACCAATTCAATTCAAAACCCCTCCAAAAGCTACTTAGATTTAAAGAGAAGGAGGCAGGGGAATAAAAACTTTCAACTCCCTGTTTTCCTATTTGCTGAACTTGTTTTACAAACAAAATAATGTTTATTTTGCTCTACCTTATCCTGAGGTATATAACTGGAAACATACTTCTCAGCACAGCTCAGTAAATGCAATTATTTTGTCATTACTTATGCAGCATGCTAATCCCAGTCAGCATTTTTAGATGGAAATTTGCAAAGAGAATATTTGTTATGTTCTAAGCTGTACTTTTTATGCAGTTTTTGTAAAATAATCTGCTGCTTATAAAGGAAAAAGAGACAGAAGAGAGGGCTTGATGAAAATTCCAATTGATTCACAGTGTCCATGTGATCATCACAAACTGGTTTAACTGGCCTGTTATGCTAGAATAGTATTATTCCAGAGTTATCAGAGATGATTATTTTAATTATTCCATGCTGACTGTGCACTTCATTGTGGATTCTGGGAGATTTTAGATGATTTTCAATGTCAGTGTTATAGAATATGAAATATCTAGATAAAGTTGATGCATCATCCATCCACCCATCTTTCCTCTTCCACCTAGTCAGTGCTGTGTCATGGTTACAGAAGCTAAGCAGGTCAACCCAGACTTCATTCTCCACATCAGTGTTTTCTAGCTGTCCTGGGGTATCCTTAAATGTTACCAAGCTAGACTGACCATTCAGTTTAATCCCCTCAGTGAGCTCTGGGTCTCCCCTCAGGTCTCTTCCCAGTTGGACTGGAAGACCTCCACAGGGAGGCAGCCAGGAGGCCATCTAATCAAATGCCTGAACCAGCTGATCTGGCTCCTTTCAAAGTGAAGGTTCGACTAATAGATCCCTGAGGATATCCAAGCTCCCTGACTTATCTGGCTGAGCTCAGACACCCTTCTGAGAAATTTCAAGTCAACCACTTGTATATTTTGGTCAGTCCCGAGTGCTTATGACTGTTGATGGCCGATGGCTGAACCAATATAGAGCATGACAGTTCTGTGCAGCTTCCTTTTCACCATGGTGGTTGGTACAATGCCTTAACCCTCCTATTATCCTCATATTACTAACACATTTTACCCTTGGGGTCAATCTGACCCCAGGGATATTTGCCTCCAGAAAATGATTTACAGAAATTGTTGACCAAGTTTTTGTGTCAGGAACTTTGTTTATTTGTTGAATACATAAATAACCCCTTGATAATGAAACCTTGACCTGTCCTCTAGCGCCACCATCAGGCCAAACTTTTCAATCAGGGATATATTTATCTTGAAAAGTTTTCATCCAAATCTTCTCAAATTTACTGACAACATTAATGACCACAAGAGTATGAACCCTGTTGGTTTTGGTGATGATATGACCTTTCCTGCAGCGCCACCATCAGGTCAAACTTTCAGTTTTAGAGTTAATGTATCTTTCAAATCTTTTATCCAAGACTTTTCTAATTGGGGTGCACATTCATGACTCTTACAGAATGAACCATATTGGTTGATGTTGGTAGCCCCCCCTTTCCTCTCATAAACATATTTATTTACTTTATTTACATACTTTTTATCTACTTTCTTGTCACATATTTGTGGTCACTATAAAGTCTCACCCCTCCTCTTTTGATTTTCGGGCTTGGGACCGGCAGTGGAAAAGTTAAAGTTTTTTTTTTTTTTTTTTTTTAATGATTTCTTTTATTTTTTATTTTTTATTTATTTTTTGTTTCTTTTTTTGTGTTTGAGGGGGTTTACATGTTTGAAAATTCACCCATTTGTGAAACAGAAAATCATAATGAGAACATGAGTCAGATAGTCAGAACACGGAACAGTTCTTTAGTTCAGTTCTATTTGGCAGGTGTGAGTAGTAGGTCACACATACACACATAGACACACACACACACATTCATTCCCCCCATGTTCCCCCTGCCCCATGTAATTTATCAACTCAAAAGCATCAACTCTGCACCTGCAGGTGTGGGAATGTTAGGTCACACATTGGTCACACACAGACAGACAGAAGTTTTACACAGCTAAAACAGCGTGGGGTCAAATTGACCCCAGAGGAACACTGATGCGTGTAATATGTGTACAGCAAAATAAAAAAATATCATCAGAATAATTTTATGCTAAATCAATAGTACCCATCAAATTAGGAAAAGTCATGAAATTGAAGCCAAAAAAATGGTCAACTATTATTTTTTGAATGATAAATATTGAATGGGGTCAAATTGACCCCAAGAATAATACGAGGGTTAATACCCACAGCCTAAAGCTGCATTCGAACGGGACTTTGTGACCATAATCACGTTGCCAACTCAAGTTGCATCCAGTGTCCATAAATACCTCATATTGGTCACTGTCGCAGTTTCCATGGCTCAGTGATATCATGCCCGCTATAAGAGGATGTGTAAGGGGACATTTTCCCAACTGTATCCTTGTCACTCACCTATCAACCACAAAACACTGCAGCTGATGACCCTGCTGCAGCATCATCTCTGAGTTCTCTGTGGTCCGTCTAGGCGGAACTAATGACACTAACTAATGTTTCCTACGCGGACATGGATTGCTACTATGTGACCTGGAATTAAACAGCTTGCACCTCTCCAGCTACCAAACCAACTTCCAAGTTTGGTCCAAGAACTGGCCACCCTCTGATCCCCATCCCAAGCCCTTATGGACCTACACTTCTGAATTAATAAATGGCGGAGACAATAAGAAGTACTTTTCCCCCCTCATCCACATGTTCTGTGAAGCAGAAAAGATGGCATGACCTGACTAATGATGATTTATAATGATTTCCCTCAAGTAACAGAATGTGCAACTGCATATGGAGCCTGTAGTGCTAATAGAGTAAACTACATACAGAGTTGTTCTATAGTTTATGATAAGACACGATTGCACAAATTATCAAGGCAAACATTGATTTGCCTCAAGGTTAACCAATGTGCCCTGCCAAACCATTTCAGAACCACTTAGATAAATGAATGTGCTTCTTCTTAAGCACAATCCTTTCATACTCCTTCCAGCCTTGGGTGTATGCGCTTTTCAGTCCTGAGCTGCCTTTAAAAGATGTTTAATCACATTAGCAGTGAGCCATTAACTTACAACCTGCTGAGCTTATCACAAGCTTCTCCTGACTCATGTCCATCAAGACAAATGATAACTTTATGACTTGCTTAAAAGACACTTTTCCATCCAGATTAGCCTCACTCTATATCTATTGCCTCATAATTTGCTTTTCTCTTTTACCGTAAATGCTAATGTCTGAACAGAACAACTTTACAAAACATCTTAGAAGGAGTATTTCACACAGACACACTGCTGTGACATATGGCATCTCAAGTCAACCTCCTCCTCCTCCTCCAAAGTTGACATTAAACAAACGTCCCTGTATTCACATTTAAGAGATTGGGCAGATGTGCAACCATGCACAAGCTATATACGCACCCAGAAGCGGGGCTTGGAGCTGGACTGAAGCAGCTCGGCCAGCTTTTCATAGATGCATATTTTTGCTGTCAAGAAGCAACAAATATTCCTGTGTACGTAGACTCTTGCTTGCATCATTTCCAGATACCCAGTCTTTCCCAGTTACTGTCTAATTAGTGTCTTTAGTATTAAGACTCTGCATTGTATTGTCAGCACTACAACCCCTCCAAAGATAAACAAATACAGAAACATGACAGAATATTAAATAACTTCTAAAAGTCACTGTTTAAGGTAGAATATGTTGGTTTTCTTTTAGGATGTTATTTGTTCAAAGCATTCTTCATGTTGTGCAGTGTGAGTTTTAGCACCTAATATATATTCTCAGAAAATACTCCTTCAGACCCAAAGTCCTGGTTTGATTCTGATAAAAACAGGTTGTTCTGTCACAGTTTACCCACACAGATTCCTTTTAACCTCCACCAAGGAGGTTATGTTTTTGCTGACCTATGTTTGTTTGTTTGTCTGTCAGAAAGATTACACAAAAACTAGACAGACTGGACAGATGTTGCTGAAGTTTTCAGATGTTGGTAATGGCCTAACTTAAAAGTGATTCAATTTTAGGGGTGATACTGATAACCGCCAACAAACAAACAACTGTTTTTCTCATCATGGAACTATTGCTTTTTGATGCTACAGCAATATGTGAACTACCTTGGTGGAGGTTTGTGCTCTCCAAGTGCATTCTAATTCATGTCTGTGTTCCCCCTTCCATCCATGCACGTTCTGTGGCATGTTTAAATTTCCCTATATCATCTAAATTTTGAGCAGGGTTAGGTTTTTGGTGTAACATCACTTACAGCATTTTTACAAGAAGTAGACAAACTTTGATTTAGAGTTACAATCAATGTCAAAGACTTTCATAACCTAGAGTACTGTAGACTCTCAGGTTGGGTTCTGTTTCTGTAAAAGCCTTAGCACTTCTGTGCAAACTACATCATCTGGTCATTTACAGTTTCAGGCTCTTTCTCCATTTGAGGGAAATTTCCTGTCACAGGTTCCAGTGTTTCATCTGGTAAGTATGATCCCTCTATAGTTCCAGGTAAGGGTTCTCCAGATGATTCCTTCATAGATTCATCTCCAGGTAAGTGACCCTCAGTCCCAGGTAAGTTTTCTCTATCTTTTTTCTTTTCCATTTTAAAAGTTTTACAGTTAGCCACAGTGATTCTTATTGAGCAACATTTGTCCTTGAAATCAACCATCCGGTTCCATTGATTCAAATACCTCATCACAATCCAATTTTCATCCAGATTGATTTCCATTTAAAAATTTCTCAGACTGATGAGGGATGAGATCTCAGTGCAAGGTTCAGTAAGGACCATATTTGGTTTCTGGATTGACAGTAAAAACTGGAAGACTGTTTGAAAACAGGTGTATCATTTCCTCATTTATTCATCAGTTTGTGTTGACCTCAAACATTTTAGACAAACTATGTCCCAGCTTCCGGTTCGGGTATTACCTTGTCAAAACATATTGTCTTTCTCCATGCATTTTCTCGTGTTGCTTATTACAGTTAATAGCTTTCTTCTAACCAAGATTTGAGGCTCTTAACTTATTGTGATTAGCATTTGAGTAGTTTTTCTCTCACAGGTACACCAAAAGCTGAATCTGCTGAGCATCTTTCTGAACATGAGTTCATATGGGAAACGAGGGACTTTATGTCAGGTGCAATTATTTGCAGAAACCAAAGGATTGACAAACTCTTTCCATTTTGATTTTGTTTTTTTCCAGTGTTCCCAACATGTTCAAAAGCGTCCAGTTAAATCTCTTCTGGACTGATTTAACTGGATGCCACATGGGTGGTGAGGTGTTGTTCAGACTTTTATAATTCCTGCAATTTCACACAAATTTTTGATGAGCTTGGATTCAAAATCTGGGCCTTGGCCTGAATCTGAAGTCTTTCTGGGAATCTGTAATTAACAATGAAATTATCCCGCCAATATTTGGCAACTGTTTTGGATTTTAGTTTGGGTTTGGAATTGCAAGTGAATATTTGGTTAAGTGATCCATCAAAACTAGACTGTATTACTGTTGTCGGGTTCAAGACTGAGAAAATCCAGTCAGTTGAGTTCAAGTGGATGGGACACTTTGATGGTCAAGAGTGGAGTAACTTAAAGCTTTTTCTCTAAACACAATGGTCACATTTAGACTTTAAGTTCAACATCAGAAGCTAAATAACACTGATCCCAGATGTCTCAACAACATTCTTTAAATTCCCTGCCTAGAATCCACACAGATATAAAATTTTTATTCCCTAGGACTAAGGATGTACAATATTTTTGGACCAGTATGGTACCGATAGGTATTTGCTTTAAAGGTTAATTATCAGTAAACAGCAGAAATGGATGATATGACATTTACAGACAACATTTTGACCAAAGAAATTGGCTTTAAATACCCCGTACATTGGCAAAAATGTACCATGATGAGTTAACTCGTCATTACCCAATATCTACTATTATAGATCAAAATGATAATTTATTAAAGAATACAATGTGTTTCTTGCTTCAAATGTGTTTCGAACACAAATGGACTTTAACCATGAAAGGACAAGGCCAATTATAGATAAGTAGTGAGTTTGTGCACTTGACACAAGATGCTGGTATCTATATCGGTAATCGGTGATGAAGAGTGTATAAATAAAGGCAAAAATCCAATTTCATGCATCCCTACTTTGAATCCCTGTGTTCAAGCCCTGCTTTAAACAGACATGTTTGGGATTTTAGCTTTAAATACTCATTGCAGTGGATCTTGATGTTTCTAATGTGTGACCACACACACACATCTTGCCATGTTACTTCCATTGAGGCTGCCAGTGGGCTTGACAAACACTTGAATGAAGGACTGTCTTCCATTTACTGGTGGTGGCATATTCCTTGATGGCATACAAAATTAGGGGTTAGGCTGCAAAGTTAAAGGTTGGATGCTTCAAATGATAAAAGAATTGACAGATTCAAATGACTTTTTATAAGTGGAATGAAACAAGACCTTAAAGTTGTTTAAGCAAAAGTAATCTGATGCATCACCTATTTTATTATGGGCTACAACCTAAAACTGTTTATATTGAGTGCATAGCCCTGAAATGTTAGACGCTCTTCCATTTTGTCAGAGTTTAGAGCAATGCAGGAGCACCGAACCCAAGGCCGAGATATTCAGATATGTACCTTGTAATTAAATGAGGACAGCCTACTAACAGAAAAGCCAGGGGGGTCAGGGACCAGTGCTCTAAACAGAGGAATCTATCCAACATTGCTTTTACAATCCTCCCTTCATTCTTATTTAAATGTATCACAGGCAGCCCCTGAAATAATTGCTTTTCTGCAATCTGCAAGCTAATTTTCACACATTTTAATTGATCACAAATGAAAACAATCTAAACCTAAATTAAGAGCTTCATTAAATGTGAAAATTGATCAGGGAACGGTGAACATCTGGCTCTGGCTCCCTGCACTTTAAACTCCCCGAGGTTAAACCAAATAATGATTCACAGTTCAGAGAGTCAGACGTGCGTCTCGGCTTTGAAACACCTTTACAAACAGTGTGTGAATCAACATGCCTCAAATAACTGACGGAGAGAAGAAAGGAGAGAATGAAACCATTTCTTCTTCATTTTTGGTAGTCTTTTTGAAAAATGAGACATGAAAAAATAAACCTGAAACACTTACTGTTTGAGTAAAAAGGCAGAGGCTTTTCTCTTATAAAGTATTTAAAGATTAAAATAATGTGTTTCTCCTTCTGAAGAGTTCACCCTACAGTTACAGCATCAGAGGCTGTTTTAGGTTCACCTCTTTACCCTGAGACCTTGGAGCAGCTTTGAAGTGAACTGGCTTTGGATGAATTTTAATAGCTCCTTATTTGAGTGTGTTTACGCTCTTGTTTATGACTGTTGGCATCTCAGGGGGCAGCATTCCAGCACGTCCAAGCAGGAGGGGAGGTCACAGGAGCAGAGAGCTCACCTAACAGCCCCCTGGTTTGTATTTCTTTTAAATCTCAGGTTGTTGTCTGGACATATGTACTTTAATCCATGCCTTTAAGAGCTGTAGGGCACATCTTTATCTGGTAATATTATAGCAATGAAAGAGTTAAAAACTAAAACATTGATAAAACTCCACAGTGTATGCTGCAGAGGCACTTTAAGTCCTTTTTAGGGGACATGAATACAACTTAAAGGTGTTATGAGGAGAATCTATTACCATCGAAATAAAGACTCTGCTACCCTTGAGCAGAGTCTTTATCTTTATCAGAGTGACATCATCTCCGACTTATCGGCGTTCCAGTTGAAGTCGGAAAAAAACACGCCGATCTACCAGGCTATTGTTAGCTGTTGTTAGCACGCCCTGTTGTTGGTCACAAGTATCACATGAAGAATGTGATTATCACTATGGCAGCATTTTTGTAAGTATAAGTCTAGCAGTATTATGCATACAGCTGATCTAGAGCGACACACCCCAGTCAGAAGCGCAAATAAATTTATTATTACAGGAGCTAAATAACTGTTCACACTGAGGGCATCCATCTTCGATTGTCAACTCGGGGGGTGGCGAGGTTTCACCGAGTTCCCAGTAGGAAATTCAGACTTCGTTCCAGTTGCAGTTCCTACTCGGAATCCCGAAATTCCTACTTCTGACTACACCTTGAACGCACCACAAGACGTGACTGAAGCCAAAGCGTGTATTTGTTGTGATAAATGCAGCTCGGACCTTCCTCAGAACTCTGCATTGCTCTACAACTTCTTTTTTCAACAACTTACAGGATGCAAAGCGACGAGCTAATGTTTCTCTTTCTAGTTACGTAGCGGTAGTTTTTGATTTGTGACAACGAGCGATTTTTGGAAAACTTATTATCGTAGTTGTACCCGGCTATATATCGCTACTTACAGCCCGGTGCTCTAAGACGTGTCTAATAGATAATAAAATTATATAAATTTACTCTAGTTTTAATTGTCTTGTTCCCGAAGTTGAGTATCCAGGCCAGTCCAGCCCTGTCCGACCCGACCGTGAAGCTAAGGAATAGCATTTATAGATAACCTATTTTGATGCTATAAAACTCATCTTAAAGTGTGTATTCTGATCAGGTATATATCTAAAAGTGAGACTTTTTTGTAATTACTTAGAAACTCCCCAGTCTCTTTAAATAGACAGAAAGAAGGTAAGCTGAAGGACCATCAGAGCTAAGCTGCAAATGTTTACTTAACGGGGTAGTTCAGGTTCTTTGAGGTTCATGGAATGAGCCTGAATGTGTGCTACAGTGTCACAGCTCAGTTTTCTGTCTGTTCAGTAACATTCGGGATATAAGCTAATGCCATACATTTCTGGGCATGGTGCCAGATTCTTTGCATAATTAAAAAGAATTGTGTGACAAAACAAGACAAAAAGACAACAGTTTGCTTATATCCACTTAATTTTTGACTACACCACCACTTTGATTATGCACTGTTTTAACCCTATAAAGCCAATTGTATCATATTTGATTCATACTTTTATAATACCTCTTTCTACTCAATATGATCAACATATTACAAAAAAACATCTGAATACAATCAGATAAATGATAAAAATGTCCTCACATGGATTATCAGTTGCCAAAAACACCTAATGTATCAAATAAGATATGAAAAATCTATATGTCGAATTTTATGGACATTTTGATTTTTGTTGGATTTTAGCAGAAAGTGAATCAAACAGTTCAGCTCCAAAATATTAAAATTTTCTGGCTATAATCTATGGTCTTGGGCCTTAAAGGGTTAAGATGCACCTCAGCCTACGTGTCTTCTGCCATCAGCGTCAGGATAAAGCTAGGGTGTTTTTGTGGAATGACCAATGACGAAGCATTGGAAATTACATCCTCATTTTTTGTGAGTGTTTTAACAGCAAAGTTGACTGCAGGCCATCAGTTCACACAGTCATTCATAAGACCATTACACTGAGATGGTTATGAGGAAAATAATGGTGCATTCTGACCACTTGTGATCAGTCGTCAACAGTTAATTGATGATGACACTGATTAGTGGAGTTATTTTGTCATTTACTTGTTTCAGCATTTCCACCATGTTTGTGGTTTACATCTTACACAACAGGTAGTTAAATACAGCACAACACAGCACAAGTATATAAACAAAAATATCAATGTATGCAGACACAAGCTGTGTAAGTGTCCTATCATCACCTTATATAAGACTGGGAGAAAAGTCCAAAAAAACCTTTAAGGACGAATTCATCAGCATTTTCCTGCTTTATAATTCAAAGTATGACAACACCAATTTACTGACTGTGGACTAAAAACGTAAATATGCTGCCTGCGTCTTTTTAAAGATTCTATGTGCATTTGAATATTGCAGAGACAGGCGTCTTCTTGGCACTGGCCAAGTCAGTCGAGGAGCCAAATTAGCACTTGATGCTCTCACATGTGGTTACATGTGCATGCATCTGCTGTGTGAAGATGCTGTAAAATTTACATTACTGTAAACACAAGGAGGATTAAGTGGATGTGTCTAAGTCGATGTTAATATGTGTCAGTGTTTGCATGTGTCAAACAGTCTCTCTCTCTCTCACGCTCAATGCTGCTTGGCAGGCAGCTGATCTGCATCCCAGGTGTGGGCTTGGCAGGAGTTCCCACCTCACCCCCGGAAACAGCGCATTTTCGTCTTTCACCGCAGCTTGGTGTTTTAGACAGGGTGACTGTCGTCAATCAGTTTCCCCTCGACATCCTTTAAAATCCAAACTTCAACCAGACTTTAGCCTTCAGCTGTTTCGAGTAGAAAAACCAGTGAGAGTCTGAGCGAGGCTCGAACTGCTGAGGCCAAACATTGCAAGCTGCGCATGTGTGCCTCTGTTTGGGAGACACGGCTTCATCGAGAGGCAGACACACGTAGTTCAGGCTTTTCCAGACAAAGAGCAGCATCACCGTGAGTTATTGACACAGTGTGGTGATCAAACACGGTATAACAGTAATTTTAATAGGGCACGGTAATGATTACCGTGGGCAATTTTACCTCGGTTTACAATTTTACCGGTAACCGTTACAACCCTACTTGATAGTTGCAACCAAATAGACATAATCAGGCAGTTGTAAATTTTATGTTGATCATCTCCAGCTTTATCATGGTAAAAACAGTATTAGATGCATTGGAAAAAAAAAAAATATTTGTGTATAGAGTGGGATAAAAATAATTGGTATAACTCCTGAGTTGAGTTTATATTGATGGTAGACCATGCATCAAATCCCCCTGGGTTTGGGGGCACAACAAGCCCAAATGAGCAACTGCACCACTGGAACATTCCCAAAAAGATGCAACCTACAGCTGTCGATATTTACAAGCAACTTTTAGAAAATAGCTTAAAGCTACTTAAAGTAAGTGGACCTGGCCACTCTGTTATCTAGTAATGGTAAAGTGTTTGAAATTGTAATTAATTAGGTTACCTACTGGCAACAAATAATGGCATTATTAACACTGTTATTTTAATGCCTTTATGCCCAACACTGGCTGTGTCAGACGATATCCCCCACAGGAGGTAACTTCAGATTTCTGGCGCTGTACCCTAATGTTTACTGTGGCTGCACAGACTTGCCTATGCTTGTCCTTCCACTTTAGCCAGCTGTGGATTGAGCAAACACCTGGCTGAGGGGTTGCCTCCTATTTGATGAAAGTGGCTTGCCCACTA
This sequence comes from Scarus forsteni, assembly GCA_036419115.1. Lineage (NCBI taxonomy): Eukaryota > Metazoa > Chordata > Actinopteri > Labriformes > Labridae > Scarus > Scarus forsteni. The sequence continues at coordinate 311,851 of JAZDUH010000182.1, forward strand.
CGACATCACTCAGGGAAGTATTTTAATTCATAGTAGTTAAAGGGTTAATATTCATAACAAAGCGCTGCACTGGACCACTGACATTATATCATTTTGCAGCTAATGCTACATTCGTCATGATGCAACACATGCTGCTGAGGGTCCTCTTTTGGGTTTTCAGAATATGGTCACCCTACTTTACAAAGACAAAATGTTCAATGTATAATTCAACATAAATAAAATCCTTGCTTCATAGACATCCAAGTCATAATATATAAACATTCCAACACACCAGGACATGGGACTTTTAGAGCTTAACAGAATTTTATCTGTTCATTTGTATGTAAGGTGCAAAAAAAAGGTTAATATCCAAATGTTTATAACAGCGTTATGGAGGGACAGACTTGGGATACATGGAGAGTGTGGGCAGACTGTTTGCCTCCTTTGTCCGGCTCCACCTGTCGACTACAGACAAGAGAAAGCTGAAATGGTTTACTCAGAGAAAGCCCTCGGCACTCAATTCCACCCAAGAGCCTTTGAGAGTCTGGCAAGAAAATTCAATCAGCTTTCAGAGTTAGGAGTTGTTTTTTATTGGCCTTCTTTTTGTTTTAATGAGCATTTTCCCTGCTCTGGTCTGTGGTCTTTACTTTATTCCTCTGCAGCCATGCTTCACCTTCCCCTCTGTACAGACAACTCCTCATTAACTCAGACACTGACTTTACTGCTGTCTTTAGTCTTCCACCTGCCCCATGATATTCAACTCATTAGGTCTCTAACCATTTACACAACATGGACAAAATCTTTTCCCACTGGGGGCAACCAAGCTGTTCCAATCTTAATGTTTTTCAGGGAAGGGGTAAAAAAAAGTCCTAAGTCAGCATCATCACATTGGCAAAATATCAGCTTGACTGAGGAAAAAATCCACTCTTAATAACAACATACATTCAGGGAGACATATTCTCACAGATAATACAGGAGTGTTCGCACACATGCGCAGCAATCAGAGGGAATAAGACGGAGGTTTGTGTGTGCCTTCACTAAGCTTGGGTGTCTTCTGAGCTTGACATAAATTTGACCAATAAGGTTGTTCTGATTTCCCTCTCATTAATGGTGGCTGGCATGTTGTTGTTCATGCAGCAGAGCTCACTGTTTGGTCATTATATTTATTAATTCTCCTTCAATTGTGGCTCTACACTTTAAGAACGCTCAATGAATACTATATGATATGTTAATGCCCACATTAAACTGTGTTTTTTTATTGGAGCATCCAGTGCATAAAAAGCTATCCAATGGTAATTCAGAAAGTTGTGCTTCTCCAAACTTCATTAATTACTGAAATCTCCCATGAAGACCAACAAGATCAGACTTCTGTATGTGATGGACCTATTTACTGTAAATAAAATAAGTGGGCTTTAAACAATTACAATTTTCTCATTTTACCACCAGAATCCAGAATCCTTGCTCTAAAAGGCCTTAGAACATGAAGCACTTGTTCATTCCCAAATGCAAGCACACATGAGCACACACATGCATGAACAGCAAAAGTAGATATTTTCCTCTCTTAAACCCTTGACTGCAGCAAAAATGTCAGGAAATATAAAATCAAAATTCAGCAGAACAATCTAGAACAATCTTGTCCTCCTGTCCCTGCTTTATTTGGAGGAACAGCAGTCCTCGAGCTGGCAGATCAGCGGCTTTACCAGACTGAAAAAAAAATCCACTATGTCATTTTGTGAGTTTTGAGCGTGAGTACCTTTCCCACAGAGATATCTCCCCCCGAGACATGAGGACCCATGAGGCCTAGCTGCTGTCATAGACTGTCTCAATGGCATTAACTATCGGATGGCAAAGTTATTCCTGAAGCTCAATTTCTTAAAATCTGAAATGATTTTTCAATAATTAAGAAACAAACAAACAAACAAAAATCACAGTCCACACTCACATTTGAATGACCTGCCTGGGGACATGAAGCATGCTGAAGCAGTCGCTTCCTCTAAATCACTCATAAAAACTCACCTTTACAGACTTGCTTTTATGTAGTGTTGTCTTAATCTTGATTCTGTCTATGTTTCTGTCTTATTTACCCTGTTTTTTTGTATTTATTGCTCTTATAACTTAGTCTTTATTACTCTAAGCTCTTTTTTCTCTTCTCTGGCATTTTTATATTTGCTTCTTACATAACAATGTCATCAATTGCTTTGAATTCCCATTTTATTTAATTTATGCTGCATTGCCTTACTTTCCAAATATTGATTCATTTGCTCATCTTATGTTGAACCTTTGATCTTATTTAATAGTTTCTTTATAGGCCATTAAATTGCTCTTTCTCTGATTGATGTTTTAGTTTAGTTTTTTTTTTTAATTTGTACCTCATTTTATTGCTTCTTTTTTTCATTGATCTTGTATAACCACTTTTATTGGCTATTTTTTCCTCATTTAATTCGCTTGTTTTCTTCTACCCTTCTTACCCCTTCTTATTTTGATCCTCGTGGACTCCTGATATGTTGTTAGATTTATTGTCTTTATGAAACATTCTCTGTATTGGATGCCTGGGCCTGGATTACTGGGCCTCCTTTTTTGGGTTTTGGGTTTCGTCATGTTTCATGAAATAATTCATGAGCACATTGAACTGAAAGACAGCAAACTGGATTCAAGACATCCAGTTGAACCAACAAAAGCCAGGCTTGACAACTTCAAACATGACCACATACAGTAGGCTCCCCTACCCCTATGCCATAGCAGCCATATATCAACTAATCTTTGTTAAAGAGTTTTGGAGAGGAAAATCTATTAATACAGTATGTTACGAGATCCAAGGCAAAACAAGACTTGTTCAATGGAACAATCCAAAAAGACCACAACAGAAAATAAAGGTAAATCCCAATTCCACCCCATAGCTCTTTTCTTACCCCATACGCCAAAAAAACATCGACCTCACTGAGCCAACAACAAACTATGTTCATTTCATTTGATTATTTTGCCAAAGCAGACAAAATAAATGAGGCTGTGGATTCATTTGACACATAAAATCTAATATTTTTCTCAATGTTCTGTTTCCTGTTATAATGATATTTATCCATGCGACAGCCCAAGTTTCATTGCTTACAAATTGAAGAAGCAGGATCTCTGGCTGTCTGGCTGAAATTACAGTTTCATGTAGATGCTTCCAGAAATGAGAAATTGCATCAACCTTGGGCTGTTTCCTCTGGGTTGGCGCAGTACATAAATTAAAATGTCACCATATCACTGATAACAGCAGTCTCTGCAGCACTATTTTGCTCTATTGGGTGCGACTGTAAAATAATTTAACTTCAAATTTCAAACCACATAACATCATAACACTGTCAGCAGGCAAAAAATAATTAATTAGTGACTTCAGAATGTCTTTTTCATCCCCTCAGCCAAGCATGGATAGTTCCGGGGAATTTGGCTGGAATTTGGAGGGTGATGAAAATAATAGCTTTCCTTTGAGAAATGACACAGAATAAATTGGTTTGAAGCAAAAGACTGAGAAACAAGACAATCCCATTCATCACATAGCCTTGTATCACTGTGTTTGACAGATCCATTTAAGTGTTTTGAATGAGAAAAGATAGAAAAACTCCTGCTCTACAAAAGTTCTGATTAGGAGGAGTCTGAAACTGACCAGGGGCGCCAGCTGGTGCACAAAAGACCTTTTTTCCTCTCATACATTATTCACTGACAGTACAGGGGTATATCCTCTGGACTGCTGCTGAATGCTGGATCATGACCAAGCAGGCAGCTGTGTCAAATATGTTACTCTGGGATATCACAGTGTTGCTCAATAATACAAAGATGGCTAACATTTTTTGTAGCTAGCTTGAAGAGATGACGTGCTACAGTATGCTGAACAATGTGGGTTAGGAGATGGGGAGGATGACTGTTTAGCATATCGGGTGTTGGTTATAGAAAGTAATCACTTGTCGTAGTTTTTTCACCAATGTGCTGTTGATCAAAACCTTCTGGTAGTGTGATAAGAGCAGAGGCTTGGGGCAGGCAGTGCTGACATTTTTTTCAAGACCTAGAACTAACAGAATGACAGCCAGAAGACTTAACTATCATGTTGACTTTTTGACACATTTTGACTGCTGGTGAATTCACTGTAGACAGTTCATTTAATATCTCACCACACTGCATGGTTCCTTATTTTAAGAATTTTCCCAAAAATACAAGAAATTTACTTAGCATGTATAGAACATTTAGCTTCTTCAGGTAAATTTATACATCAATGCACATAGGATGATGATTAATGGTCATTTTCAGAATCTTACATTAGTGATCATTCTATACCTAAAGTGGAGAATGCTTCCCCTTCTACCCTAGCCAGGATGAGGTTGATGCTGATGGTGGTGGTGGGTGAGGAGCTCAAACATAAGGAGGGAACTCAAGGTAAAGCCGCTGCTCCTTTGCATTGAAAAAAGTCAGCTGAGGTGGTCCTGGCATCTGGTTACGATGCCTTCTGGTCATCTGCCTGCAGAGGTTTTCTGTGCCCAACCCCGGGCAGACCCATATACAACCCCGAAATGTCTCAGAATAACCCCGGAGGAACTGGAAAAGGTTGGAGGGAGAGGGACATCTGGGATGATCTGCTTACCCTGCTGCCCCCTGATAAGCAAATGGAAATAGATAGAAGGACAGGATAGGATAGATACTTTTAAAATCCGTGATAAAGGTGAGGCCTTAACAAGCCAACATGAGCTTGTTGATACTGTATGATGTAACGGTGGTACCTCTATAGCCACAGCTCTTTCAAAAGTGTTATGGGGCAGTAAAGTTAGTACAAAGGACAGGTATTGTTTGATCAAGTCAGCATTTCTGCCAAAATCTGGAACACATATTAACGGATTGTTCTACAACAGTCACGAAAAAAGAAAAGTATCAGTAGTACAGCTTGTCCAACTAGGTTACTACATTGAAAAAAGTTACCTAAGCACCTCTAGAAATCTGAAGCCACAATATATACATTTTCTTTTTAAGAGATACAATTTTGTATAAAAATACCATATCTGGTATCACCTCTGAATTGAGGCAGGGCTGCAAAAAAAAAAAAAGTTTGGTTCTCCAAAAGACCCAGTATAGGAGCCCTATCCAGGTGTGATTTGGTTATGAATTAAAAAAACTCAAGTGCCTGCCTTTGGTCAACATTTACCTCTTTGGGCTGGCTTTAAACAGCCTATTGCTGAAGCACAACAGGAAAATAAAATTGACCTTCAAAAACAAAATGCCGGATACATGTGAGGGATTTTACCCTTTGAAACAGACTATGTTTTACAGAGATCACAAAAATTGATGTGCTTTTTTCAGTGATAGGAAATGTGAGTTTGTTTTTAACTGTTTGAATGTAAGATGAACCATTTTCCCCATTTTTTTTTTTTTTTAAACTTTTTATTTTGCAATTTTGAGAGTGTACATTGGATAAACCTAAATTATGTCAATCTAAATAACATTGACATTACAGGTGAAGTGTACAGTTATACTTTCCCGTGGAATACAAGTATAGGGGTATATGCACAAACAAGAGTTAATCAAACAAGGAAGATTTTTGTACAAGTTATACACCAGTTCAACTTCATAACTTAGGTAAATCCTCAACAAAAACAAAAATAAACAGACAAACAAACAAACAAGACGCTGAACCAAAGAAAGAAAAAAAAAAAAAAAAAAAAAAAAAAAACCAAGAGTAACAAAAAACAAAACAGAATGGAACGGTCCTGGCAATATGTATCTTTTTTTTTTTTTAATATGTCTGGATTATTTTTTTTTTTTTTCCCCTCCATTTCAACCCGTGTTTTTCCAGTATTATTATAGTTGCATTTGTTCATTTATCTTTTTCCATCGTAACTCAAAAACAGCATTGAGATTTCTTATACTATATGTAATTCTTTCCATGTTGTATATTTCTTTTATTGATTCATTCCATTTGCTTATTTGTGGTGGGTTTGGTTTAAACCAGTTTTTCGTTATCTGTTTAATTGCTGTTATTCTCAAGATTCTGTAAAGATATTTGTCAGATTTGAGTGAGAGGACCATTGGGGGGGTTCCCAAGAGTAAGTTTTGGAGGCCTAAGGAAAGATGGCATTTAAATATCTTTCCCATTTCCTCTTTAACTGCAGACCAATATTCTTCCAGAACCGGACATGAGTATAGGATATGAGTGTAGTTAGCCTTACTTTCCGCACATTTGCGCCAGCATCCTGGTGCAATATTGCTATTGAATTTTGATTGAATCATCGGGGTTATAAAGTACCTGATCTGAAGTTTCCAGGAGAATTCTCTCCAAAATTGAGAATTTGTTGTTTTCCATGTGTTAAAACACATGTTCTCCCAGTCCTCTTCTGTTATATTTATGTTTAGTTCATTTTCCCAGTTGATCAGTGCTTTGGGTTTACCCCCCTCTACCTCTCCTTCAATAATTCTATAAATTCTTCCTAGTATATTCTTAGAATTAATTTTATTGTATGTGTTGGCAATGTATATAACTAGGGGGTGAATATCCTTTATTGTTTTATGGTTGCCCATTAAATTCATGAGGTAACTTCTTACTTGGAGATATTTAAAAAACTGAGAATTTGGGAGATTAAATCTTTTTACAAGGTTCTCGAAGGTCTCAACCCCCTTATCTGTAATCAACTGCAGGTATCTAGTCAAACCTTTTTCAGCCCACAATTTAAAAGTGTCATCTATCATACTTGGTTTAAAGTCTGTATCACTTGCTATCTCTCGTAAATACACCAAATCTTTTTTGACTGTTTTTGTTTGTGTGGCTTACGATGCCTTCTGGTCATCTGCCTGCAGAGGTTTTCTGTGCCCAACCCCGGGCAGACCCATATACAACCCCGAAATGTCTCAGAATAACCCCGGAGGAACTGGAAAAGGTTGGAGGGAGAGGGACATCTGGGATGATCTGCTTACCCTGCTGCCCCCTGATAAGCAAATGGAAATAGATAGAAGGACAGGATAGGATAGATACTTTTAAAATCCGTGATAAAGGTGAGGCCTTAACAAGCCAACATTAGCTTGTTGATACTGTATGATGTAACGGTGGTACCTCTATAGCCACAGCTCTTTCAAAAGTGTTATGGGGCAGTAAAGTTAGTACAAAGGACAGGTATTGTTTGATCAAGTCAGCATTTCTGCCAAAATCTGGAACACATATTAACGGATTGTTCTACAACAGTCACGAAAAAAGAAAAGTATCAGTAGTACAGCTTGTCCAACTAGGTTACTAAATTGAAAAAGTTACCTAAGCACCTCTAGAAATACGAAGCCACAATATATACATTTTCTTTTTAAGAGATACAATTTTGTATAAAAATACCATATCTGGTATCACCTCTGAATTGAGGCAGGGCTGCAAAAAAAAAAAAAGTTTGGTTCTCCAAAAGACCCAGTATAGGAGCCCTATCCAGGTGTGATTTGGTTATGAATTAAAAAAACTCAAGTGCCTGCCTTTGGTCAACATTTACCTCTTTGGGCTGGCTTTAAACAGCCTATTGCTGAAGCACAACAGGAAAATAAAATTGACCTTCAAAAACAAAATGCCGGATACATGTGAGGGATTTTACCCTTTGAAACAGACTATGTTTTACAGAGATCACAAAAATTGATGTGCTTTTTTCAGTGATAGGAAATGTGAGTTTGTTTTTAACTGTTTGAATGTAAGATGAACCATTTTCCCCATTTAGGGAGCAGCCTCGAACTGGTAGGCTGCTGGCAACAAATATTTTTTATTTGTACTAGTTGGCTTAATGCTCTTTGGTAATAGTTTTAGTTAGAAAAAAGAAAAAAAAAAAGATGGAACAGATTCTTCCAGACGCCTGCAGTTTTTACTGACCACTGGCAGCACAGCAGTCAAACACCTGAAGTACATATGATGTTTATGCAGTGAGAGGGTCTACAGATCAAGTCCCAGGCCAAAAGATTGCAGGGGAACAGATTTTACATCCAATAAAATTCTAAATCTGACAGCTCCTCGTGCTCATGGCTTAATGGACCCATGCTTAAGAAAAATACAAGTCGTGATCAGGCTGGCAGCCTTCAGTGAATACTCAGGGCTGAGAACCAGAACTAATATCCCATGAGAGATGTGAGGTTGCAGCATTGCCTTCTAAATCGTATCAGCCTCGGTCTTTTCCCCTTCTTTCCTCTTGAAGTGTTAGCAGCATGTCGTGACTTTCCTGTGAACACAATGTGTATGAGGGATAAAGCAGCAGCAGCAAGGCCCGTTACAGGAGCTGACCTGATCTTGGACAACTGAGCTGTGGAGACTTCTTTCTGTCACTGCAACACCTCTCAGAGTAGCTTCTCAGTAGGCATGTTGGCTTTTGCAGGCTCTGGTCAGGACAATGAGAGACAGAGGTCTGCAGCAGGCCTTGACCCTGTCTGATATGTGCTGAGTGTTTGGAGGTATAAAACTCTTCCTCCTGTCACAGCAGCAAACTCAGTGACTCAGATACAACTTCAGAGTTCTTTCTCTGTGAACTGAGTAAAAATGAAAAATATACGTGGCTTTGTTTGTGTATGAGAACAGAAATTAATGAGCTCTAACTTGGCAAACAGTCATTTTGCACTTAAGATCAATTTATATTGATATTAACAAATGAATGGAAATGATATCTGCTATGCCAAGGGGAATTTGGAAATTCATTTTACAATGTGGACAATGTGGAAGTCAAACACAGGGATCATTAGGCAGAAAATGAAGTGGAAGACTGTTTGGCAGAGCTAATGAACATAGGAAATATCATGAAATGCCTATTTCACAGACCATAGAAGTCTGGCCTTGGGAAATTAAGTGTTTTACAATTCGCCCACTACTTTTTTCAGCTCTTCTGATGATCACTAACCTCACACACCAGATAGACAGTTCAGTATACGAAACAGGATATATATCATTGGTCATTGGGGTATGGCCAAAACATAAAAAGCCAGACTTCTTAAAATCCACATCTGTAAAGTGATTGGACACCCCTTTTTAACCACATCAAATACAGGCCAATCAGATGGAGTAGGTCGACACTTTTCTTATTCCCTGTTTAATGAAGAAATGTTGTCTAGTTTTGGTGTTATCATATGTGTAGGAAATGCAGGTAACCTTGCAGCTGATTTGCACATCTCATGTTTAGTAGGGGCGCCTGGCTTGGTATGAATGACCTGTGGCTCCTTTACTCCGTGTAATGCCCCACTTTTTAACCAAATGCACCAGTATCCACTGTACTGTTACTTAAATACAAGCAGGAAGAGTCAGAAACATAGAATAATTAATCAAAACAAATAATGTTGTTAGAATAATTGTTTGATAACATTAATTTTAATAAAACTTATTTTTGTAAAACACATTTTTATGATAGAATAGTTCATTTGTATTGCTCTTAAATATGTTTTCTTTTCTTTTTTTTAAATGTATTTGTTGGGCATTTTTGTGCCTTTATTGATAGGAGAGAGACAGTGGATAGGCTTGTGAAAGGGGGAGAGAGAGTAGGGGAAGACACTCTGCAAACTGGTCACAGGCGGGATTCGAACCTGGACCGGCAGAAGCAAGTACATGGGGTGCCTGGATGCTAACTACTCCGCCAAACCAGCACCCCAAATATGTTTTCTTTTTGAAAGAAGTTTGTTTTTACAAGTTTTATGTCAAAACATGGTACATTTGATGTGCCAAAAACACTGTCTGTCTTACATCGTAAAATAACATGTTTTCTATCTTAACAGTATCTTTGGGGTAATAATATGCCAAGTTTTTCTTCTTACAATAAAGCTTAATGGTCTTGTATAATGGGTTTATTGTAATTGCATTATAAGTCTTATATATTACATGAAAAATGTATTTATTAAATAATTTATTTTTCATTATATGATACATTTATTGTTCTTACACAACTCTTATTTTAACTAAATTTTTGTTTCATTATAAATGTTTTTCTTTATAGCTTAAGTCTATTGCTCTCACAATATTACTTCAGGTCTTAAAGGTCACTGTTGTTAAAATAAAAAAATTAAAGAACTTATAAATCTGTTGTGTTCATTATATCAATGAACACTTCATATTAAGTGATATTGATGTATATATTTTCTTAGAAGGACAGCAGGACACTTCTGTGGAAAAAAGTTCTTTAAAACGCATTGTTACAAGATCAACAGACATGAAAGACTAAAAAAGGCAAACAAATACCAGACAAACCAGGATAATTAAGCAATTGTGACAATAACAGAGAGCACAATAACTGTTCAACATATATTGATCCTCCTTCACATGCTGAGGGGTGACAACAATAACTTGGCTGGGAGACAAATCCCTCTAAAGTGCTGATCTAGGATTATGGCTCTGATTTAAAACACTGCTCTTTTATTGCTCCTGTCTGATAAATTAGTCCAGGGTGATAAAGTGAGCAGTCCTGATGAGCAATTAATCACAATTTACATTTTATTCCTTTTCACCAAATTGGCTCCTCTTTTTCTCCTTTTCCGAGCATGTGGACAAAACACACAAAACATTCACAGCAAAGGATGTGGAGATAAGCAGATGGACTGTTAATAACTTCTGTCTTGGTGGATTTAAAAGGATCAGCTTTATGAGATTTTATGACCTCTGGAAAATGTTCTTCTTCTTGGAGTTTGTCGCTGCTTGCTGCAGCTTAAACATGTTGAAAAAAAAACCCTTTAAATGAAGCACCTTTCTTTTAGCACAGTTATACGGGTCTGAACTCCACTTTCTGTCCAAGACATTTCTCTCTCTGGCACGTCATTGTCATGTCTCACGAAATGGTAAAATATGCAGATCACACACAAAGATATACTGTATCTGGTTCTATCATTACATCACTCATTACAAAATTACAGAATTTACATAGAAAGGAATACAGTCTGCAGTCCTGTCACTAACATTAAGGCAAAACAAGGGCTTACATAAGAATATATCCAGACAAATTAATGATTTACTGAAGAAAGCCTTCCTAATTTTTCAACTGGTAATGTCATTCAGCAGATAAATTAGAGTTGGGATTCATCATCAAATTACTTTCATTCACTTTTGATTGTTTTCTTCCAGACATCACCAAGTTAATATGCTTTTCAAATTTGCAAAATAATTTGAACAACGGCTTTTCCTCTTCTTTAAAACACTATCAGCTATTATTTCCCAGAAGTATTAGATCTAATTACAGCTGCAGTGGAGTTGGCAGGATACTCTAGGAGTGCAGAGGAATACAAACATTTCCGTCTCTGGTGTTGATCTGAATGACTAAAACCAAAACGGGTGCATGCTTTGATCATGAATGCAGTCATAACACTGCTAAACTAAGGTGTAGGATGGGAGCTGGGGTGGGTGTATGGAATAGAAAATCTAAGACAATTTCAGGGAAAATGGCTGACTTGTACCACCTCCAGAATATTTTATCATTACAGCACTAGTAGTTCAGTTCAAAAGGACTCGGTCTGGGGATGATCAGTTCCGCGACCAAAGTGTAACCCTTCAACTGAGGTTAGCTCAATTTAAATGAGTAATGTTAAGTAAAGGTACTCAAACATGGGCTAGGTCACAGAAGACTAAGAACGACTACAGAGCCCAAAGAGAACCAGACAATATCAGAAGGACCGCTCTCACACATAATCTGTTTTTAAAGAATTTATCCTCATATTTAGTGAACTATATTCAACAATAGCAACATCAAAATCATCAAAACACAACTTTTACCTAGGTAAAAAAAAAAAAGCAATAAACAAAAAAAGGCATTTTAACTTGATTCGAGTGTTAACTTTGATCGTGGTCACCAAAATATATGCTGCCACTACACTAGTAGACAGTTTGGTCCTACTGCAGAAGTGTACAGTAGACAAAGTCCTCAATTTCAATCTATTTTGGTTTCAGGTAAATTCCACTGGCAGCTCACCATTTCGGGTTTCCTCACAAATCCTTTGGTATTCTGGCTCCACTCCCGGTGGTCCAAAAAACTGACCATGCAATTCCTTGTAAACCTCAAAGATAAAGAGGTGGGTATGTTGCAGGAGCACAAGATGTCTTTTTCTCACATTTTTTACTTTTTTCCTCGCTTCCAAACATTTCTGTATGCGTTTGTCTTGTCAGACCATCTGTGCCGTGGCTCAAAAGACACTATTTGCAATCAGCTGTAGCCGCATTTTGCTCCTTCACAATAATAGTTATTTAACTATTTAACTACCCGCTCAACTGTTTGGTAGAGGTGATCATTAAAGTCAGGTATATTTAATGTTTTATGAAACAGATTGAATCCAACCATTGTTTGACTCCATTAACACTTCAGGGAACAAAGAAAATCAGAAACAAACTCAACAAGTCAACAGTTGATTGTGTGAAGACATAAAAATGCGAAAAAAAAAAAAACTGGTTCAAAATCAATTAGAAAAGGCAGAAATGTCTAGAAAAAACGCAAAAATAGCTTAAATAGATGATTTTGAATTTGACAAAAAAAAAATGTTGTTAATGTGATAATAATAGTGGCTTTTAGTTTTTTAAACCTTTATATCCCACAAACAAAATATCAGTTCTTTTGGTTTGTTTGCAGTTTTTCTTTATCATGAAACACTGGCAGAAACAAACAATGATATGTTATGTTTAATTAACACATTACATATTCCTGAATTTAATTACCTCTGTCTGTGTGAAGATTGCATGGTCTCCCTAAGCCTGCGTAGGTTTTCTCCAGATACTCGTGTTTCCTCCTTTACACCGGAAACATGCTTGTTAGGTTAATTGATGACTTTATAATGCCCTCAGAAAGGAGTGGCAGAGAATGGTTGGAAACAGTGGAAATGGCCTCAACCTGGTCAAGGTGTTTCCTGCCTCTTACTGTTAGCTCAGATAGGGTCCATTATTTTATTTTCATTCTTTTTTTTCTTTACTTCCAGGAACCATTATATTTCAATTTCCTGACCTTTTAAAAGAGAAATGTACCTGCCATAAGTCATAAGAACAGTCATTTAAGTGTCTGTGTGGACTCAGATGTTATTTAAATGATAATTTTGGACTAGTTTATCTGTTTGTCTTTAAAATAATATTGTAGTTGTCTGCTCCTGTCACATCCCCCCTACCTTTACATTGATCCTACTGGTTATTTTCAAAATATCAGTTTCCATTTTGCAGCGTTTAATTCTGAACGACATGCAGGACCAATGGGCTGAACCAATGGAGGGGTTGCGATGGTGCTTTCAACAATTGTAGACAGAGTCAGACACTCTACATAGAGATGTACTGTTTAACTGCCCATCTCAAACACTCCTCCTTTCTCAGGTCTGATACTGACCAGCAGAGCATGACTAATGTTTAAACAGCTGCCCTCACAATCACCTTTCAAATAGAGTTAGCTTTACTGTGGCAGCTCTCTAAATATCATCCCCTCTACATGTGAACCTTTGGAAATGCTGCCCATATTTATTCTGCGAAAACATCACTAGATTGAATAGGCTCAGCCTTCTCCTTGGTTATTAGAAGAGCTGCAAATTCAACAGACGGTAAATTTGAAAACCACAACATGCCACAGGCCAGCCAAGACCCTATCAGGGAAGTTTTAAGACAGTCATCATTTTGGAAAAACATTTTCCCGGTTGTTACATGTATATTGTTGTTGTACTTTAGTTGAAGCCTGTAAATGTTGAGTTTAGAAGTAGCTTAATTTTTCTGCTTGTTGTCATTGTTAAAACCAAAAGGAGGCGTGCTAATGATTTCATTCAGCCTCCTGAGCTGATGAGATCGCAGGAGGCTCTTTGCATAAACCCTCCATGAATACCACTTTGCCCCAACCTGACAGCATGAAAACCACACTCTCTACTTCCTGCTCAGCTCTTTGAGCAATTACCACTGAGTACAATGTCTCAATGATGCCAACACACCAACTGTTAAGCTATTGTTTGCCACAATTTCCACAAAAGTCTTTTTTCTACTCCAGCTTGTGCAGATAAAACTATCAAAGGCTCTTATGGATTAATTTCATCTTTCCAATGTAGGACCTCACCAGGGTAAAAAAGCCTCCAACCTGCATTTGGAGAGAGGGGCTATCCCAACCATCCAGGACTTAACAGGAGTGCAATAGCTAAGTCTTACTTATTTGTGTATGTTTTATTGTGTATGGGACCCTAAGGTGGTCGGTTAACAGCTGCTAACTAAGCTAACACTGGATGCTAATGTTATAGCAAGCACAGGTAAGGTGAGTAAACATTCTCACTTCAAGTGAAAACAATTTCCCTTTATATTATTGCTTCGTACCCAGAAAATGGGGGTTTTGACCTTTCCAATATGGTATTACAAATTACTACCATTTCAGTCAATGCAACATCTAGCCCTGCTTAAGACTGAGCAGTAATACCTAATAAGAAGTCCTAGAGATGTATTGTGGGACCAAATCTAACTGTATGTACAGCAGACCAATTTATAACCCATAAACAAAGGTTGATGCTGACGCAGAGGCTTAAAAAAAATCAACACACTTCCAAAATAATAACAAAAAAGATCCCCCAAAAGATCCTGTGTAAAGATCCTGTGTAATTTTCCCTACTGGACTTTAAACTGAAACCATACATTATATTTCATTCTCATTCAGAACAGGGAGTGCAAAGATGGTTAAGTCGTTTACTGTTGAATATCAGTTTCCTCTTACAAACCTCTGACTCCTTAAGAAAGAGTGTAGACATACTTATTTAGTCAGTGTTGACAAAAATGATAGATAACAGCTAATCAAGTTATCTTTGGAAATTCATCAAGATATGGAAAGACCTTTTCAAACTGTAGCCATCAAAGCTTACCTGACAACCGTCCTTACAGCGCTGAAGTGTGTTGAACTGCCTTGTGTGTTGTTGTTTGTTGTTGATGGTGGTCTTCTCTTAGTTGTCGTGACATTTTTCTGACAATTTTCAGTCCTGAAAAGATGACGATAAGGAGTCGGGCATTATCTGAGATCCTCAGTGTCCTGTCACAGCTGTCTGAGGCATCTGAACATGAGGTTGAAGCTATCTCATAATACATCTCTGCCACTCAGCCCTGATAGATCAACAATCCAATTTCACACAAGTCACTCAGAGGGAGGCAATGCTGACACAAGAACATGGATCTATGAATCTACAATGATGAAAATGTTTGACTGACATTGATCAATATTTCTTATGCTTTTAGAAATGTTTCAGAGACACTTTGGTATTTGTGTGCCTGCATCCAAAACATCAGACTGGGCCCTGTCAGAGACTCTATCAATAAACAATCATTGTAGTACACCTTGCCTGAGTGTTATGCTCTAATTCTCTCCATGTGGTACAGAAATATTTAGACCCTGCTTAAATCACTATGGTAAACATACGTTCACATCTTCTCAGCAAACCTAAAGCTGCCATCATCTTTACTTTGCTCCCTCAAGGTCCACGGTTTCTCAGTGATTCTGCTTTGGGTATTCGACAGCAGATTTTTTTGTATTCAAACAGTTTTATGATGATTATGTTCATAGGAAATTAGATTAAAAAGAATAAATACTTGACTGATGTCAAGAAAAAAATAGGATATCAATATTAAATTGTTCAATGTCAATCAAGTTTATGTATCTTAATAGACAAGCTCTGACTTTTTCCTTTGAAACAAAAGATACATTTACAGATTTACCAGTGGGGAAACTTCCAATCAGGGTGAACATAAAGGGGCAATACTGAAAAGGTAAAATTTGGGATTTTTGAAGTGTGGCTGTATGAGGTGCATGACATTAGCATGAACATTAGCCACAGTGACAGAGATAATTTCTGCATCTTCACAGAAATAACTGGCACAGAAGCTACAAAAATGCATTGCTGCAAATGGAGCCAACTCCTCCACTCCATTCAAAGAGTTTGACTTAAAAACAAGCCACAGAAACAAAGTATGATTGTGTGGCTTCATATTAGATTCTTGCTTGTGTTGTACTTTTGCACTCATTTGTACATCACTTTGGACGAAAGCATCTGCTAAGATAAACTGTAACATCTTACTTCTGTCACTTTTAAAACTGACATTTTTGACATTAACCATCAAAAGAATGAAAGATCTCTCAGATCTTCCCCTTCCCCTTGGCCACAAACTCCGTAAACACAACATACAGTTTAATTGCTATGCTGATGACACCCAGCTCTACATCTCCACTAAACCTGATACCCTACTCCCACCTTCCTCCCTCACCAACTGTCTCCTCGAGATAAAGTCCTGGTTCACAGTCAACTTCCTCAAATTGAATAGTGATAAGACAGAAATGTTACTAATTGGCACTAGCTCCACTCTCAAAAAATCTAACAGTTTCACAATTCCATTTGACCACTCCTCCATCTCCCCCTCCCCTCAGGTAAAGAGTCTGGGTGTCATCCTTAACAGCACCCTCTCCTTCACATCACATATCAATAACATAACCCGGTCTACTTATTTCCACCTTAGAAATATCAACCGCCTTCGCACCTCCCTCACCCCTCACAGCACCTCCATCTTGGTCCACAGTCTTGTCACCTCCAGACTTGACTACTGCAACTCCCTCCTGTTTGGTCTACCCCATAAAACCCTCCATAAGCTTCAACTGGTTCAGAACTCAGCAGCTCATCATTTCTAGCACTCCATCCACCCATCATATCGCTCCCATCCTGCAGCAGCTCCACTGGCTCCCCATCACACGCCACATCCAGTACAAAATCCTACTCCACACATACAAAGCCATCCACAACCTCGCCCCCCCGTACCTTTCCGACCTTATTCACATCTCTGTACCTGCCCGTACCCTTCGTTCCTCATCTATTATCCACTTCTCTGTCCCCTCCGCACGCCTCAGCACCATGGGGGGCCGAGCATTCAGTCGCTCGGCTCCCCAGTTATGGAACTCACTCCCCCCTGACCTCCACAACACTGACTCATCTGTTCAGACTCTCATACTCCCTCTGATAATTTGGACTGTCTTTGTATTGTATGTTTCTTTTTATAATTGTCTTTTATGCCTGTTTTTAATGCACTTTTTATTTATATTTCATGTGCTCTTTGTTTGTGACTCATGTAAGGTGACTTTGAGTGTTGTGAAAGGCGCCCTGAAATAAAATGTATTATTATTATTAAAAAAAACACTAGAATCCCAACAAATATGTGGAGATAGGGAAAATAAAGACGAAAATATAACTCATATAAGATGGCTACGAGCTAACGAAAAAAAAAAATGTTTTACTGTATTTTGGAAAGGTACAACTAAAACGCAACAGCCATGCAGCTGAATACAAACTTCAAGGCAGAGGGCATAGCCCTGATGTCCACAAAACTACAAGCAAAATTCAGCATAATGCCCAGGGAGGTAGATTTTTATCTGTCTGCTTTCCAGTGACTACTAAATCAACCTAATGTAGCACTCTGACCTGACCTAATGAGGGGAGTTGCTGGCAGAGGGACATGCAACACTTCATGTGGCATCATGAAATATTTTCATTTCTTTGTTGAAGAAGAGTTAAACACTGTGTAGGATTATAGTGTCACATTTTGTTGAGCAAACTTAGTTTTTTGACTAGCTTTAACATTTTAGAAGGTTTGTATACACTCCTCCAGTTTTTTCACAAGTGCTTAAGAAGAATCGTCACACTGGAAACATCAACCCAAGAAACAGAGAAAATCTTTCAAAAGCTCTGATGGCAGTATAATGATTCAGAACAAGCTGCTACAAACCAAGAGTATGTAAAAGCTTATCACACCTGGGCCAGATCAAGCCAATCAGTGACTCTGCACTGAGCTGATTTACTTCATTTTCTAATCGAGTTAACAGTGTGATTTATCTCACACCAGGTATTAAAACTGTAAAACAGTTTAAACACTGAAAGTCAGACAAGAAACTCTTGACTGGCCTACAAGAAGCTATCAGGTTTTACAAAAGATGCATGGATAGTAAATGACAGCTCTAGTGGAAGAAAAGGATTTCTAATGAACCATTTCTATGCTTCACAGCAAAAAACCTCTTTGTGTTGAATCTATTGATATTTTCACTGAATGTAGATAATGTAAACACCCAAAGTGCTCAATAAATCAAATCCAGACAGCAGAATGTGAAAATTGTTTATCTCTCTGCTCCTCAGTAAGATAAAAAGTCCTATTAGCATTCACTTGCACATGTACATTACATTTTTAAGGTTTGTCTGTATAAATCTTCTTTTTCATGTTGACAACAAAAGATAACTTTTCATTTTGGATGACATATTTCAAGCTGTGAGGAAATCTTCTCTTCCAGCCATCCTCATTTTTATTTATTTTTTTGTTGTCTCAAGAAAATAGTTTCCTTTTATGCCCCACTGGTTCTGTCTGTTTTAGAACTGACATCTTGTCTTAATGATAAAGTTTCAGCCTTTCACTTAATACTTGCGGTGTTCTCCAAATCTATAGCTATCAGCGGCTCAAGCCATACAGCATGACTCCCTTCCAGTTCTGTCTGTCTTTTCCAGAAACCCAATTAGAGTTTTTGTAAAGTTTAAACAGGGCATATTAAAAATCACTTTTTTAAGGCATTTGAACACACTTTTGGGTCTTTGGACTTCTTCCTAGTCCACAAAATGTGATAGTAGACAACAAAACCTGTATTTAGCAGGCTGCATAAATGTAAGCTCATGGTATTTGGCAAGCTGCTAGGTCTGGGGATATATTGTCATGCAATAGTATATTTTTATTTGGATACCTAAACTGATTCATCTACCTGAGTATCCCCACCCTGTTTTTTACCATTATGATTAAGGGCTCTGCACTGATTGGCTGCCCAAACAATGCCTGATGGGAGGGGGGCTTATCGGCCCTGGGGTGGACTGTTAACGAAGTCATGGTATCTGCGTGTGACAAGCAGAAAACATACATGTATTTGGGGCCTGTATAGCTATGGCATAATTAACCACAGGAAGTAAAATTGGAGCACTTCAAAGGAATTTCTTTATGTCATAACTGCCTTGTCGGATCTGAGGTGGGCTTTACACGAGTACGAATTTATAAGACTCCAGTAAAATAAACTATTGATCTGGTGATATCAACACACGGAGATGCATATTTGTCCATGACGTCGCATCTTTTTTTAAAGTGGGTCTGCAGGTGGATATCTGGGTATTTGTCTTCATGCCATAGTTGGTATAAACAGATAAGTCCAGAAAAGACGGGGACTTTATAGCACCCCTCCTCCTCCCCGCCCCCAACCCACGTTCTTACACACAACAACAACAACAATGGCGGAAGCCGGGCTGATTCTGATCTTGTTCTAACTGCTATAAATATTGCTACAACTTTTATACCAACATTTGCTCACATTCAGAATGTCTGGTTTTGAGGGCGGTTGCCTTCATATGCAAATGAGCCAGAGCAGAGTGACGCACATACAGGGAATTCAGAATATACCTGCAAGGTAACACAGGCAAAGGAGTGCTTTGGGAATCCTACAATCCTGAACAAACACGAATTGCAAATTCATGCCGTTTAACAGATAACAACGATCTGGTTTACCCCAAACATCACAGGCCAGTGCTCAACATGCCAACAGCAGTGGGACAGCCTCAACTTATCTACCCTCCGGGCCAACATTAGCACAAGAGAAGGAGTAATGGGGTGGGTAATGGCCTGATTGCTAATGGTAAAAAACAGGGTGGGGATACTCAGGTAGATGAATCAGTTTAGGTATCCAAATAAAAATATACTATTGCATGACAGTATATTCCCAGACTTAGCAGCTTGCCAAATAACTTTGTTAACAGTCCACCCCAGGGCCGATAAGCCCCCCTCCCATCAGGCATTGTTTGGGCAGCCAATCAGTGCAGAGCCCTTAATCATAGCTTTCCTGCCTTGTCAGATCTGAGGTGGGCTTTACACGAGTACGAATTTATAAGACTCCAGTAAAATAAACTATTGATCTGGTGATATCGACACACGGAGATGCATATTTGTCCATGACGTCGCATCTTTTTTTAAAACGGGTCTGCAGGTGGATATCTGGGTATTTGTCTTCATGCCATAGTTGGTATAAACAGATAAGTCCGGAAAAGACGGGGACTTCATAACACCCCTCCTCCTCCCCGCCCCCAACCCACGTTCTTACACACCACAACAACAACAAGTGCTCATGCAGAGACGCAGCATGTTACCCGTGAATGAGCACTCGACATGGATTTTGCGTTGTCATGTTAATGCACAAGCCTATGTACAACACGATGTGTAATCAGCGACACATGTTTTGATGCCGACACCAAGACAATATGAGGCCGTCCTCATGTGAGGAGGGCCTGAGTGTTTCCAAAGAGAGGGAAAAAGAGCTGCATCTGATCCTCTATAGAGACTAAACTGTATTTTTTTAATCCAACTTAAATCAAATCTTTTTTCTTATTAGACTCCCAGGACATGATGTCAATGGCCACACATGACTGGAGATGAGGCCTTTAAGGTGAGAAGACAAAGCAGGAAAGTTAAATTGATACAGGGATCTTCTGCCCAGAGGTGATGCAGAAACCCTCAGAGCCATACATAGATGCCTTCTATGTTAACCTTTCTCCACAATTTCTGTCCCACTCTTGCTCTGGCATTGTCAGTAAAAATGACAGGGGTTACAAAGACTCTGATTAACAGATGCAGCTTCTCTTTCTTTTGTCTTTGCCTCTTCCATGTCTGGCAGACAGATCTTTATTGATCTCCCCTGTCCAGACAATTTCTCTTTACAAACCAGACTGCTGAAGTGAGAGCCAAATCTGATGACTAGTCAAGTCCAGTAAGTACTTGTGTTTGTGTAAGAATAAAACAAATGCACATTTACTGGTAGTATGCCTTGAGTAGCATACCTTTAGAGTCAACTGTATCTGTTATCCAAAGAAACTTGATGATTTCTGAATTTCTTTTCAGCAGCAACAAACGTTAAAAAAAGTATGTCTCAAATAAGTTTGAAGCCTTGTTGCAAACATATTTTTCTGTAACTCGGGCAGATTGAATGAAAAACATAATGTCATTGCCAAGCACTGTAAGAACCAATCAATAAAACTTGTCTTACTACAAAAATCAGACATTGTGACTTTTTCGGCCATTGATTTCAGTCAAGTCAAGCTGATGGATTTCTGCTCACAGTGTGACCAACACAACATGGTCTCAAAGCACAGCAGGAGTCATGGCCTTACTCTGAATCAATCAGAAAAAAGGTTAAAACACGCTAGAAGCATGACTCCTACAAGGCTCTTTTTTTCTTTTTCATCTCTCTAGCCCCTCTTTCCTGCAAAAGCAGAGACAGCTTTGTGTTTTTGTATAAAGGTGATGAAACTTTTTCTTATGTATTCATCTCTTTCAAAACAACCATTGTAAAGTTAGGATGACAGTGTGAATGTCTGACTGTGGTTTTTATCATATCTAGAAAATAGACAGTTCAATACCAGTAAAACACACACACATAGACTTTTTTATATATTTCATTTCATCTGGTGATTCCTGATTTGTTAACAAAATATGGAACTGCATTAAAGATATTAACAATATTATGGTGACAAACTGGGCAGCAAAAACAGGCTATTGGCTGTCTTCAGCTCATTCAAAATGCCAAAGAAACCCTTTAGTCCATAAATTCTGCCTTGACATTATGTTTCTGACCTGCTTACAAAACAATGGAGGAGCTGGGGTGGAGGAGGGTTACAAAGCAGCTTGCAGAAGGAGCAGTGAAGGGCATTTAGGTTAGAGCAGCTAAAGTAAGACAGTCAGAGTGCAATAGCCAATGGCAGCTCAGAGGTAGACAGCTGACTGTCATATGTAGTGGGATAGCTTTTGATCAGCTGTTTAACAATCAAATGTTGGCATGATAGCCATCTTAACTCTGTGTCCTGTCAGAGTTGACACTATGCCTCATGTTTTAAAAATGAAACACTGCAATAATTGATAAAATCATCAGCCACTTGGTGCTGACACTGTGTCTGCTTTTCTTACACTGCCTTCAAATACTTGTTGAGGAAAGTTATGGGCAACTGTGGTATCAGTACCCTGGTAATGAATAGGGTGGGAGAGCAATCTGAAATCAGTGATGGGATATTGAGGTCAAGGCTAAACGAAGGAGAGTCCTTATATAAATCAGGATAACTTCAAGCTGATCTGCTGTGAGATGTATTGGAAATGTAATGATTAAACATCCTATGTACTGCTTTTTTCTGTAGTTTAACACAGATCCTTGATGTCTTCATGAAACATAGTAACATGCTTTGGTCCAAAAAGCCTATGAATAAAGCACAGCTGCATTCTTTCCATACTCACATAATCACTCCATTCAGAATGTCTGGTTTTGAGGGCGGTTGCCTTCATATGCAAATGAGCCAGAGCAGAGTGACGCACATACACAGAATTCGGAATATACCTGCAAGGTAACACAGGCAAAGGAGTGCTTTGGAAACAGATTTGGATGTGAAATCCCCAAGCTCTTCTTTTTTTAAGTATTTTTCGGGCATTTTGTGCCTTTATTGCTGGGAGAGAATGGCAGAGGAAAGGCTTGTGAAAGGGGTGAAAAGAGTAGGGGAAGACACTTCACAAACTGGCCACAGGCTGGACTCGAACCAAGACCGGCAGTAGCGTGCATATGGGACATGCCTGGTTGCCAACCATTCCACCAAACCACCACCCCATCCCTAAGCCCTTCTAACAAAAAATAAAACAACAAAAATAATTTTGCAGGACATGAGACCTTTTAGTGACTGTTAAAGAAAGTTGTTTCAGGAGAAAGCTGGAAGGGCAGCATACTCAATCCTCAACAACTGTCCCTTACATAAAACAAATAAAAATCCCTTACAGCTGAGCCATGAAATGATAACAAATAGTCACAGAGGGAGGAAGTAAGACTTTGTGTGTGTTAAGATGATTTTAAAACTCACAAAGGAGAGTTCAATAAAGTGCTAGATCCACTTTACGGTGTCAGTGGTCTGTTCGTTCAACAGGGAACTTACTGAAGTTCCCTTCCCGGATCAGAACATTGTTTGCCTCTGCTCTGTGAGTTTGGACCACTTACACCAAGATGGAACGCCTCAAATTAAAAAGGGTTTCTTATAACATTAAGGAAATTAATACAACTTTTAAATGAAAATTCCGTTAGTTTTGTTTGTTTCCTTGCAAAGGAAAAGAATCACATCTCCAACCATCATCTCTGAAAGCCACAGCCTGTGCCACCATCAGAGGTCATTTACATAATCAAAGAAGACAAATACTGAAAAGGAAAAGATGAGACAAGCCTGACATTTGGCATGAAGAGGGAATGAAGATGAAGGGAAATGGTTTGGCAAAAATGAAGCATTGAGCATAGAGAGTAGAGCGAGCAGCAGGAGTGAGGGCTCAAGGTTGAGTCAGCAGGGAGAATGAGTGAGACAGAGGAGCTTGAGCAGCAGAGACAGTTGATCCATGAAGACAAGTGTGTCAGCAGAAACTTTTGAGGAAACTTTGAGTGAAAGAAGAGGGAGCTGTAGTCTGAACAGTGTGAAGAAACTTTGAGATAATGTCCAGTTGGGGATTTTTTTCAGATTTAAAATTGAAAAAGGCACAAGTCAAAGAGAAACAGACTTTGGAGCGAGGGTGGAGGCACTGCAAGAATCTCATGACATCTCTGAGACAACAGGTGAAGCTGAATCTTTTTGGAAGAGGCTCTAACTTTTCCGACCTATTTCTCATGCTGGCCCTACCCAATTTTGCACCTTAAATTTTACATGGCACCCCTTCCATTGGCGATATGCATATGCTTAAAAAAAAAAGAAATTGGATAGCATAGTTTGTACCATTGTCTTTAATCAAGAAATCACATTAATTCACTTATTTGGTATGTCCTTTGTAGTAATATTTACTGGGCATTTCTTTACATTGAATCAATGTGAGCTTTTCCATTTTAAGAGTTAATAGTGATAAGTACTTTTACTGAGGGTGAATTCTTTCCCAGTTTTCTTGCACACCCTGGAGGCCACATTGCTCATTCCTGATTTACTGCTGCTGCATTTACACTTACTTACCCAGACTTTACATAGAAAGCATGCAAGAGGGGCAGAAGGAATCTACCTAGGTAAAGTCCAAGTGGAAAACTTGACAGTTTGCCCTACACACATACAACTCTCCTGGGGATTTGGCAGGCATGTACAGGATATAGCAGTCATCAAAAATCAATGTATGATCTTTCATATCGCTTAAGAGGGGTAACAATAAACATTCATTGGTCTGCTTGTGGTATTTTGTTATGTTTTTTCATATTGTCACCCTCAAATTGCACAGTGCACAGCCTTAGTACATAATAAACCAAATGCATACAGTGTATAGCAACAGAATTAATATGTTTGACATGAATTGGAGCTTAAACATCTTTTGACTTTAAAAATGTTTAAATATTATCAAAATGAATAAGAAAGATAGTAGCTAATTGACTGAATGTGCCCAGTTCTTAATATATCCGATGAAATCAATATATTCTTTATTATGTAAAGCTTTAAGTCAAATAGTCTGTGCTTTTAAGTTAGAAACCATCTGGCCCTTTGACTGTGGGGAGAGACTTACTGTTGCCCTCCTAGTTACCAAAATTGCCCACCCCTGGTAGAAAGTTTATTGAAAGTCTTGTAACATTTTCCTTCATTTGCTGGTTTCATGGATTGTTGCTAAAGGACAGGAACAGCCTGAACTAGATTGTAAAAGTCTGCTCTAAGATTACTGGAGTACAGCTGATGGACCTGAGCTCTCTCTGGGAGAAACCTGTGGTCCAGAAAGCCAGGAATTATGAATCAGCCCTGACACATTGTCTACTCTGATTTTTCTCTTATGCCCTCTGGGCGGCGCTACAATGAACCCCGCAGGAAAATAAATAGATACTCCAACTCATTGATCCCCTCAGCCTTCAGGCTGCTAAATGCTGGGAAGTAGACTGAATTTATGTAGCCTGTGCTGAATTTGGAGTCTCAGGAGTGTTTCATTTTGTATTTAATCATTTTTATTTCCTTATCCTAACGTACCTCAGTAATTTCACCATTACTACCATTACTTTTGACCCCCGAGGGTGAGGGCCAAAGTGACCACCTGTGTGGCTTATGCCAAGGGCTCGCCCTGTATGTGCCATGCTTTAGATGCTATGCTATATTGTAGCTTGACTTACAACATTTGTGACTGGTATGAGGGGGGGACAGGGGACAGTTAAAGGATAAGTTTGGTTTCTACAGCTTCCACATTGTTTATAGAATGAAGTAGAACAATATACTCACCCAGAAGGCTTTCCTGATCCAAACAGTGCTTTGGGAGAAATTTAGATCCAAAATCGAGCGGCAGACATCCGTATGTCTGTAATTTCCCCCTGTGGGACTAATAAAGGTGTATCTTATCTTATCTAATGGTAGCACACCGGGCATGTATAGCGCCGCTCCTAAAACTGCATTAATTGTCCAAAAACTCATTCATTTCACCAATATGTCATCATGGTCCGCTCGCCCTACTCCTCCACGACAGTCCGGTGTCACCCCAGACATGTTTTTGTGACTGTGCTGACCTCTGAACTGAAAACTTTGATAACGGCTGCCGCACATGTGCAGTACGGCTCATTGTTTCAGGGGCGACCGCCGGCTACTCAACAACTTTCTTCTTCCAATTTTGTGCAAAATGGACAAATATCTATCAGATGGAGATGTTGTGGACGAGAACTTTGAATATGATGGATGTCCTTACAGTTTCGAGCCAGAGTTTACAGATGAGGAGCTCATAGAAAGGAGGATGCGGAGGCAAAGAGAAGAACAGCTAGCCAGAGAGCAGTTTCAGTTCAGAGGTCAGCACAGTCACAGAAACATGTCTGGAGCAACCCTGGACTGTCTTGGAGGAGTAGCGCGAGCGGACCATGATGAAATATTGGTGAAACTAATGAGTTTTTGGACGATTAATGCAGTTTTAGGAGCGGTGCTATAGAGTACATGCCCCGTGTGCTACCATTATACGGATGTCCGCCGCTCGATTTTGGATCTAAATATCTCCCAAAGCACTGTTTGGATCAGGAAAGCCTTCTGGGTGTGTATATTGTTCTACTACATTCTACAAACAACGTGAAAGCTGTAGAAACCAAGCTTATCCTTTAATCCTGGAGGAGCTCTGGATGGTTACTTTTCTCAGGATACTCACAGGATAATGTTGTTTAAGAAACATGTTAAACGATGAGCTAAGTTTACAGAAAACGAATACTGACAAATACTATGACTGGTGTGTCGTATTTCATAATGTTTGTTCTGAGAGTTTACGATCATGCTTCAAGCTAACTCGTGGTCTTAACTGAGGATTTGTAACTCAGCTTGAACAGCAGGTAGTGACAAAGCCAAGAAGAACACCTTCTGTACAGGGGGGTCCCAGGGATCTTCCTTACATACAGCGTTCCTGCATCATTCACTAGACTGAGATGTCAAGTGTATGCTGCCACACTGAGCATCGTGTATTTATGTTTACAGGTCTAAAAGTTATTATTTAAAACCCATGCACACCTAGAAGTCACTTGCTTTTGGCCAAGCGTGCAGCACCTACCACTGCGAGGAAAAAAGGTCAAGCACATTGGTTTGAGGTGGCAAGCTGAGTGTAAAGTATATATGGGAGAAAATCACAGAGCCACTTAAAATGGCTCTGAACTGTGCTAAATTGACCAATTACTGTAGAGCAGACTGCTTAATCAATCAGAGCAGACTGGGCCCACATGGGGAAGGGGGCCATTAGATCACAGGAGCATCTCAGACAGTCTGAGAAGATTTTCTGATCTGGGGCACTCAGCATGGGGAAACTAGTGAACATTAGCAATTATGAACAAGCTCTTTGTGTCTTTCATTTTCATATGTCAAAAGATCTCCACTGTTACAACACAACACGATGACAGGCATTGATGAGGAAGGCTAAATCTGAGGGCCAAAATTCTGAGCCTCTTTGTTGGTCATCTAATAACCTCTCTTTCCGACACAAACTCGAACAATTCAAATTTTGAAAAAGGATTGTAGAACATCTAAAACTATATTAAAGACCGAGAGAGTAACAAGGTGCAGGACTGTGGGAACAATGGGAGAGTTATTACCGCATAATATTTTCTTATCATCCAAGCTGCACACCTCAGCTGAGAAACCAGAGAGAGCAGCAAGAAAAGTCATTCACAGAAAAAAAGGAGGGGAGGGAAATAACTGTAAGAGATGGGCATTATCTCCTCAAGAGTCAGACTGCAGGGCA
This sequence comes from Scarus forsteni, assembly GCA_036419115.1. Lineage (NCBI taxonomy): Eukaryota > Metazoa > Chordata > Actinopteri > Labriformes > Labridae > Scarus > Scarus forsteni. The sequence continues at coordinate 339,026 of JAZDUH010000182.1, forward strand.
AAGGCCTTAGCTCTGTACAATTCATTTTTTATCAGTGTCTTGCAGGTGTAGAGTGTGTGGATGCAACTGTGTAAGTTTAGTGTGCTACAAAGTCGAGACAGTTTTATGATTCAATGTGTAACTCTTGAAGAGTAGAAAACATTGGAGAAGAAGGCAATTTTATTTGACCCAAAAAACAAACATTGCAAAGAGTTTTTTGGAGCCCACAAAAATGAGAGCATTTCGGTGAAACCTTCAACAGACTGAAATATTCACCAAAGAAATGTAAACAGAATCAAATACTAAATGTTTCTGTCCTGAGGTATTAGAAATAATCTGCAAGTGCATACCTTCTTTGCTCTCAGATAATATATAATATTTTAAGTATGCATAAGTACAAAGGTAAAGAGTCTTTCTGCTGCAGCTATACGGAAAATCCTTGGTTCATGTTAGCTGCACGCATATTGTAGTTATTTGTATTAAAATTACAGAAACTGCTGCTTTCAAATACCATCAACCAACTGCTTAACTAAGTATGTCTAACTAAAGTCTTAAAAATGGCTTTCACAGCCACATCTTGTTTGCTTTGTTGAGATATCGCGAAAAATGAGCTGAAAAATAATGCAAGTGCTAAGGTGCCAAAAATGGCAATTTCTCATTTGTCCACTTGAGGCTGGATGCAGGAAAAATAGAAGTTATATGGTTGTTTGTGTTTTTTCAACCTCTACAAACATATACACAGCCTGATTCAGTAAACAGCTACAGTCTTAATATGTTATACATCTAACTGCTCTCAGTGAATGTAGGGTGAATCTTTTTGCATCGCTATACACTCATAAATATATTATTAGGTATTTCTGGTTTTGTTAGTGACATAATTGACTCGAATACAACCGATGTGAAAGTACTATTGGTCAGATGACCCTAGGACCTGCCTCAACTCAACTTCTGTTTGTGAGCTTGATCAAAAGTTCAGTCTAGATGGAGTGTACAGGATGCAAATTTATTGTACTTTAATTGTTATTGTTACTATTATTTCTCATTAGTATTGGTAATAGTTGTTGTAGACGTTTTAGTAATGGCAGTGATATTGATTACTTGAATCAATATTCCCTCAGACACTGACTTTTAGATTAGATGCTGTGCTGCAGTTTACCTTCCACTAACCTTCACTGTCTATATATTTAATTGATTCATTAATATGTTTTATACTTTTGCCTATATTAATTAAATTAATGTTGTCTTATCTCATCTCATTTGATCAACTATAAATGTAAATCATGTGGGAGGTTGATACCTTGGTGGCTTGGGCTTTTTGGGGCTTTATTCAAGTCAACAGAGCTCATATAAACACCTGCAACAGAGCAAGACCCTCCTGGATTTTCCTATTCTGTCAGTGGATATAGAGTGATAGCCCTCCTCTCTACAATGCTGCCATCAGTGACTTAGAATATAGGATATTCGGAGATTTGGATTTATTTTTTTGTTCAAAGATAAACAAAAATGGTGTACTTCAAGCATTTTGTCAGCTGTTCTCCATAAAGCTCTGTCGCAGAAAAACGTAGTCGGCAGCAGCTGGCAGCCTATACAGCGGGACAGTTCCCACTCGTCCACTACACATGTCCAAGCAGCCATAAACATGTGCAGATAAGAGGAGAGAGAGAAAGAGATAACAAGAGAGATTTGTTTGGAATGAGTATTTAAATGAATGTTGTATGGAATAATGACTCGCATATTCTCTTATTCCTGTCTATGTAAACATAATTAATAAGTTTACAAACCTGTGATTGAATAGGCATGCTGTACAATGGGATGCTTACAATTTGTCCCTGCATAAAGACTGCTACCAAGAGGAACCGTTAATGTCCTCAGTACTTAAAATACTGCTAATAGAAGCTCAACATACCCTTACAATATTTTCCAAAACCACTGTAAAGCTTTTATGTGTGGCTGTATGCTTAAACTTTAGCGCATGTCCACTCAATGCTAATAGTAGGTGTTGTTTTTGTCAAACGCTGTTGAAATGTGTTTTGCTTTCAGAGATGCCTGTAGAAACCAACACCCAGCACACCTGTGGACTCTGTCAGAGCAGATAAACACTTCAATAAATGAAATCTGCTGTGACACTTTGCTCTGAGCTGTGCTGCTCCAGGGACAATGAGCCAGTTCAGGTTTGTCCATTTTCTTTCACATCAAATGAAATCACTGTCAGCTCTGACAAAGCAACAGACTTTCAGAGGAGGGAGGATAACCCGTGCCATGAGACGTGCATGTAAAGTCAATCTTTCAAAGAGCATTTTTGATTTCATGAGAGACTAATGGAATCATTTTAGTAATAGCCTACAGCAATTAGTGCAGCTTTTTAGCTCCTGCAGTCCTTTCAGCCTGTTAATAATCTCACCTGAGGGTGTCAGACTTTTTGAGGTCAAATGTTATTTTCAGACTCCAACATGGAATAACAGCTGATGATTGAGAATCCTGCACTGAAAGATGGAAGCTGATTAAATTGATTAAAATTGCTTTTCCTGTGAGATCTCTGAAAGTAACAACACAAATACGTGTCCTTAAAATGGACCACAGAGGTTGCAACCAAAGGCTTAAATATCCTGTTATCAGTCAGACATAATGAGCAGACTGACTAAGATCTCACTCTGCTGTCAGTCAAATCAAGAGTTAAAAGCTCAAGAGAAGGCACAGTGTGATGGCTCCTGGGAGTTTTTGCCCCATTTTAAATAGCTACAGCTGCTAATGTGTCAGAATTAAAATTCATGAAGCTGATGTTTCTGGCACATTAGAGATTGTGTAGGTGTGTCACTTCCTAAGAAATATATCAGGTCAGGAAATGAGACATAATTCTAAGTGTGGGTGTAAAGCAGCTTCTGCATTTGTAAAAGATCTTAGTCAAAGGAATGGGTAGGGTTTTTGAAGTGGGACTGCTCGTAGCCCATGGCACCAGTATATATGATTGCCTTCAAAGACACTTGCAAGCTTGATCCTTGAGGGAAGATATCCTGAAACCAATGCTAGCTGATATATAGCAGTACATGGTGCCACTGACAGCCTCAAAATTACCCTACTTTGAGTTAAACTACAGCCAAAAGACAATGTTGGCTTGACAAAACACCATAGTAAGATTCCTTAAAGGGTTTAACTTGTCTTTAACAGAGACAAGTTAAACCCTGGATTGATATACAGATCAGAATGTTGTAGGCTGTAACAAGGTCAGGTAGGTGTTTCAAGAGCACAAACTGACATACATTGAACACCCTGAATATTCTGAAGATGGGCTACTCATCATCCTGGATGTAAAAACAGGCAAAAGAATTGATCAATATTCTGCTTTCAAAGCATTTCGTTGTGTGACATGGACCTTTGCCAACTTTGGCTTGTAGTTTCAGATTTGGACATAGGCACTCCCCCTTCTGCCATGACAGAACATCATGACTGCATGATTCATATCTGAGCAGTAAGACCACACAGAGCACATTGTGATCCTTTACAAACTTCAGTTCTTGGAAAAACAGCCGTGTAATTGGCCAATATAAAAGTTATCTGCTAGGTGCAGACATGAGATGCACCCCCTCATGAACAGCATCTGTCACTTTGGGGCGGTGCGCTGCACATCGAGGGTATTTGACAGCACTGCATTAAGAAAGCCATGTGAGAATACTCAGGGAGCCAAAGACAGACGTGAGGAAAGAGAGACTGCAACAGATGGACGGAATGAGGCAGTGATGGAAAGACAGCTAGACAGTGTGAGTGAGAAAGCAAATGAGATCTAACAGCAGTAACGTGTGCAGCCTGAAACAGGGAGGAAAGTGTCAGAAAACAGGATCAGAGGGGCTAGCTTGTGTGTTACACTGCTGTTCTGGGTGTTTTTTTTTCTTTCCTGCAAACCCATGAACAGCCGAGCTTGCATGACACACATATTATCTGTTATCTGCTTTTCGGATTTACATTTTTGTCATCAAGCAAGTCTGTAAGACATGTGGGGGCCACAAAAACATGCACCAATTTAGCTTTACAGACCATGTCTCCCTGATATCATAGGCATCCAAACTGATATCTGAATAACAGCAGAAATGATTGAAGCAACAGCAATTTTTCTCATTTGGATATCTGAACATCTTTGATGTTTTTTCTGATATTAGCTTCAGTAGACAGATAACTGACTAGTGTGAGCCTGTGCCTCTTCTGTGTTTATGCTGGCTGCAGAGGACACTGCTTCAATCACAAACACTGGACCCCATTTTATGAAGTGCAGGTGTCATTTATAAGCAATGCCTAAAGTTCAGAACAATCAACCAAACATGCTTTGTAAATGTAAAATGTTAGCCACCTAGCATACTCAGATTTAGAGGGAATGAGAGTGGACATGATGATTTGTTTGATGTTTGTTGCACCCAAAACATGCCATGTATAATGAAGGCATGTCATCCATCCTCTTTGCACCCTGCTCCTGGCTTTGCACAGAGAACAAGTGTCATTTACATAGCAAAATATTGACCTATATGCCCTGCCGTGTGTCACACACTTTAGATAATGCATACCACTTAGTGCTTCATTGCCACAGCACTGCCACTCTTAACTGACCCAGGCTCCATACATGCAAGCTCTAGTCGTGACAACACTGATGCTACCTACACAACCAACTCATCCAGTAGATTGATGAGCAGTAAAGGCCAGAACATCACTGGTACATCAGCTGGGGACCTATCATCTTCAGCAAAGTCTTTAAAAGGCCAGTTTATCTGTTTGCCCTTAAGGCTATTATACCTGATTATCCTGGACTGTGAGGTGTGCAAGGTGTAATTGTACTGTCTCAGACGAGGTTCAGGATACTCCAGCTTGAAATTGAGAATACTAAATGTTAGTATTTAGGACTAAAATTCCTGACGTATATGCTGGAATGTCAATTAGGAATCAAGCTGGCTGGAGCAGGAAGCAAATGACAACCTGAGGAAGGCAGATACATGAAATCAGACAAACATCAGGCATGGTGGGCCAACTTGTTGATTTGTGTTAAAACTCAACCATCTGTACAGCTTAACCATAACAAACTGAGAAGGATAGGGGCTGGGTTAAATCACAACCATCAACGATGTCATCGGAAGCTTACCGTTCAGTATTTAGTTTAGCAATTCCTCCTAACCTTGTCTGCCACGTTTATCAAAGTTCAAGTTGCATCTTATCTCACAGGATAAAAAGCTTCCAGAGTAGAGGTTGTTGGTGATTGAATAAGTTGTTGTAGTTGCAAAAACATTGTTTTTCAGACTGTTATGATAAAAAGCAAAAGATGTTCTGTTTCTGTACAGACCACAGTGTTATAAAATACTAAAAGTGAGACAGTAAACATTATGTCTGTGTTTGGCTGTCAGTATCACAGCCATTATGGGCAGAAAGAAAATGTCCTCCATTTCGTTGCACCCCTGCTGCTCTGTACATTAAAACACCTACTTAAATTAAATGTCACAGTACTACAACATTAAGACAGAAGGCTGGGGAAAAAAACAAGGGCAAATGTTTCCTTTCAAAATTCTCCACATTTTACAGGAGTATAGTGACAGTTTAACACATGCCAGTCATGTGAATTTGTCTGCTTCTTGTGGCCGGCGGCAGCTGTCGCCTTTTTTACCTCTACTGCAGCCTTGCTCCCCCACTCCAACAGAAGAAAAAAGCATCAAACAAGCAGCACTTGCTGCCAATGACAAAACCACACACACAGAAACTAAATATTTAAAGTGTCTAGTGATGCATGTGTGTCTATTCAGAATGCTTGGAGTGAATATGAGTATGTGTGTAGCCCTGGTCTTCATGGCAGGTCAGTATTCAAGAGTAAGAATTGTGTGTGAATTATCTAAATGGCTGCTGGAGAGATTACTGAGGACAGTGGACATCAATCTCTCTAACACCACCAATGTCGTAGAGAGCATAGCCAAAGCTGGAAGCAACGATCAGGAGATCCAGACATTAATAGCCCAGACAGAGCAGAGAGAGAGACCATAAAGAGAAAACAGGGAATTGCCCTCAACCATTAATCCAAAGACTTCTCCCAAATTAACATCAGCCATCCTGAGAGCCTGAGGACTATACAAACCCCAAACATGACCAAATCAAACTCAGGGCCCCAACACCCCTCAAATTAGACCAAATCAAGTTATTAACCAATAAAAATGAATATATGCAAACACTGGAAAGAAGAAGCTGAAATGCAAAGTAAATTAAAATGTTATTCAGCCAAAACAGAGGCAGGTTACCTTAGGGCTGCAAAAGATATTTCACTGATACCTTATTCTGTATATATATGTTTATTTATACATATATGTCCTTTTTTTAATGAGAGGTTGTCTTCGGCCTGCTCTTTTGTTAAGTGTCTTGAGATAACAGCTGTTATGAACTGGCATTATGCAAATAAAGGCTGATTGATTGATTGATTGATTGATTGATTGATTGATTGATTGATTGATTGAAAAGTCCTGATGAGTTACAGACTCAGTGACTACATATTGGCTAAAGAGATGGGTCTTCACAAAAAGAGCAGGCTCTGACTCCCTCAGCTAGAGCTCAACTTTGTCACATGCTGCTTGAATTATCATGCTGCATGAGAGGAAAACCTTTTCAATATGTGGTACAATGTGGAAGACAGAAACAGAGATTTATAAGAGAAGCTCACTGAGTTTGTAAGCCAACGGGCCTTTACTATAAAAAAATGCCATGGCATGTATTTCAGCAGCAGCAGGGTTCATTATATCACCTCTGCCGCCATGGAGATGACCTCCATGACTTTGGTTTTGTACCTCTGGTCATCATTCATCACAGAGATGCTTCAGGGTTGGATCACATTTTGACCCTCTCTGTTCAAAAGCAAAGGCTCTACATTTAGGTCCATCTCTCTGCTACATGGGGGTGTACTTTCAACTGCACAGGGCTTGAGTTGGAATCCAAACAAGATATCATACCCGTGGTCAGCTCAACAGGTTTTATCTTGTCTTACTGTTTGACCCCACAGTTAAATTCCAGAGCAGGAGGGGGATATACATCTTATTTTTTATTTTCAGATAGTAACAACATGCAGAAATGAATCACGAAAAAGATATCAGACCTCACCATTCAAGACTATTTCTTTCTTCAGAGAAACAAATTTAGAAAATTACAAAGATTTGGTCATCAATTGTTTTGATAGCACCAGATTAAAAAGAAAACTCACAACCTCCCAAAAATACCACAAATGTTTGGCAATGTGATGCATGTCCCCCACACTGATGCCATTAAACCAAATGGGAGGATCATTTGCCTTATCCGTGGATGGGCCTGGCCCCAAACAGATTCAATATCCATACATTAAAATCTATATCTTGAAATAAAAAATGAAATTTGGACCATTCATGTGTTTTAGAGAAGATACTACACAAACCAGGTCTGTTTAAAAAAGTATATATTTACCGAATCACTAAGAAACATGCAGATGTTTTAATTTACTTAATTGTCCTATAAAAATGTTGTATTTGATAGATTTTAAGTAATTATGTTATTATGATTGAAAAAAAACATTCCTGCCCAAAGAAAAGAAGGAAAATAAGTTAAGATGTTCCAAGAATTAACTTGATATCATGGGAAGCAAAGTAAAGAAGATTATCCACCATGGACTTCTGTACAACATTGGCTCTGCAACTTTTTTCTTTCTGGCACACATTTGTGACACGCTGAAAACAGACCCTCTGACAGAAGGGACTGTGGTAAAGAAGCGTAATAACAATTGAAGAGATCACTGGTTTGAATCCCAGACTGTCAGAAAGAGGGACAATGAACAAAAAACACTCTCTCTAGTCAATGCACCACTGAACATCTTCTGTCCTACAACTTCTGTAAGTCATGCTTGGTTTTCTCGGTTTGCTCTGTTTAATAAAATCTCAAGGCCAGCTATAAGTTCAGTTCTTCTTGGCAGTGTTTCAGAAATGTGAAACAAAGCTATGCCCCTTGGGTTAAGGAATGCACCTACTCTCTTTCTGACGTACAACAGTAACATCTTTTCCCAGCTCTACCTGCAAGAAGCAGAGCTCTTCAGAGGAGAAACTTAGTAAACATCATTATTATTCCTGGGAGCTCAAAAATTAATTTGTATTCACATGCTCAATCTGTTATTGAAGTTTCACCTTTCTTGATTTTAAAGTAAATGTTCTCTGTTTATTACATTAAAGTGAGGAAAAACAAATTATGCTAAATTAACAAAATGTGTCTGAGTAGCAAAGCTGGAAGTCCAGTAAATCAAAGAACATGTTGACTTGCGTGAGGAGCGATTACAAAAAACCAAGAGCAGAACACAACTCAGACTTGCTGCAACAACAAATATTTAACTCCATCAATTCCAATGCTCCCTAACACTTTAAGTGAAGGAACCTGGAGTCAGCAGGTCAACTGTCATGTCTGATTCAACTATTTATTTCTTTCCCAGACAAAACACAGACACAAATGTGGTTAAATATACACATTAAAACTCTGTAGTCACTCCAAGTCCAACATGCACTATGTGGTGGGCAAACGATTAAGAGATAATGTTTGTGATTTCTAAATAAAATGATGGGGACAATCGTTCTCCGGCTACTTTGGTCTTAAAACAACGTGTCCTTGATTTCTTGGAAAGTTTGGTTGATTTCAAACTCAAATGCAGAGCAAATAACTTAACTCTGGTGTACCTGAAAAAAAGGGCATTTTGATTTGCTTTAAACTGACCCAATTTTTTTCATGGTGGGCGTGAAAGCTATCTGAACCAAGCAAGGACCAAACAAGGCAAACAAACCACATAGTAATGAACTGTGGCTTCAAACTGGTTGAATAACACAACAGTTTGCAAGCAAATGTAAGATTCAGCAACAATTTCATGCAATGTTGCCAGTCTGCAGTTCTAGTTTATCAGGTTAACGTCCACAAACCCAAATGAAATCAGCTTACACGTCGCTCTAGTCAACATGCATGTGCCCCAGGACACAGCCTTTACACAGCTTTATCTTTATTTTATGGAAAAGAATTAAGTTTTTCCCTGAATAATTTCATTCTGGTTTATAGTGCATGAATGGGCTGGGTATCAGGAATACAATCATAGCAACAGAACTAACTAGTAGTTAGGTAGGCATTTTATGTGGCACTTTACAGGCTTTGGTCCACCTGGCAATTAGCATATCAAACCAAGTTGCAACAGTCTTGCAATTTCACTCCCAAGCTGAAACAAGTCTGCCAAACTTCATATGTGAAAGTGACCTTTAAAGATATCCCAACTCCAAAGTCAGAAACATATTGTATTTGAATATGGTGGGTTCATACATTTATCCATCCATTATCATGACATTATCATTCTTACCTGGAGAATACAGCCCATACTCAGCTTACACTGGGCAAACGGTGGATAAACCCAGGCAACAGCCTCCAGGACTGGTACTAAATGTCCATGTAGAAGAACCAACAGATATATGATGTGTCCACTGCAGAAATCTGACACCTTTTGGTCAAAAACACTTTTTTACAGCATTTAAACACATCTTTGCAGAATGGTTTAAAAAATTGCTAGATGTATTATAAATCAAACAGAAATTTAATATAGGCTATATTACATCTATGTGCTCTCCTTGTGAGGGGATTTTTTTTTCAAATCTGGATTTCTAGGTTTAAAAGTGCAGCTTTGTCATTGGTCAGACAACCTGGCCTCAACCTGGCCTTTCTGTCTGTGAGTAGATAGAACTAAAATTTAGATGTGCAGTTTGTCCATTACAAGACATCAACAGCATTCCAAAGTGTTCTGTGATATTCAAATGGCTGATGTCACATGGCTTCATCCAGATCTTTTACAGCCTGTTGATAACTCTGTACTGGTTCAGCCAGTCAATTACAGGGCTACAAACACTCACCATGCCTGTGCCACCTCATGTAGCTCCTCTCAACACGGAGGAGTAGCAGCTCTACTACAAGGCACTCCCAGATGACCGAACTCCAGTCCAGACACCCTGCGAAGGAAACTCATCTCAGCCGCTTGGACCGCGATCTTGTTTTTTTGATCATTACCCACAACTTGTGACCGTATGTAAGGATAGGAATGAAGATCAAGTGGTAAATGGAGAGCTTTGCCTTGAGGGTCAGTTCCCTTTTTGCCATGATGGACATGTGCAGAGCCTGCACCACTTGCAATGCAGCACCAATCCGCCGGTCCATTCTTCCTCTACTTATAAACAAGACCCCAAGGTACTTGAACTCCTCCACCTGGGGTAGAATCTCATTCACTCCACCCTCTCCCGGCAATGACCATGGACTAGGATTTGGAGGTGCTGATTCTCACCCCAGCCGCTTCACACTTGGCTGCTAACCAATTCCGTGAGAGCTGCTGGTCCCTGTCTGATGAAGCCAACAGGACCACATCATCTGCATAAAGCAGCAACCCAATCCTGAGGTCACCAAACAGGAACCCCTCAACTCCCTGGCTGCGCCTAGAAATTCAGTTCATGAAACCAGTTTGATTGTGATTTGAGCTTTGTCACACATTGCACCACTAGAGGGGTATGCTGTGGTCATAGAAGGATGAGCATTTTCAGCAAAACACTCATGTAGGCTGTCGCCTTTCACAATGACGGAAAGGGGTCAAACCTTGGCACTAGCAAGTTGTAGCTTTTAAAGTGGCCTGTTAGTGTGTTTTACCACCAGGTCAGTGATATACATCATCAGGATTTTTATTGTACTTTTATTTGTGTATTGGTGGAGATAATAGATATTGATAGATACTGATAGTTCCTCTGGAGCTAAAAGTGGGTAATAAAAATCATGTTGGGTAAAGTATTCATCCTGCCCTCTCTTTTTCTTCTTTAGTCTATTATTCCTACCTTCCTGACAGCCCTTATATCTTCTGTCTACTCCAGTGAGTTCTCAATACATCAGATGCTGCACTCCTCCAAACAAGGATTCACTGAAATAAAGGAATTTCATTACAAGGAAAAGCTATTCATCTGTTCTTCTGAATGCATCCATTTAGGGGGTTTTCAAGGCCAGGATACTTTTGCTGCAGCCACAAAAATCTATCTCCCCCTGCTACCACCTGCAGAGCCTCTGAATTACACAATAACCCAGCAGGTCAACCCTCGAGTAACCCTCAGACTGGCATGATTACATTTTATCATGTGCTCGTTGTGATTAGGCAGCTTGGGAAATTGTAAACTAGAGCAGGACCAATGTTGACTTCATCCCATTTCAAGGTAGAGGGACATCTTATCTACATTGAGGGCAGTGGCTAGATGTGTTACATTTTAGTAGATTTAATCAATTTTACTTATTTATATAAGTACCATCAGTCTGTCAAGGTTTCTGATGCTGATCCTATTGACTTCTGTACCCTCTCTCACAGCGAGTGGAACATAGCAGCATTAAAGATGCTATGAGGAGTTTCTGAGTAATTACAAAAAAGTCTCACTTTTAGATATATGCCCGATCGAAATACACACTTTAAGATGAGTTTTATAGCATCAAAATAGGTTATCTATAAATGCTATTCTTAGCTTCATGGTCGGGACGGACAGGACAGGGCTGGACTGGCCTGGATACTCAACTTCGGAAACATGATAATATTCAGCTTTACAACATTAAAAAAGCATCATAACTACCTTAGATGCAAACCTTCGACAGAGTCAACTGGTCATAAGTCATAATACATAGCTTTGGCTTTAGGGAGTAATTTAACAACTGAATAAAAACACTATACACCTCCCCCACAGCCACAGTTCTCACCAATGGACTAATCCCACAAAGATTTACACTGTGCAGGGGGACAAGATGCCTACACTCTCCCTGTCTGTTCACCATCTTCATTGAAACGTTGGCAGCAGCCGTCCATCAGAATGCTCTCACCAAAGGTATTCAAGCTCCCAACATGCAGCAAAAGGTAAGTCTCCAATCAGGTGAATGTCTCTTTTTTCTAAATAACTCAGAGTCAGCAATAAAAATCTATCAAACTCATTAATTCATTGTCTATCATCTCTGATTACTCAGTTAACCGGAACAGTCCCAAATCACGATTGTTGCCTGACTTTTTTTAGGTACTGTTGCCTTTTTACAGAGTGCCATCCTATCAAACTCTGCCTGTTAAAATAAATTCCTTTTAATCTGAATCTTTGATCCTGGTGTTGTGAGTTGTGTCCAACCTTCTGAGCAATGCCTCATGACTCGGTCAAAGAAGAGCAGGAATAAATGCAAACATAGGTGTCAGTAAAAGCACAGAGAGAAATAAGAAATGTAGAGAGCCAGATCATGAATGATGAATTGACCTACATGGTCTAGGGCTGTCCCTTTAGATATGCTACCTTCTGCTCACATTCACTTGTCAGGTTTGAGATGAATGTCAATATATCATAACAGGTACATGATAATAAAATGCCCTCTTTATGTTAGGTTAAAATCTGAGCTTTATCATACTCAGTTAATCTGAATTCACTGACTGAGATGTTGCCAAAACATTCACTGAAACTGATTTATTGTAAACGTAATAGTATTTTACCGTAATATCTAAAGCAGCCTACGGTAAAATACTGGCAGTAAATTACTGTAAATGGTAAAAGACTGCGTGAAAAGATGTCAAGTTAACAGCATTTTACCATCAAATCTACAGTGACCTACTGTAAAATGTCTATACAATTAGTTACTATAAAGGGGAATGGATTAAGAGAAAATACCATTTCATGCAATAGCAGGAAAGAATTTTTTGAGTAAATGTTTTACATTTTTAATTTTGAGTTTTAGTAAATTTAGATCATCGGATACGCTTGTTCCCCGCATAAAAAATGTGTCAGGAGATCCGCACACAAAAAAAAAGCTCCCAAATATACATATATTATACACTTGTTCCCCCCCTCCCATTTTTTTGTAAACAAAATTATATCTTGCTTATTAATCATCAGAAAATTTGTTGACTTTATGTAATATAAAATGAAACAAAGATAGTTCACTGTAATTTAAAATGCATTAAAAAGTTGTAATAAAATAAGGCATTGATAATATAAATGGAAAAAAAGACTAAAGCTTTTTTTCCCGAAAATACAGTAATTATTCTGTAAATTAAAAGACTGAATGATACCTTACAGTACACTAAAAGTATACCTAAAATACAGTGGTAAAAAAATGGGTGGCACTGTGGCGATCCCCCGGTCAGACAGGGCCTTTCTGTGTGAAGTTTAGATATTCTTCCCGTGCATGCATGCGTGGGTTCTCTCTGGGCACTCTGGCTTCCTCCCACAGACCAAAAACATGCTCATTAGATATATTGGTGACTCTAAATTGCCCTTTAGTATGAGTGTGAGTGTGAATGGTTGTCTGTCTCTCGATGCGGCCCTGTGATCGACTGCCAACTGGCTGTACCCCACCTCTCTCACCCAATGACAGCTGGGATAGGCTCCATAGAAATATGCATGAATTATTGAATAGCAAAGCAGTTATGGTGACTGTTTAAATTTCAGCTTTATTTCTGTAAAGTTATGCTACTCTCAAGATAGTTACAGTAAGTTACTGGCATCTTGTTTCCAGTAAGTTACTGTAAAATGTACAACCTTTTTGCAGTGCATGTTGCACAGACCTGTAACACTCACTTACTCTATGTAATTTTAATTACCTCACCACAACCACAATGAGCTGGTTATTACTCCTGATGCAGATGAACCCCTCCACCTCCCCGCTCTGTCTCCCTGCACAGATTCTTCTCTTGAATGTCATACCATACATTTTAATGACGTGGGTAGGTGTAATCTATGTTTAGTCTTGGTCTGTGGTGAACCCATGACACCCAACAGAGACACCATTTCCTTTCCCTTTCATCTTCATCAAATGAGGGACACATTCTCTTCTGATTTACATCAAAGGAATCATCATGAACAGCAGAGGATGTTTTAAGGCTGTCTTGAAAGGAGAGCTTTTATCAGGCTGCCTTATATTTCTGCTTCAGAGTACGAACTGTCTGATCCATGTTCCCTCATATGTCAGGGCAGAAATGTAAGCTGTGGTATAGTTCAAATATGAAATAAAATGTACCAAGTTTCACACTGCTGATAAGAAAAGTGCCTCAGGGTATGTCCACATGTTGGCAAATATTTTTGCAAACAGAGGTTTTTCTGTGCACCTTGTCCTTCTGTCCACATGTAAACAGTATTTTAGGTCACTGAACAATACATTTGGAAAACTCCAGCCAAGGTGAAGATTATTGAAAACATGACTTTGGGGCTCTCAGCGTGACGGGAAAAACATTGTTTTGGTTCTAGAACGTCATGCTATGCGACATTAACTCTTTTTTTTGTTGTTGCAGGTATTGCTAAATTTTTGCTGTTAAAGTTTAGCTGACTGAATTATTGACATACCAAGTCATGGCCCCATTTACATGGGTCAAAAAATCCTATTTACAATCAGATTGAAAGGTCAATCAGATTAGAAATGTCTCATGTAAACACCTTAGCCAATCGGATTCACCCGGATCTGATCGTATTTCGGATCGGATAGTAAGAGGTAGTCAACGCCTAGTCTAGAGGCACGGAGTGATGTACGCAGAGCGTCCCCAACAAAACACGACGTGGATCCATCTTTCTAGAGGTAAACAGGAAGCAAGAAGTGCACCTCTTCTTCTCTCTTCTGCACATGTCAAAAAAAACAATACAATCAGATTCAGCTGGGGCCATGCAAATGCGGATTGAACGTTGATCTCTTTACTCAAAGTTCATGTATACAGATCGAATCAGATTCACTTAATACGATCAATATCAATCAGATTGAGGAAAACTACCCATGTAAATGGGGCCACAGATGCTGGTAAAAAAAGCCTATGCAAATGCTTCAAAAGTATTCTTTGTGTTATCTTTTCACAAGTGACTGTGTTGACTGGTGACCCATGGCCACTTACTCTGAAGTTGTCATGGTACAACAGTTATTGAAACCAACAAGATTTCTCAGAATTAAACACAAATAAAGAAATATTTACTCAACATGCCTGCTACCACCAGTTGGCATAGCCACAAGTTAAACCATAACACCAGTCAGAAATGGTGGTAAGAATAGATATGACGCTAAAACAGCTTTTCCAAAGAAATAGCGGAGAAACTGCATGTCATGGATTTAGGTGCAAGGTAATTCAACAGTGTTTAACAATACATTTATATTTTTACTTTTTAAAACTGTTTTTCTTTAAGGATGGGGATTTTTTAAAAACAAACTTCTGTGAAAGTGATACTTTTTATGGAAGGAAAGGAAAACCTCAGTTCTTCAAAAATACCTGCCTCGAGTGGACATAGCCTAAGATAAGTTCTAGCGGCTTAGTTTCAAAAGCAGCTAGAACTGTTTGTCTGACATTGCTTGTCCTCTCATGAATAAGGCTCATGTGAAATCCAGGCTCTCTCTCTCTTTTGGTTTGCACCTCTAATTCATAATGATTGTCTCAAAGTCAAAAATATGAATGAGCATCATCCACAAGAAATAAATATATAAAATCACATGGATGCTATTTAAGGTAACAATTGTGCTTTATCATGAGGGTTAGTTGATGGTTCTGTTTAATGATCCAATCGTTTTCTACACTATCAGTTATAATTTGACTGTTAATAATTGATGTCCCAACAGGCAAATATTCAAACCCACAATTAAATGAGGTTGCCATGTAGAGATGACAATGAATGCTACATGCAGACATCAGAGATTGTCATTAAGTCTTTTGCATTTGGTGGTAAAAACCATGGCTGTGTGTCTGTAGAGAGTAAACTGGTTCAGTAACATGGAACATTAGAGGAATTCATGCAAAAATATATCTCTGCACTCAGCAGTGTTGGGAGAAAAATCAGTGAACTGTTGATTTTGATATGCTGCAGTCTCCCCTTAGTTTTCTGTCGGCAGCTAAGGTAGGAATAGAGAAACAGTTTGTTTATTCACAGTGGGCAAATAAACATAAATAAAACATCAGACCCTACTATCGATGAATGTATAGATGAGCTGAGGGTGAGACTAGAAAGTGTGCCAACAGCACACTGACTGTTTACAGCTGCAGGTAGATGACTATGTGATTTATGAGGAAACAGACAGAAGAAAGTTTGGAAGTAGAAGGATGAGACAAAAGCCAAGATAGTGCCAAGTTTAGGAAGGAGAAAGGAGGCCTAAAGGCAGGGCAGTAAATTACAGGTATAGTAAGAGCAGGGCTGCAGCAACTTCAATAAAGCAAAAATGCCAAAGCACTCTCTTGTGGAGGAGCAGCTCCATACATTTCTACAGACATTTTTGATCAGAGGAGAGACGGGAAGAGGAACTTGTTCTCAAGTCATCTCTCCAAAGCAGTTAGATATGACTATGTGCCATCTTCAGATCTCTTGTAAGTGTAATCTAAAAATGGTAATGGATGGGTGGATGAACAGAGGTTTAACAAAATGGTAATGGAAATCTCTGAAAGTTACACATATATTGTGCCATCTAAAGTTCTCATGTCCTGGTGTGTTTGATAGTTTATTTCATGTTGTTGGTTTAAAAAGCAAGGAATTGATTTCAGTCAAATAAAAAAGGTAAGCATTTTGTTGTTTTACAGCAGGGAAGTCTTTACATTGAGGGCCGCATACATAGATGACTGAGCCACTTTCTCCACCTCAGTTTTAGTGTATTTAAGTTGCAGTTTAAAGGTGTAGGGGAGGGTAATCACCTGTCAAGGCACCAGAGACGTCCACGAGTCTCTGATTTAGAGTCCGAGTTGAGTCACGAGTCTTTGACCTCGAGTCGAGTCAATTCTCAAGTCTTTGAGGGGCAAGACTTGATGAGTCACGAGTCTTTGATCTAGAGTCCGAGTCGAGTCACGAGTCTTTACACACACACATATATAATATATATATATATATATATATATATATGTATGTGTATATATATATATATATATATATATATATATATATATATATATATATATATATATATATATATATATATATATATATATATATATATATATATATATATACACATATATCTATATCTATATCTATATCTATATATATATATATATACATATATCTATATCTATCTATATATATATATATATATGATGTAGCCTCTGGCAAATATACAATTTATCCAAATTTCTATTCAGACTTTTTTTTATCTTCCTGAAAAAGTTTCTGTTGTGCACATGCATGCCATGGTCAGATTCCAAACACATTTGCCATGAGCAGCCAAAAAGAAACTATATGGCATTTAACAATACAACAAAATAAAGTAGTGAGAGGTGGTAGCTGTGCTGTTGGAAGTTTGTGTAGCAGTAGGTCAATATAAAGGGTAGCAAAGCTGGCAGGGGAGCGTTTGTGCTTGCCTGATGGCTGATGACTGACTGACTGACTGTAGACTGATATGTGGGTGGGACGGAACCTCAAATTCCACGAAAGCCGCGCAGCGCGGTTTTGCCCTGACAGACCCACTGAAGGCGCAGAGCAGAGCCGTGGCGAGAATAGCAATGTCACACGCTCATAAAACATGTTACAGACTGAGAAAAGAAATAAACAACACCTCATTTCGCTTCTCTAAGGTCCCTTTGCTGGTCCCAACCACACAGCTTTGTGAATTATTCAACTTCTGTCCACCTATAGCCGTGCAGAAAATATGTTTTGTGTTATGTATGCAGTGTTATATATTTCTGTACCTCTACGGTGCACTTTTCTTCGTCCATGGTGTCGTGCTGTCTCTGGGACCCTCTGACTGACTGCTGACAAACAACTGAGGAAATTTACATTCGAGAGTCCGTGAATCATATTTTATTTTGAAACTTCCGGATTCCCCACACGGTGACTTCCTGTTTGCGTGCTTTCTTAATGACAGCAATTTACGAGGTTTGAAAGCGGCCGCGGAGAGGGAGAAAAGCGAGGCAAGGTAAGAGAGGGACAAACGCTCCCAGCACACTCAAAAAACCCTCCATAAAATTAAGATTGCCCACGAGTCTTTGATCTCGAGTCGAGTCAATTCCTGAGTCTTTCAGGGTCGAGTAAGAGTCAAGTCTGGAGTCTCCAAAAATGCGACTCGAGTGCCCATCTCTGCAAGGCACATGTGTAACCCCAGGCTATCACTAGCTTTGCATCTAGTCAGGGTGATAATAGCCTTCTGAGCAACAGGGATGGTTGACTATAGTGTTTGTGAAGCATAGATTTCAGGGTCTGATGAAATCTCTCCAATGCCCCCTGGCTTTCAGGACGGTAAGCACCAGAGGTTACATGTTTAATGCCTAATGTTCTGAGTGCTACGGCAAATACTTTAGACTTAAAGTTGGTGCCCTGATCAGTCTGAACTACTTTTGGTAGCCCAAACATAGAAAATAATTTCACCAAGGCTTTGGTGATGACAGGAGCAGTGATTTTTCTTAGTGGGATTGCTTCTGGGAACCTGGAAGAAGCAGACATAGTTGTTAAGATAAACTGATTTCCAGTTCTTGTCTTTGGCAATGGGCCCACACAGTCAACAATAACTCTCTCAAAGGGCTCACTCATTACTGGAATGGGGTGAAGAAGAGCAGGGGATATTGACTGATTAGGATTTCCTGAAATCTGACACACATGACAAGTACGACAATGGTGGACAACATCAGCTTTTAAGCCGGGCCAAAAGAAGAATCAGGTTCAACCTGGAGCAACAAAAAGGGAGGGGGAGAAACGCAGGAACAGGAAGAAACAACAGGAAGAAACACCCACAGCAGTTGGCTTCATGTCTGGCATGTAACAGTGACACTGATGGATATCTTCCATCAGACACAAAACTTTGTTCATTCAACTGTTTCAGGGCCAATTTCGTGGACGCTGCCACGACTGGTATTTCTGTTGGTTTTAATTTGTATCGGTCCTTGGGTGTCATGAAAGGCGCTTTAAAAATAAAATGAAGTATTGTTGGTATCAATTCAAAATGGGCAGCGGGCTGTATTTGGTCCCCAGGTCATAGTTTGGACATCCCTCTTTTACAGGATGAGATGCAGCTCGTTTTCATTCAAAACAGTCACAGCATCTGCCTGTGATGAGCAGAAAACACACATGTAGGAGATGGATGCTTTGCATCTTAAACCCCAGGAGGTAAAAAAAAAACAGCCTTTTGAAGGGCATTATTTTTTAAGAAACAAATCACATTTCACTGTGAACTGGAAGTTTAGTGGAAGATGTCATGTTTCTTTGTCCCCAAGTCCCTTCCAATACCAATCAAGGCAACTTTAATCGATTTGGAAGGACAAGGGACTTTTTAAAATGGATTCTAACACAGCATTCAAAATTCTGCCAAAATATCATCCATGGATTGGTAAAGATTGTGTCATTGTATATGATTCAGGTACTATATTTGAAAATGGTTCTCATATAGCCACCATCCCTTTCTACAGTGCTGTAGCTGCTTCAGGAATGAAAAAAAGGATTTGTAAATTCCTTTGCCATTCAAGTTACAGTGTGCAATGGTCAGCATATCACTTCATGATGATCATTTTGTTGAGTATACCATTCTGCATATATACATTATGACAACCCCCTGTCTTACCTGAGACAGAGAAGATGCCAAAATGCACCTGCACACTTGCTTTAATAAAAAAAAGGGATAGACAATTTTTTCCTGCTCCATACAATACCTTAACTGTGTGCTAAGGAACCCCATGAGGACAAATAATACTCATCGCATATTTATGGATCATCTGGGAGACCAAACAGCTTTTTGAATATTGATCTTGAGGGTAAAAAAACATGAAATTATCTTTCCTGACATCTCTTAATTTTATCATTATCACATTGAAATAAAAAAGTTTGAACTTAGTCACACTGACATATTATCCTCTATATTTCTATGGAATCAAGATATAGTAAGAGCAGCAGCTTCACATAGACAAAAAACACAAATACAGTCATTGAATAATCATCAAATTAATAAGTTACTAGAAACTTAAAAATACGGTGGGTTGAAAAGTAACTTTTTTTTCCTTTTAGTATGGTGAAGTTAAAGTGATAAACCCTCCCTCTCAGTATTAGATGAATGTTGACTTGCATCTATTACCAATATTTTAATTCATATATTGAAATATGGTGTTCAGTGCATGTAAACTCCTCGACCAGCGCAGTTAACGTTGACTGACACTCTCTGTTACACTTCATCGGGACACTGGGAGATCTCTTACTCTATCTTGATTCAGTTCATTCTGATAAAAAATTGCCTAAACCTGAAGGCATTTTGTAGCACATTTCCCTCCATCTCCTGACATGCGCACCATGTGACCCCTGTCCCCTTTCTCAGTGCAGCTGACAGACTGTGACACTGCCTGCCACCTGGATAATTCCATCCAGAATCAAGTTACACTGAGAGAAAAGGCTGCTAAAATGCCAAACTATATTACTTGCCTCCTCTTCCCATTCATTGGCCCTCTCTCGCAGAGGGCACCAGGCACCTTTCTCTTTATTCATGCATGGAGACACACATACACACACACAGAGCTTCTCATTCCCTCACACAGCCACTTATCTTTGGTGAAAGGCATGACTCGATTATGGGTGCTCTATGGTAATGAGGGCAAAGAAGGGGGAGCTTGAGGTTCGTGTGTATGTGTGTATGAGATGTCAAAGCTACAGACTAGTTTAAAGCTAATCATGCTGAAGGTAATGAATCTACCTGGAGACCCTGTCAGCCTGTGAGGTTAATAAACACCTGTATGCACACAGAGTGGAAGAGACAAGCAAGAAAGAGAGGCACAGCCTTTTGCACAGGCTGACACAGTCGGGTATAAATAAAAATGTGTTATCGAAAACATCAAACTATTTTCAGCAGTGCTAAATTAAATACAGCTCATTTATTTCTTATTTTATTTTTGTAGCCTCATACTACCTTGATTGCTTGTTTCAGTGCTGCTCATTTATTCACAACTTTTAGACAATCCACTGTGCTCCTTGTGTTTTCAAGGGTCTGTTGTTACTTGAACACACATGCACAGAAACTGGATGTTGTACAGTTAGCTAACCTTGTGCAACAACTGGAACTGCCTGATTCAATGTTTGTTATAAGGTAGATCCATCTTACCAAGACACAACGATTGTGAGCCGCCAAAAGCAGCAAGTCCAATTTGGTTCCTCTGGAGCAGGAAGAAGTGGGATTTACGAGGGAGACAATACCAATAGGTGACCACTTTTACGGTGATTAGCATATATGCTAACAACTTGGGTAACAATTTTATCAGATCTGGAAGACATTTCTTATTAAATAAACACACACACACACACATACACTGAAAGTGCTTCACGATAGAAAGGACACTTTCACTCCACACCCGACATGTTTTGGTGATTGTTTTTGGACAACCCAGCCTACATTTAGTCAGGAACATCGTCACAGTAACACCCGTCTACTACATAATCTGATTTGTATGTAATCAATGTGGTGGGTGGTCTAATCATCCACTGGATACGCTTTTGAAAGGCTTTTCGCTTTCCCAGACACTTTCAGTGTGCCATTGCCCTGGTCCAGTGTTGGGGAAGTTACTTTTAAAAAGTAGTGTTTGCTCGTTACTCGTTACATCTGAAAAAAGTAACTCTTTACTTTACTTAGTTACCCTCTATGAAGAGTAACTTCTCAAGTTACTTTTACGTTACTTTTACATTGCTTGATCATGGACAGAACCCCATATCTATTCTTAAATGTGAAGGCCTACAAAAAGTCCTACTACAGAGAACATAACAGTTTTTTGTGCTCTTTATTTTACAAAATGTCACATACCCTGTGGAATGAGAGCTCCTGCCCAGTGTTTCCACATTTTGCCTCTGAAATAAGCAACCTGGTCAATAAAAATAAGCCCAAAATAAGCAACCTCCAGCTATTTCCTATCCTAATGTGATATACTACTTTTTAAAAAGAGAAGTCTACACAAAGTGTGTTAATTTTCATCTACATTGCATTTCAATATCACAGTGCTAAGTATCTATTCAAGAAAAGACCGTCGCTTATAACAAGCAGACCTGGCAACTTTGGCTCTGGAGCATGCGCCATGTGCGTGAGCGTGTTTGGGGGCGTTCATCTAACCAGGAAAGGAGGAAGTGGACAAACTACCCACCGCAGTCGTGTTTTCCTTTATGTTAGGAGCTGGAAGATAATCAGGGGGATTCACACAGACTTAAGAGCCCCAAGAAGCAACTTCACGTCTAGAAACAAGCCCAAAAAACCACGACCTGCGGCCGTGACTCACGAGATTTTCAGCCTTTAGACGCTTATCATGAGCGGACTTGGCAACGCTGCTCGTGTCTGTGCGAGCAGCTGAGAAGGCAGCTTCAGTGTTAGATCTGTCCGAGGGAAATGTAACGTTGCGCTGCATTAAAAAAGTAACTAAGTTTTGTTCCCAAATTTTCAACAGTAGTGTGTTACTTCACTTTTTACCCGAAAAAGTAGTTTCGTTACTGTAACGCGTTACTTTCTAACGAGTTACACTCAACACTGCCCTGGTCTACTAAAATAAGCTTATTGGTTCATTTGGTATGTCAGGTCACAACAAAATAGCAAGAAGGAAAAGAAGGAGATCAGAAGAAGAAATATGTATAGGCCCAGTATTGAACTTGACAGTTTTCAGCTCTTCTAAGTCAAACTCCAAATTAGCTAAATAAAGGGGATGTAAAGTGCAACTCAGGGAGGGGAGAAAGCCAGGTGGGTGGGCAAATGAAAAAGCCAGATAACGAAGTAATGAGAGAAATGAATGGAGTGGCAGCAAGGTTGTGATATAACCGAATATATCAGGATATATTTCAATATAGCTTGTCAGGAGGGTAGGGCTTAGGAAGAAAGAGAAAAAGAAAGAGAAGCTGGATTTCACAGTTTCTTAGTCATTACTGGTGACAAACCAAGTCTGTAACAAAGAAAATTGTCTGAGTCTTAGTAGGCTGAGGAATGATAAAAAGTCAGTCATTAATTCCAGCAGCATTACTACATCTATTTTCTGTCTCTGAAAAGGTTTATGTCTACTTCTGCCAGCTGCGACTCCTTCTGCTGCTATGTCAGCAAACAAACTGTCAGTCGACTCACGAGGAATGTCTGAAGAGCTAAAGAGAAACCAAACCCTCCTTGTGTGCAAAGTTTTACTCTTGTGTACTTACTTTCTTTTGGTCCCCTTTGAATGCAGGAAAACAGTATTTACCACAAAATAATGACATATACACACGTTTTGGATTCAATCTTTCAAATGACCCAAAGATAACCTCTAGTTTTAAACCATATCTGTAGGCTATGTTGCACCACATGTTCATTTTGTCATTTCATCTTTCAAGCAAATTCTCACATAACATATTTTTTGTTGCCCAAGCAATCATTCAAGTGTCTTCAAATGTACAAGTCAGTCATCATGCAAGATGCTGTGTCTACAGGGTTAAGTTTGGAAAAGAGCCAACTGATTCTGGCACCATGTCTCAGTTTCAGTCACATGAAGACTTGTATCCTATTGCCAATAAATTCCTCGTAAAGCAAGAACTTGCAATGTCTGGATTAGCACTCATAAATAAGCACTCTGTATAAAGACAAGTAGCCTTTCGGGATCCTTGTTTGGCAGTGACTTAGTTACATGTAATAAATGACTGACCTTTTTGGGGTTATCTGTAAACCAAAGGAATACAGTTTAAATGTGTTAGTAACTTATTTAAAGAGTAACTAAGATATTGAGTTACTCTTCATCCAAGGTGGGCTGCTATCATGAGTTTGTCCCATTTAGAGGGCAGCTGGCAGAGTGCACATTTGTCAGCTTAATGCATCACATAAGCCTTCAAACTCCAACCAGCGGGGAGTTGGATCATTGGAAAGCTGCGGTTTTCTTTACAACAGAGAAAAGTAGTAAAGAGATATTGTTGGGCTCCTTTTAAATGTGTTGATTCAAAGTAGGTGTTATAATAATGAGACAGGTTTTGCACATATGCCAGTTTAAATAAGCCAAAAGATTTAGGATATGCAAAAGAGAAAGCTGTTTCTGTCATCGGGCCTCAGCTAGAATTCTTGTCTCTGTACTGTTAAAGACAAACCAACTACTTATAGAGAAACAGAACATAAATAAATAAAATAATCTAATAAAAATAAAAAAACTGTTCACAGGTATTCAGCACCCATGGATATATAGCCACTCAGGGATGGTCTGGATGTAGAAAACATTGTGTATGCTATGCATACTGTGCATTCATTGGAAGTTTACCTTCATCCCCCAACCCCAACCCTCCGGTCACTATATTGCATTATATTTATATCAATAATAGGCACACTTCTTGTGGACTGATATTTTTCATTCAACAATGTATATATAAAATAAATATAGAACTATAATGCTGGGTTGAAATCACAATTTATAGGTGGAGCTGAGCTGCTTGGCGGAAGTCTGTGCTCTCAGAGATTCATCAGAGCAGCACCAAAGGCTACTATAGAAAACTACAAAAGCACTCTAAGGATGAAACCACAAAATCAATCATCTCTTATAAAGAGAGCCATTAAAAGGCACCAGGGCGTGTTGAAGCACTTGTTCAAGACAAACCATCATGGCTTATTACACATTCAGGTTCAAGTCAAGCTCTAATGAACACAAAACAATACCCACTGCTGCACAGAGATACTATATTCATGCTTACACACTCTCAAATTTTAAATGGACAGAAAATAAGCAAGAAAACAGATTTGTGTTTTCTATCTCTACTTCCTGCTTTCTCTTTTTCAAAGACCAAATCCCCACTCTCTGAAAAACACATACAGCATCTCCCATGTATTCTTCTCTGAGGTTGTCTTCCTGTCAGAACAATGGATCAAAACTCTCAAACGGCTCATCTGGAGGCTGCCTTTTACACTTCAACAGCTTTTCCTGCCTGTCTGAAGGTGTGTTTACTGTATTTGAAATGCCAGAACTTTCTTTTTCTCACCACGTCACAGACAAAACCTTTACAATTACAGTGTAAATATGACCCTGATGAATTCTTAAAACACAGTGAACCTTTGTATCTTAGAAAGGTCAAATAAAGAAACAGGACACTAAACTTTTTAAACCTTGGAAATGTTGCTCCAAGCTATCGCCCAAAGTGAATGAGACCTGGCTGGCTGAAAAAAATGTTCATTGCCATTCTGTTTTTGAGTATGTTTTGTGGATGATATTGGACCGAATCAGTTTTGTACCAATTATATGTTAATATTGGGGAAACTGAACCAGTTGTGGCTTTAAGGCTCCACAAGGGAAAAAAACTGCCTGACTCTGAAAGTACAGTGAGGGTTCAGAAGGAGGAGCTGTGGTGGTTTATGTGAAACAGTACTTCATAAAGTCTGTAAGGGACGAAAGGGATAAACATGAGGCCAATAACTCTGAAAGACATATTGTTGACTTGACAGAAATTAAGAGATTCCATGACCTTGACTTTTGTGCCATGATGAAATAAATCTAAGGAAAGCCACAAAGTACTGTGTATGAGCTATTGTGCACACAAGATCATACACACAAGCAAAGATGGATCATCAAACTCTATAACTCAGCTTTGACCCATGACTTTATTAAGCCCTTAAAGCCTGAAAATGAAGTTAAAGACAGCAAATTCAAATAATAGGTGAAAAGTTTATTGCACTTTCTACTGAAATCCAAAAACATCAAAATTTCCATAGAATTTAACATATACATTTTTGGAGGTCATGTCATACATAAGGTGTTTTTGGAAACTAAAAATCCACTTGAGGACATTTTCACCATTTATCATCAGACATCATCAGATGTTTTGTTTAGTAATTTGTTGATCATATTGATTAGATAGAGGTATCATAAAAATATGTATCACACATGACACAAGAGACTTTGAGGGGTTAATGACCTCCCCTTTAAACATTTGTGAAAGACTGCACCCCATAAGTGAAAGATAGCCATGTTGCTCAAATACCTTGACCTTTATCCTTTCACCAATGAAATATATGTTTATGAGATCTGGACTAACTCTGGTGAAATCATGTTCCAGTATCAGTTGTTAATGATTTCATCTGTGAAATGATAATTTTGTGTTTTATGAAGTCCTAAGAAGGAGAGTTGATGCCGACTTCTATTCAGAAAACTGCTGAATTTTTTTTCTTAGAAGTAAAAGTACACACATTCCAAGTTCTGTCTAAAGTTTTTCTCCCTGATCTCTTATGTTTTTCTTCCAAAATTAAGAGTCAGATACACCAGAAATTGTATAACTTTTTAAAATAAAAGTGAACATTTGGGTAGAGTTTGACAAAATGTCTCGGACAATGCATTGGAAGCAAAAAAGGGTATTATTGTTGACTTATGACCTTAAAAATTAAAATACAACATCCATGAGTCAGTGTAAATATTTATGCAAAGTTTCTTCAAGCTTTCTCAAGCATAAGATCTTATTCAACAGCAAAGGATGATCAGAGGGCTCCATGAGCTTGGTTTTTGACCCTATGGCCTCCAAAATCCAGAGAGTTTTTCTTTTTGCCACGGAAGACATTAGAGCAAAGGACAATCTCCTAAAGCATTCTTGAGATGTTGAGTTTTCAAGATCCCAAGCACATGCAAAGGGGGACAATGAGACCCATGACCTCAATATTTGACCTCAAAAATATAATTGGCTGATTCTTTAGGGAGCAGCATATTTGTAATACAATAGTAAGTTTAAGCCTTTTAGAGGTTATAGTTTTACCAGCGAGGGATCACAGGAGGTACTGTGTCTCTTTTGACCAATGACGGTCAAAATCTAAGCAGTGCATACCTGTAACATTGTGGACAGCTGTGGACAATCTAAAGAAAATCTCTTTTAGCATTTTGGTGATATCAGCATCACAAGAAATCATTTGCAGATATAAGGTAAACATAAGGCTATATGACCTTGACCTTTAACCTATATTCTCCAAAATCAATTCATGTTCGTCTTGGATTTGAGTGAATATTTGTGCAAAGTTGGATGAAAATCCCTGAAGCTGTTGTGGAGGCAAAGAATAACCAAGAAACTCAGAATCTAGCTTCTGACCTTCGACTCATGAAATCTAAATCAAGGCTGACACATTTAACCTCCACAGCCCCAGACCTCTATTTAAACTTTCTGCTGGAAAATTACTTACTTATAAAGAAGATAGTGTATCTCTGCAACCACAAGGTCTATTTGAATCATTTTGTACGGTGGCCGAGAGGGTCTGCAATGCGGAAACAGCTGCAAGTCGAGAAGAGCGGCCGAGAAGGGTCAAACGCACGGCATAGAGTCAAACACAAATTAAACGCGTTGCAAGAAGAATGCATTGCAAATGAATAAAAAGCAGTGCAGGAATAAAAGCAAAAGAATCCTCACCAAACATGCTGCATTCAGGGAAGCGATGCAAAAAGTGTTAACAAGGTACAAAAGAACGAACGCCATGAAAGAACAAAAGCAAATGCATCCTCACCAAACTCTCTGCAATTAGGGAAACCATGCCAAGCACAAAACAATGAAAAATCTGAAAGCAACAGCAAAACCAAAACCTGCAGCTGTTTTCTCTTTGCAGCACATTTGACCCTTCTTGGCCACCGTATTTTTGTGTTGTCATAAAAGGAACATTTGAGAGATTTGTCCAGATATGTAATTATCTGTATATGTATTACTGGAACAGAGTAAATGAAGATAGAAGTCAGAACAATTTGAAAATGCTATCCTCTCCAAAAGAAGAAGCAATTTTTATTGTGAATTTCTCTTGGAAATGATGCTGAAGTGGCTGTAGAACTTTAAAATTGATTAATATTTCTTTACATCATCCCTGCAAAGGAATATTGTTATAAAGTGATTCAGAGCAAACTTAGACAGGTTTTATAACAATATGGTTGGGCAAGGATTTTGAAAAACAGTTCACTTTTTCTTACATTTTTGTTAAGTCGGGTACTTAGGGGCTGTAGAGGTTAAAGAGAATCCCTTAAATATTTCCTCAGATAAGCTCAACCCTGAGGCAGACCGCCCTGAAAACATACAATAATGTGTCTGACCTCGACTGTCACAGGTGCAGATGCATAATGGTTTTTAAAAGGGTAAAGATGTGGTAATGAGGCTTGAAACAGGGGTGTCAGTGACACAAACACATCTGTCAGGCACAGTAACACAGCGTTTCAGTTGAAATGCTATCATAAACATTTAGATCACAGAATCTGCACTATCATAAATATATGTTTTATTTATAATAATAAACCAGCATCCCAGCCCCCAAAACCAAAGGAGAAAAATGAATTTTCCCTTAGAGCAAAATGCAATTACTATGTACAACAAAATAAATAATTCAGGCAGTAAAAAGGCTGTATGCCTGATGAGATCAATAATTTGCTAAAGGGGTTATGACATCAATTTACCATCTCTCCTCTGGACTTACTTTTTTTCCCTCACAGAGCTCCATCCTTTAAACTCAGATCATGGTCATCTTTGAAAAGGTCACCCAGTCCCACTGTGGGGTCTAATTATCATGTATTAAACTGCATGACCCCTCTTCATTTTAATTCTATTCCACCCCTTTGGTAATTTTCTTCAGTTTTTCTGGGCATAGATTCCCCGTGTGGAGGAGTCCCCAACCACAATGCTATGTTTCACTACTCAGCCATGGATTATTTGACCTCTTGCCAGCGACGGGAACATCCATCCATCTATCCATCCATCTTCTTCTGCATATCCAGGGTTGGGGGCAGTAGCGTAAGCAGGGAAGTCAAGACTGCCCTCCCCTTGACCACCTCGTCCAGCTCTTCCTAGGGAAACTGAGGCGTTTCAGGCCAGCTGGGAGACATAGTCCCGACAGCATGTCCTGGGTCTTCTCCGAGGTCTCCTACTAGTGGGATGTAACCTGAACACCTCGCCAGGGAGGTATCCTGATTAGAGGCCAGAGCCACCTCATAAAGCTCCTCTCAGTGTGGAGGAGCAGTGGCTCTACCCCAAGCCCCTCCTAGATGACCAAGCTTCTCACCCCATCTCTGAGGGTGAGCCCAAGAAACCCTGTAGAGGAAACTCATTTTGGCAGCTTGTACCCACAATCTTGTTCTTTCAGTGACTACCCACAAAGGTAAGGGTAGGAAAGAAGATCATGAATGAAATCAAGAGCTTCGCCCGTTGGCTCAGCTCCTCTTTCACCACAACAGACCTGTTCAGGATCTACATCACTATCGACACCGTACTGATTGCCTGTCAATCTCCCGTTCCATCCCTCCCTCACTCGTCAACAAGACCCTGTGGAACTTGAACTCTTCCAATTGGGGCAGAATTTTGTCCCTGACCTGAAGAGGGCACTCCACCCTTTTCCAGTTGAGGACCAGAGTTGAAGCGGCGGGTTCTCATCCCAGTTGCTTCACACACAACCCTGTCCTGAGAACTCTATTGCCCTCTATTAACAAACAGAGTGTACAATGCATTTTAAAATCAATCAAACATCAGTCTGTTGAGCTCCATGATCACACTAGACTCTAAGGCTCCATGTCTCTGTCACTGCTGTAATGACTGAAAAAGTAAGGCCTGAGAAAAAACTCCCTGTTTAACTTTGGTAGTGTACTTATCCAGACTAATGCTTTAATACTACTGGGGTAATTACAGGAGACCCCTTATATATAATATCTCAGAAAGAAGCCTTTACATTTCTAAACTACTATAGTTAAGGGTTCAGATTTAAGGTTAAGATCTCACCGTCAGGTTTGTGGTTTGTTTTTGTTTTTTTCTGATGTTCGCGTACAGTATGTCTGGAAAATCTTAATGCTCAGAAGGGAACAGTTCTGAATATGTGTATCCCGATTGTTTATATGCAGTAAATGTGTTACAGTAAAGCTGACAGGCTTCTGAGCATATTTACCACATGGTAGTAGTCTTACTCCAGCTCCCAGTGGATTTTGGTCTAACTGACAGTAAAATATTATCCCAGGTTTAGTGATTTATGTTACCTCTGAAAATTTTATTCTGTCAAATTCTTGTTATCATTGTCTGTATCTCCAGTGTATTCATGAGAAACATTAATTTCCCCTGCAATATGCTGACATTCAAGAAGGTGAAAAGCTTATTTATTGCTGTGCATGGTAATTATTTTCTTTCCATAATTTGGTGTTATGAGAAATTTGAAGATACAGGTAAAAGTAGCAATATTTCTTTCATCTCAGTGAAGTCACAGAGGGATACATGTGTTAATTTAAACTACCAAGGCAGACACTCTGGCTGGACAGCAAATATTGCCAAACAGATGATAGAGAAAGAGGTTTTTAATAATCTACCACACAAACATATACACAGTTTTAAAAAGGTCAAAAGTTGGTTTAAAAGGTTCAAATCTTTGTAAAGGCTTGTGAAGACTGAAGAAATGCAACTTTGGGAGGCAGCAGATGGAAAGAATCCCATCATACCGAGGAAGATATAAACACTGAATCTCTCTGACACACCAACATTCACAGAACAGCGTTTCCCACACAATGATCCCATACTTGGTGGGTAGTGGTGTCAGGTGAGGTCATTCCACATGATTTCACTATGAATTTGAGCTTATATAAGACTTTTCTAATCTCTCCTATGTCAATAATAGTCCAAGTTTCTATGTGGTACATCAGTGGGAACATGTTTTGCGAAAGGTAGCTCAGCAATGTGACAGCTGAAGCTGGGCTCAAACATGCAGCCAACCAATGACCAACAGAGCACACAATCAGGCTATGCCACCAATGCCCCAGATGTATGTCCATGGTATGTAGGTTGTGATAATATCAAACTATGCCCACATGTAGCTGAGTATTTAAAATTAAAAATATATATACTTTTTCTCTGTGTTTTGGCCTTTTATAGAGACTTGCTCAGAGTTTTAAGTCCCTGGTAATGCACTTTTGGAAAACAGACTAAAAAATTCCTTCTCTACACAGACCTCTCAACATTATCATAATTATCATTTGCTGTCGAAGAGGTTGCTAGACTGTTGCTGTTTTAGGTGTTGCTGACAGGAGTATTTACACTTAAACACATACCTTTTGTACCTCACTTACTATAAAGCTGCATTCACACCGAACGTAGCTTGGCAACCAAGATCGCATAGCCCACCCAAGGCATGTCGTGTTTCCATAAATGCCTAATTTTTGTCACCGACACTCATGACGTTATATCCACTCAAGTTTCCACTCGATCACATCATGTCATATCATAGGATGTATAAGCTGACAGTATTCCAACAATCTCCTTTTCACTCACCTACCAACCACAAAGCACTGCAGCTGATTGCCCTGTAGTAGCATTGTCTGCGGGTCCTGCTGTCCCGTCGAGGCAGAACTAATGGCACAACCATGGCGATGTTGCCATAAGAGTTAAAACTGTTCAACTTTGGTGACCAAGTGACAAGCAACCAAGTCGTCCAGATCGTATCTGCATTGTTGGAGGGTTAATCCAGCCCCATCACATTTGTACAATGACTTTACATACTTAAAAACACTCACATTGTGATGGTGGTAGTTATGACCCAGAAGCAAGCAGATAAGATGAGCAATGAACAGTCTTTATTTAACAGCAGATTCAGACACAGTTCAGAGCAGGGTTTGAACCCGCGACCAGGAGACTTGCAGATGAGTGCTCTCACAACTGAGCTAACCCAGGGATGTTCAGACAATGGTTCACTGAGTGTTTTCAGGGGAGAAGCTGCGGCTTGAGCGGGGCTTGAACCCGCGACAGGAAGATCTGTGATCGGATACTCTACTGACTGCGCCACACAGGAGATGCTCAGACAGGGGCTCACACAGTCTTTACAGGGGTGTAGCTGCGACTTGAGCGGGGCTTTAACCCGCGACAGCAAACTTAGAAGATGAACACTTCTCTGATTGCAACACACAGGAGGAGTCCAAAACTGAGACCCACACAGTTTAAACAGGAAACAGGCTGTGGCTTGAGTGGGGGTCGAACCCACGACAGCTAGATCTGTAGTCGGACGCCTTACCGACTGAGCCACACAGGAGATGCACTGACAGAAGCTCACACAGTCTTTACAGGGGGAGGTGATGCAGGCTTGACTCACACACAGACGAGCAGAGGCGTTCAGGAACACTCGGAGATGTGATTCAGGCGAACTCACGTTGTTGAAGACAGGCAGGGAGTCAGACACCAGGCGGATGGCACAACGTAGGGCAGACAGGGCTCGGCAACAGGAGACGGAAGCAGGATCAGATACCAGGCGTGGATCACAATGTAGGGCAGACAGGGCTCGGCAACAGGAGACGGAAGCAGGATCAGATACCAGGCGTGGTTCAAAACGTAGGGCAGACAGGGCTCGGCAACAGGAGACGGAAGCAGGATCAGATACCAGGCGTGGTTCACAACGTAGGGCAGACAGGGCTCGGCAACAGGAGACGGAAGCAGGATCAGATACCAGGCGTGGTTCACAACGTAGGGCAGACAGAGCTCGGCAACAGGAGACTGAAGCAGGATCGAAAGCCGGGGATTCAGACAGGCGGGTGAAAGCAGGACAGAAGCTAGTCGATACCTTGGAGTCAAGCTGAGGGTCAGGCGTATGAGGCAAAGTCTGGGACGAAACTTGTCGGCAACGGGTGATCAATCCGGGAAACAAGTCTGGAAGTCTCAGCATGAGTGCGATGACAGTCTGACAACGACTGAGTGTGGAGCTGGGGCTTTTGTAGCTGGCTTGATTGCCGGAGACGAGGTGCAGGTGTGAGCAGCAACACAGGTGAGGTGAGTCTGGACTGATTAGAGTGGAGCAGGGAGTGACAGGCTGCGGATGAGGCTGAGGCTGAAGCTGAGATTGTGACACACATGATACAAATGCTGCACACGTATTGGCTGAGACCTGGTGTTATGTTTCAAAAGTGACCACGTTAACTGATGACCCATGGCGACCTGCATTTGCGGATGTCATGGTTACAACAGATGTCGAAACCAGTAAGTACCTACCAAAGTTTTTAATTACAGGATTTGTCCAGATTATCATATATATTTTGAATTTAAATACAAAACAAAAGATATATTTAAATAAAATGCCTGCTGACAACTGTTAATTTGATCACAAGATAAACTGTCAGACTTTTGGTTTGAATAGATATAAAAATAAAACTGCTTTCAAATAAAAACTGAAAAAAGTGGCATATCACAGACTTTATTACAGGTTAATACACAGTGTGTTAGAGTGCATTTTTGTGTTTCTAGGTTTTTGTGGAGAAGAAAAAGAAAAAAATACTAAATGTTACAATGTTGATTTTTTTGTAAGTTTTTTTTTCAGCTCTCATTGTGATATTCTGAGACAGGTCAAAGCACACACAAAAGTTAGAACTACTTAATGCTTGTTGATGTCACCAACAGAAATTACAACTCAACCCTTTATACCAGGACAGTCCCTTAAGAATTTTCAGCTGGTTCAGAATACTGCATGTAAAACGAAGAATAAATCTCTCTGCTCCTTCAGTAGCTTCTTCTTGTCCACAAAGCTTTTTGTTGTTCAGGCACCAACATTTCTTAAAGCTGCTGGAAATACAAAAACAAAAACATTTCTCATATGACATTAATATTATACATACTATCAGCTATGCAAAAATCTCAGGATTGATCTTTGCAAGTTCTTTATATCCAGTTTCTGAACACCCTCAAAATCTTAACTGCTGATATTTTAAAGTGAATGAGGTTTTTTTTTTTACAGTCATTTTTGGTGTAATAAACAACTTGGCCAATAATTAAATAAAGAGACTCCCCACCACTTGGAGGCAACAAAATGACCTTACTCCTGCACAATGGACCTCTACACAGCATAGTGATATTGAGTGCACCCACGCAGTTCTGAGAAATTGTCTTAACAGTAATATAAGCCTTTCTAAAACAAAATTTTGTAATGATTAGATATGTTTTCTTAACTCTCAAATTTTCAGGCATTTATACTGTCACAGTGAAGTTTAATATTCCAAGTAAACAAAAAAAATCAAGCTATTTTCCTGGATACATTCAAGAGGATGCAACACCATATGCTCCCAAAATACAGGCATGCTTGTGGTACCATTAGTCTCTAAAAGTAGAATGGAAGGCAGAGCCTTTCATTATCAGGCTCCTGTTTTTGCAGTCATTACCACTAATGCTTCAGGAGGCAGATATCCTACCCTCCATACCTTTCAGTTTTGTTTTGCCTCCAAATTTGTTTTTCCACCAAATTCATTCTCTCTAAAAAGGTGTTTTCTCTAAATCTGGTCATGCCTCCAAAGGCACATCCCCTCAAGATATCCTTTAAAAAAAATCATTTATTCCTTAGAATTGGATTTATATCCAAATTTTCTTATGTGGTTATATAATTCTAAAAGTATTTTCAAATCAAAATTTCCAATTAAAATATGTTTCCTGTAAATTCCTCCTCTCCAAAATATGTTCTTAGTCCAAATGTGTGATTCCTCTAAATGTGATCGCCCCCCACACACACACACGTTTAAATTTATTTTTAAAAAATCCCACATAATTGGATTTTGCTTTCAGATGTGTTTCACCAATTCTCGTTCCCTCCAAATGTGTCCCATCAGATTTGTGTTTTTTCTCCAAAATTCTGCTGTTTCCCCTCAAAAGTGTTTCCTTCTTATCTGATTTATCCAAATTTCTCCTCGAAATGTGTTTTCCCTTTGAATCTTATTTTTCTACAAGTGTATTCCCCCTCCAAATCTAATTTTGCTTCCAGAGTGTTTTTCATCCAAATCTGATTTTCCCTCTAATTAGAGCTCCTTCAGAATATCATATTGTTGTTTTAGTACCTTCAAATTCTCTATTTGCCCTCTTTATTTATTCTCCATCCAAATATGTGTTTCCACCATGTCTGATTATGCCTCCAAATGTGTGTTCCTTTAAATTTTAGTTGGCCTCCTATTTAAATTCCCTTTTAATTTGTTATACTTCCAAATGTACTTCCCTCATGCTCGTTCCCTTTAAATTTTAATTAGAGTATAATTTCATTTACCTTCGTGTGTTCACAAGTCTGATTATTCAAATTTATATTCCCCCAGAGGTAATGTTTGTGTCAGGAGATGTATATATTGTATATAGTTTATGTACTTGAAACATCTTTTTCGCACTGTATCCTTATTCTATGTGTAATCATTGCTTAGCTGATTACATGTTTTCTCACACATAGACACACACACACACACACACATGACCTTGCATAGCCCCACTCCTCATCCATTGCTTATCCTTGTTTATCCTTATGTCTGCACCTTCAGGACCAACTCAAACAGGCATGAGAAGTGGAGCTTATGTGGAGGTCACTTCATCTCACACCCCCACATGTTACACACAAACATACTTATTTGAGAGAAGACATTGTATTTCTTTAGTTCAACATTTCATGTTGTAACATGTATGTTGTAACTCCTAGTGCAAGTAAAATTCGCCTTGATTGCTTCCAGCTGCCTCGTCATTATCTTTTATCTGGATTATGTCAGGAGTGGTATGAACTGCTTTCTGAGCAATCTTAGGACCGTAAGGGGGAAAAATCCTGACAGTTTGTACCCTCCAAATTTGATCTGTCCATATTTTTCACCTCTAAATGTGTTTCTTCTACATTTCTCACTTCCCCTCCAAATGTTTGTATCTTCCAATTTTTATTTTGCCTTCAAATTCATACTTACTCCAAATCTGTATACTCTCTAAGTTGGTTTCCCATTAAATCTGATTTTACCTCCAAATTTAATTTTGGATGCAGCAGTGCTGTTCATACTTGGATTTCCCTTTCTGATGTTTTCACTCCAGACATGTTTTCTCCAAACCTGAACTTGCATCCAAATTTTCACTTCCTCAGAATCAGATGTCCCTCCATTTGTGTTGCATCCCAATATTCCCTGCAAATTTGATTAGTGTTTCCACCAAATATTCGTTTCTTCCAAATTTCTAGCGTGTCCCACTCAAATGTGTTTTCCTTCCAAAAATTTGTTTGTGGTTGTACTTGGATTTCCCTCCTAATGTTTCCACTCCAGAGGTTGTTTTCTCCAAATCTGAGTTTTTTCTCTGAAGTTATATTTTCTTCAAATTTGTTTTCCCTCTAATTGTAGTCCCTCCAGATTTGTTTGTCCTCTAAATATTTGCCCTCCAGATTTGATTTGCCATCAGATGTGTACACGTGTACAAAATTATTGGTACCCTTCCATTAAAGAACGAAAGAAAAACCCTTAATGGTCACTCAAATAACTTGAAATTGACAAAAGTAATAATTAATAACAATGCACTTGAAATCATCTAATTAAAATCAGACAATGATGGTACCCTTAACTGAAGCTGGTGCGGGTGCATGAGACTTCTGCACCTGCTAACAGGTAGTTTGGTCCACTCATCATGAGCAAACTGCTCCAGCTGTCTCAGGTTTGAAAGGTGTCTTCTCAGGACTGCATGTTTCATCTCCTTCCACAAATTTTCAATAAGATTTAGATCAGGGCTCATCGAAAGGCCACTTCAGAATAGTCCAATAATTTGTTCTGAGTCTTTCTTGGGGTTTTTTAGCTGTGTATTTTGGTCATTATCTTTTTGGAGGACCCATGACCAGTGACTTAGACCAAGCTTTCTGACACTGGACAGCACATTTCGCTCCAAAATGTCTTGATAGTCTTGAGATTTCATTGTACCCTGCACAGATTCAAGACACCCTGTGCCAGAAGCAGCAAAGCAGCCCCAGAACACAACTGAGCCTCCTCCTTGTTTCGCCGTAGAACAGAGCTCTGCCCCGTGTATGCTTCATTTATGCATCATCGAACATAGATCAGATGTGACCTGGCAAAAAGCTCAAGTTTTGTCTCATCTGTCCAAAGGGCATTCTCCCAGAAGCTTTGTGGCTTGTCAATACACATTTTGGCAAAATTCAGTCTCCCTTTTTTCTGATTTGCTTTCAACAGTGGTATCCCCTCAATCGTCTTCTGTTAGGTTGGCTCAAAGAGCGACCGATGGTGCAATCTGATACTGATGTACCATGACCTTGGAGTTCACCTCTAATCTATTTGGAAGTTGTTCTGGGCTCTTTGGTTGCCATTCGTATGATCTGTTTCTTCAATTTGTCATCAATTTTCCTCTTGGGGCCACATCCAGGACGGTTGGCTATAGTCCCTTGGACCGTAAAATTCGGAATATGTGTGAATGCAGTCGCAGGAACATCAAGCTGCTTAGAGATTTCCTTATAGCCTTTACCTTTAACATGCTTGAAAATAATTTTCTTTCTACTCTCCTGAGACAACTCTCAACTGAGATTACTTTTTTTGATTTTCATTAGCTGATTTTTGATTTCTTTATTTTCTTTTTTTAATCTATTATTACTTTTTCCAGTATCAAGTTATTTGAGTTGCCATTGTGGATATTTCTTTCTTTAACAGAAGGTTTCCAACAATTTTGTCCAAGCGTGTATTTCCTCGAAATGTGTTACCCCTGAAATTGGATTTTGCCTTCAAATTTGTTTTCCCTCCAGATATGTATTTTCTCCTAAGATTTGTGTCCCTTAAAATTGCCTTACTTTTCCATCCAAATCTGTCTCCTTCCAAATCCCTACTACTCCATTCATTTTCTATACTGCTTATCTCTTTCGGGGTCACAGGTACTTTTCATTCCTCAAAATCTAATTATTCCTTTGATTTCTTATTTCCTCCAATTTTGCATTCCTTGTCATAGTAGACACAAAACTTTCCCATTTGATGGAGCTTTTAGTCAGGGCTTAGACTGCAAACAGCTCAACTGTTGGAGGAATTGGCAGAATGAGCTCCTCCCTCTCTATCCTACCTTCCTTTGCCCTATTCTCTCTATTTATCCCTCTCCCTTTTTCACTCTTGTACTTGTCTGTGGTTTTTGTCTTGTAAGCTACTCTGGACTTCGGGTAATTTCATTATTATTACAGTTCCTAATGTTGACATCAGAATAATGCTTTGTGATACATGGTAGTTTCTGTAGGCATCACAAATGATTTTGTGTTTGTGTATGCAGATCATAGTTTCAAGACTAATGATACTGCAGTATTCTGATAAACAAACAGGTTTTGCTACTGGCAGTCAATTTCTGATAAAACAGTGGCAGTGTGTGAAACGGTCTCTGTGGATGCAGCAATATCTTCTGTTTTCAAACATGCAGTCACTTTCTGCTGTCGTCACATATGCAGCTCCCGCCTCTTTTCCCTGATTGGGTTATTTAGATTTTAGACGGGTGAGGTTGTAAAGGACTAATCACGCAGGTCCATAACGCCCTTCAAGGTTAGGTACTGGGGGATCCCCCATAGAAACCTGGATACTACATTGTAAAACTCCTTATCCTGTTTTCTGACAGCTTATTGCAATAGTCTACAGACAACAGAGACAAATGTGCAAATAAGCTGTGATCAGAAACCAAGGTACAGGTATTTATTATGTGTAAAGGGAGACCAATAGCTCTGTTTTTAAAAGCAGTAACTTCACTGGAAAACCAGGAAACTGCCATGTAAACAGTCAGTGATACAGAAATTTATCATAAATTATGAACTATTTTCGTCTTCGAAGCAACTACAATAAATCCAGCGTATAACGCCTTTTTAAGTTGTCTTTTTTGAGGATTTTGTCTTCATCCAGTGACCTAAACAAGTTGGTAGTCATGGCTGTGTCTGTGGTGTATGAATTACTGATTTAAAAAAAAAAAAAACAATCATAAGGGTTACTATTACGCTCCTGGCCATTTTTGTAGTCCTTGTTTGTCAGCAACTGATGAAACCTTCTCGTTTATCTTTTTAGAACATATTTTTATTTTTTTGGATTTTAATTCTTATGTGCTTTTTAATGAACTGTGTCTTAGGTACCTCTGTTCTTTAAATATCTTTTTTTACATTTTTAATCTGTAAAAGCCTCCCAGGGACTAGTGTTGAAAATTAGCACTGTGCTATAAACACTTGCACAGCAGTGCACCTAGGACCTGTGGATATTGAAATATCGCAGCATCAATGTTACTGTGTGTCCATATCAACTAAACAATAAATAAATAAATACAACATACACATACACAACTGTTTAAGTTTCAAAAGCAGGCGAGATCAGATAGCCTTGCAGAGCAGACAGAACTGCCTGATTTTAAAATCCTGAATATCAGTCTTGCGGACTTCCTGAGGATAGAGAGAGAGGTGGGAGCTGAAGACATGACAACAGGAAATGACTGCATGTTTGAAAGCAATGGCGGCTTCTGTAGCAGTCTCAATATCTTTCTTTTTTATTTTATTGGGAATGGACCAAAATTATTCTTTTAAGAAGCGCAAAGAACATCACTTGAAGCTGGTCTTACGAGAAATCATGTTTTTGCTCTACTCCTGACCCCTGACCCCCTGATCACTGCTGGTAAACTGGGAGAGAAATCCTCCACGGATCACAGTCTATGATTGTTATGGTTACTCGGTGATACTCGGGGGAAAAATCTGTTGTCTTCAGAAGTTAAACAGGAAAACTTGGAAGGAACTGTCTTTGATGAGGCTCATGTCATGTCAGGTTCAAGCCCAAAGCTTTCTCTCTCATCTTTAATTTGAACTAATTCCTGCGTCACTATTCTCCTCTGCCTTACTCTTTTGACCCTCCAGCCCATGTTGGTTGTGTGACTGATGGCTATGATTGGTGACGAAAAACTGTAATGTGACTTTGAAGGTGAAGATAATAAACAGTCTTCAATAAATTCCCACAGTCTGATAATCATTTCACTTCCATCCATGCTCTAGTGTGTTTGCTTGTACTTAAATAACTATCCTTGCTCTACTCAAAGACCCCATGGTGGGAGTTGTTCAACATACAAGCAGCAGGAGCTGAACCAGTGGGGTGATAAATGACTTCCAACACACTGTGCACTCAGCAAATTAAATATTCTCATTAGCTAGTTTGAGATCACACACACTCCTGCAAAACTGCAACAGCCAACAACTACCAGAGCTTTAGGGGGTCCAACACAACCCCCCGCACCACCACACTCATGTCTTCACATGCTCTCAACAACTTCTTTTTTTCAGTCTCATTCATCAGCTGTATTGGTTGACAATTAACCCAAGTATCTGAGCTGTTATACATGTGTCTGGTGCAGCGGAAACAGCAGGAGATTATTGTCTGCTACAGATTTAATATTACCTACAGTATATATGCCTGTAAATACTTGACTTACTTTTGCTCCATGGCTTTACTCAGAAAACAAGCCTCATCGTATCCTGCACTATTTACTGAAGTATCCCAATGCCAGCACTTCCTCTGTTAAGGAGGAGGGTCTGTGATAAAGAGCTGAGAGCAGCAGGGGAGATGAGTAAAGCACAGAGCTAAGAGCAGTGGTGCTCTTGGACATCCATCTCTGCTTTCAGGATTCACATAGTGCTGACAAGTCGAGGTTCCCCCAGCACAGACACCTTGACTGTAACTACAGATACCCAGACAAACCAAGATGTGTGACTCATGGAGTGCCAGACAGACAGTAACAGGAGATGTGAAACAGGATAGATAGAGTATGTGCCTACTCCTAAATGTGGGCATATCACAGAAACAAAAACATAAAAAACTAAGAAAAAAAAAATCAGTGATGTCTCAACTTTCTGTGAAGTGAACCGAGGCCCCCTGTTTTCAGGTGGACCAGAGTTCAAATCTTTGGTCAGGACGAGAGCTTATGTGAGCTCTCACACCATCTTAAATGAGCTGCACTTTCCAAAAGAAAGTGAATTCAAGTTTGTTTGCTCTATACCAAATGCGTTAGGTCTGAGAGAGCCCTTATGCTCACACATTCCCGTTTCTCATGGCTGTCTCTTCCCCTGACACACCCTGTAAATACACCCATTTCAATTAGGTTAATACAACGCTATGACGAGGATTAAATTAACTTCCATCCTGTTGACACAACATCGTCCCCTTTCATGCCCAGTTTGCATCATGTAAACCCCTATTGAGCCGCCTTGAATGTCACACAGTCAGGGCACAAATGGATACGTCCTTGCCAATTGTCCTCAGAAGGCTTTCAGGATTGAGCCACGATCAGCACCATTGAGCCCCATCCATGCCACGCTAACACCGTTCGCCTTAGGACTTCATTATGTTTCCATCCCACTATACTGAGTGGCAATTCTCCACAACAGTTTTGAACAGTTAAAAAAGTGTCCGGACTCTTCCCAGTTCCCCATAGTCCATGACTATATAACGCTGATCGAGATCAAGTAGCGAATGCACCATGACCAAAGCATGTTTCACCAGGATCACTAAACTTGTGCACAATCGCCCATGAGAAATGGGAATGTGTGACTGGGGCTTTAAAACACAACAGATCACAGCCCAATTAGGGGACCTGAGGGTTAAAGAGAGTGAACATGAATCTGAAGAGTGATCCATCCATGCATTTTCCATAGTGTTTATCCCTTTCACAGTCTTATGGTGCTGGAGCCTATTCCATTTTTTTTGTCTATGGGAGGAGGCTGGACTGCCAGGGGAGAACTCATAAATGCCCAGGGATGTTACGGTCTCCTAAACACAATGTAAACAGGCTCGAGACCGCAACATAAAAGGGACACCACAAGCAAGTTTGAAGAAAATAAGAATATATTTTTATTGCAGATAAATCAATGTTCAGCAAAATAAAGCAAAAAAACAAAAAGGACTGAAGACCCTGGCCGAAATAATCAAAAGACGGGAAGCTGCCGGGCCAGCCACGCATTGGACCGTCGTACCCAACATCTTCCCCTGACCTTAAAACAACAAATAAATCCTATAAATCCAAAGAAAACCCAATAACTGGACTACCGGAGATCTCCAGCCCAAACTAAAACAACAAAACCTGGATAAGAGAAAGATGACAAAAAAGACAAAAGTTAAGCAAGCAAACAAACAAGCATGAAAACCTGTGTGCTGTTCGCAGGTGGGAGAGAACCACTCTGCCCTGTCTGTCCCCCTAAATCACCTCCGGCTACCTGAGCGCTGACGGCATTCAGGTGCGCAGCAGTCAGAAGGTGGAGGGACCAGGGAGGCAGAGAAAGAGAGAGAGAGAGAGAGAGAGAGAGAGAGAGAGAGAGAGAGAGAGAAAGAGACGCACGTAACAAGGGAAAACATGCATACTCCACAGAGACAGCTCTTGACTGACACGGGGTTCAAGTCAGTAACCTTCTTGCCGTCAGGCATAAGCACTACTGGCTGTGCCACCATGCTGTCCTAAAGGGTGATATAAATATTAAAAAAATAAATAAACATGCAATCAGACCTTCCTTTCACACACTGTTTGAGGAAGAAGCATTGATATTTTACTCTGTCTGGAAATACTTTATGATCTGTACCTCCAGCAATGTACAGCAACCCCTCAAAAATGATCACAAGTTTCAGGAATGTATGCTCTTGGGCTCAGTATTGTTGGTTCAACACAGGTCAATGTGTCTAAAGCAGAAAGACATGATCTAGAGTATGATGTTTGCTGATGGCCCCCTGACTAATTGTTGGTGTATTTTTAAATGTTTACCTATGTAAATGTTAGGAATGGATAGCATGGTTCACCTAGGAGAACTTTGACCTAACAGAGATTGACGTTGCTAATCGGTGTACAATAATAGTATGACTTTACTAAACAAATGTCAAATAAAGTGGACATGTATGCAATTTCACCCTGCACAGCTGTAACTCAGTATCTGACACCATGTTGAGAGGATGAAATACAAGTTTATTTACATTGAAACATGGGTGAGCAGACCCAGTGTTCACAAAAAGGGGCGAACACAGCTGTACCTGAAAGTTTTGAAGGCCTGTGGACTTCAGCTCTTGCTGACATTAACAAATGTGCTGAATTAATCTCAGCGAACATGATGAGAAACAGAATTGCCCAACTGATATTAAAGGGACTGTGAGGAGTTTCTAAGTAATTACAAAAAAGTCTCACTGTTTGATATATGCCTGATGGAAATATACACTTTAGGATGAGTTTTATAGCATCAAAATAGGTTAACTATAAATGCTATTCTTTAGCCTTCCAGTCGGGTCAGACAGAGCTGGACTGGCCTGGATACTCAACTTCGGGAACAAGACAATTAAAACTGGAGCAAATTTATATTATTCGGACACGTCTTAGAGCACCGGGCTGTAAGTAGTGATATATAGCTGGCTACAAAGCTACGATACTAAGACTTCCAAAAATTGCTTGTTGTAACACATCAAAAACTACTGCTATGTAATTAGAAAGATATACATTACCTCGTCGCTTTGCATCCTGTAAGTTGTTGAAGAAAGAAGTTGTTAAGCAGTGCAGAGTTCTGAGGAAGGTCCGAGCTGCATCACAACAAACACATGCTTTGGATTGCACACGTCTTTTGGTGCGTTCCAGTTGTAGTGAGAAGTAGGAATTTCTGAGTTCCAAGTGGAAACTGCAACTGGATCGCTCCCCCAAGTCTGAATTTCCTACTGGGAACTCGGTGAAACCTCGCCACCCCCGAGTTGACAATCGAAGATGGATGCCCCCAGTATGAACAGTTATTTAGCTCCTGTTATAATCCATTTATTAGCACTTCTGACTGGGGTGTGTTGCTCTAGATCAGCTGTATACATAGTATTGTTAGACTTATATTTACAAAAATGCTGCCATATTGATAACCACATTCTTCATGTGATATTTGTGAATAACAACGCAGACGTGCTGACAACAGCTAACAATAGCCTGGTAGATCGGCATGTTTTTTTCAGACTTCAACTGGAACTCAAATAAGTCGGAGATGATGTCACTCCCAGTTCCGAGGTTTCTGGAACGCAGCATTACGACATTCCCCACACATGCTCATGGGCAGCAGAGTCTTTGTGTCGCTGGTGACAGAGTCTCCTCACAGTCCTTTCAACTTAGTTCTGCCTGGCCTGACTTAGCTAGATGGGGGTTTGACAGCTTCCTCTGCATCTGCAAAAGTTTGCCAAAACACTTTGTTACTGCGACTTCTATGAAGATGCTTTCCAAAAGATACAAAAGGAAAAAAGTACTAAAAAAACGAGAAAAACATTTTCCACCACTTCAAATGTCATAAAACTGATAATATGTCTCTACCACAGGATAAAAATGTCCCAATGTCTACCTTGTTGAAGTCAGAGAGGGCTTTTGTGGTTTGCACCCTGGCATCTAGTTGTCCTTGTGAAACAGATCTGGATGTTTGAAGCTTTGACAAAGTGAAAAGAAAACATACCACTCAAAAACTTGAGTTTGAGCCATATCAAAAAATGATGTAACTCACTCCCTTGGAACACACTGAGGTAACGACATTTCTCTGGTAAAATTGGACTTACTGTGTGAGAGTGGAAACCTGTGATTGACCTTGCTTCTTCCTTCCTGGTGTGAGAAAGGCAAAGAAAACCAGAGACACATGAGAGACAGTTGCAGCAAAACAATACTAGTCTGCAATCAAGGAACAAGATACTGTATGTTCTCCTGTCTGAACCAGTTTCTATATGCACAAGTTTATTGATGCTCTCTTTTCCCCTCATACTTCTATTACTAGTTCTGCATCCATGTAAGTGTGTTGTGTACTGCAGTGTGACAGCAGTAGTCATGTTTATGTTTTTCTCTGCTCTCAGTCCGATGCCCTGAGGTGTCTCTGGCTGTGCAGCTCAGCAGAATTTGCCGGGAGGTTTGATAACATTCCCCCCTACAAACAGGGCCAATCAATAACATATCAGCTGAGGGAGCCACTCTCCATCTGAGCTGTGCTGACTCATCAGTCCAAGCAGTCTACAGGAGTGCATGGAG
Organism: Scarus forsteni; assembly: GCA_036419115.1. Taxonomy (NCBI): domain Eukaryota; kingdom Metazoa; phylum Chordata; class Actinopteri; order Labriformes; family Labridae; genus Scarus; species Scarus forsteni. The sequence goes on from JAZDUH010000182.1 coordinate 383,641, forward strand.
ATGAAAATGATTGCTAAACAAGGTGTAAAACGCATGGCAGGGTAAAGGACCCCGTCTGGACACCACACAATGCACTTTATCCTTAGGTGGAGAAGCAGAGGAATAGAGAAAAGTGCATGCTTACAACAGTGCTGTACGGTATTGTAAAAACTGACATGGGAAAATGTTTCTTTTGTGATATGAAGTTAATTTTGGGGGGGTCAACAGTAGTTGTGTGAGATGAAGTTTTTCTCAATGGTTCTTTAAACATTAATACAAAACCTTGTCGTATCAGTGGATACCAATTTTAATGTGTTAAAAAGGAAAAAAGCAAAGCTAATTTTGATCGATTCAAGCATAATGGTATCGATACAGTTCCTGTCCTGTTCGCACTGCTGCGGTGGTGACCTGACTGTTTCTGCATAAGTGTTGCTGCATTTGAGTACCACAACTGTCACATCGCAGAGCAAAGCCAGGAAAGCACACTCTGCTCCGCCCCCCTCTTGTGCTTTAATGTTTCATGACCCAGGTAAGCAACCAAGAAGTGCTGCTGGGCACTTTATTTAAGAAAGTGAGTGAACTGAAGGGCAGCAACTTTGCCTCATTTTTGTAGTTTTGTAATATACTTGTATTAAGTTGATAAAGTACTTTACTTAGAAACTAACCTGGATGGATTACAAGTAACTCACAGTTAACTAAATAATAATCCAAACAAAGGGACGGAGCAGCTTGAAAGGAGTACCATAAGTATCTGCATCGGTATCAGCAACACTTATTGGTATCAGAAAGGTATTGCATCGATACCAAATCTTACAGTATCGCCCACCACTATCATCTGAGAATCAGCCCATAGAAAGTACTAAGGAGTGGGAAGGACCTTTAAAATTTTATTCAATGGGAAATTGCTAATTGCTAATCTCTTAACCAGCCGTCACTTCTCCCTGTCATGTTGCTTGTAGCTCCAACATCTTCCTGCTCAAAAGGTGGCTAATTGGGCTAGGCCACCAAAAGTGCTTTATAAATAAAGTGTAATTTGATTTAGTTACGAGATTCAGACAATGTACAGACATAGATTTTTGACCATTGTTTCCCCAACACAAATACCATACCTCATTGTGTTGATTCAGTCCAGTATTGTGAATGGTACCACAGTCTTACTCCCACCCCCACATAAAAACAAACTGTCATCAAGCCCACTTCTCCATGTTAGAAGTTCATCCAGACTTTATTCATCCTATGCATTACATTAATACACACAAGATCTTTTTTTTCCAGATTCCTCTGCACACTGTATGTGTATATTCAAAGCATGCATAAACAACATGAGACAAGTCACAGATATTAATGTCCGTAAGCCTTTTGAGTGATGCGAACTTGGGTGCCTGAACGCACACCTCATAACCATGCGGGCTCTACAGAGACAAAGTCCAAAGTATTGTTCTTGGGGAGTGGATTGAACATTCCAGTATTCCTGCATAAAGTAAGACATTAGAGGGTAAGCAGGTCACCCAGAACAAATATGGGTATGGCCGCTTAGTCATCCAAACTCTTTTTCTCAGTGCTGGGATCGTTTTGGGTCTTAAAGTATGTATTTACCTTAGAATTGGCAAAGACATGTGCATCGTGGATGCTTTCAGGCCACTTTATGTCACCATCCATGAACCAGTAATTGTGATCAAATACAGCCTGGACGATGGAGTATTTCCCTTCCTGTTGAGGTAGTCAGTGGAGTTTACAGGGGGCTGTTTAAATTTCAATATAATTCCAATCACAGCCCCTGAACTCTGAGGCATAGCATGAGCATGTTGAAACACGGAAAACCAATGCCTCAGCCTTGGACTCAAAAAATGAAAGCTTTTTCTCCCTGGTCTGGTCCAAAACCATCTCCTGATTGTCCTCCTTCGATGGGAAGTAACAGATTGACTCAGCCCTTGACGAATACAACATATGTGTCTCCACTGGGGTGTAGACAAAGTAACTCCAAATTTTGTTGAAAACCAAACACAGCAAGCAGCATGTATGCAACTTGGAAATGTGCCGTTGTTGTTGTGGTTGTTCCTTCTCTTTCTGCTCTTTTGTGTCCTAGCAGTTGGCAAACCAACTTTGAAGTGCATTTCTGCCACCAATTGGAATGGAGTGGGTTAATGGGAAGTTTTTGGCTGCCTTTTTCTAAAAAAGTATGGAGTGCGCATGTGGTGACGTCTGCATTTCACCCTGAAATGCTCTGACTCTGCTTTACAGGGAGCTGCATGGAGGAAAGTTCTGAAAACTTTCCACCGAGGACCCCGGTTTCAAAAGGCAGGCACTCCAGCCCCTGTTCCCAATTAAACGAGAGGCTAAAATACAATGTAAACTCTTGGGATGTGGACAAATCCGGCCTCGTGTAAACAGGCCCTCAGACTGTAGATCATATATAAGTCAAAGAAATGGCAGCTTAAGGTCCTTAGATTTTCATAAAAGAGATGATAAAAGAGTAAAGAAATAAAATCCCTGAGCAGATCTCCTAGAGGCATAGCTGAGAGGATTAATAAATGAAGGAGCGGGGCAGAGGGAGTGGAGTTGTCACTTTGATGAAAACTAAAACTGATGAAATGTTCTCTGTGATGGATTCCTCTTATTTTGAGCAAATGAAACCAACTGCCTCCCAGAAGTAGTAAATAAATCCAAAAAGTGGAAGTAATGAATATTTGCTCAAGTTTATATGTGATCTGGAGTTGATGATGCAAATCTTGTCAAACATTGGTGGATCACTGAAGCATGAGTCCTAGACTGCTACAGAGGCAGAAATCTAATCATGTTCAAAGACCTCTGAGCGGCTTTTTGACTCTAAACCTGACACTTACCCTGCTAAACCAAGCTGGTTTTCAGTATATGGCCACAGTTAATAAAACCCTACAAGAATAAAGCCCTGAGAATGTTCAAAGTCTGGTTTTCAGCACAACTTTGTCATTCAAGGTGCATGCAGGACAAAAGAAAGTCTTTCAGAAATCAGCAAGCTCAAGCAACATTTATAACTTTATTATACTAAAGTATTTGACGTGGTGACAATGATTAGAATCAGTGGTTGTCATTGGAATGTTACGGACTATGAAAAAGAGAAAATCTAAAAAGGCTGTATTGACGGAAAGCTGAGTGAACAGCTAAGTCCAATAATCCAGTTGAATGAAAAAAGACATACTTTGAAGGATTACAGGAAATGTGAACAAATGCTACATGTTTCCAGCATTAAAGAGGTAAAATTGATGGTTCAGGATTTTTAATGGCATCTCTGTGTCTGTACAGAAATAGTTGAAAGTTAGGGCAATACATTGCTGCACAAGGCCATCAACTCTGCTTAATGAAAAGAACTTTGGGTGAATGCAAGTCACAAGAACAGCATAGGGTGATTATCCACAATGTTCAACAAATTCACAATGACTTATTTTTCAATCTCAAGCTGCTTGGTTCTGTTTTCACTACTTCAGTACACAGTATAGCCTACATGTCCTCATGCCAGCAGTGTACTGATCAGAATATGATTGACGTCAGTTTAGCAGAACACAAACATCACTACACACCAAATAAAGATGAGCTAAATTTGCAATTTTCAAAGATAATCCTGTCTTTGTGTGTTATTCTAGCTGGGTTAACTCCTCAACAACACACTGGCCCCGTTAACATGGGTAGTTTTCCTCAATCTGATTGAAATCGATTGGATTAAGTGAATCTGATTCAATCTCTATCCATGAACTTTGAGAAAAGAGATCCAATTCAATTCAATCCGCGTTTGCATGGCCCCAGCTGAATCCGATTGTATTGTTTGTTTTTTTTTACATGCGCAGAAGGTCACTCTGCCACTTCTTGCTAATGTGTAAGAAAAGAAGAGGTGCACTTTCTGCTTTCTGTTTTGTACCGCCTAACCTCTCAACAATTTTTAACTCTCACAGGGTTTGTATTAAAAAGTTTGTTTCCTCCACCGGCCAGTTCTTCTGTTGGTTGTTTGTTTGGGTACGCTCTACGTACGCAACTACGTGCCTCTTACGTCCTACGGAGCACCTGTGCAGACCAAACAATCCTCTCCATCAACCCAATCCGCTCCACTCAGCCGTTTACATGAAGGAGCGGATTATCAATCCGCGTAGACTACCTTTTACAATCCAATCTGAAATACAACAGATCCGGGTGAATCAGATTGGCTAAGGTGTTTACATGAGACATTTCTAATCTGATTGACCTTTCAATCTGATGGTAAATAGGATTTTTTGACCCATGTAAACGGGGCCACAGTCGGTGTGATTTCATCAGGTAAACCTATCAAAACCATGGCTGCCATCTTTACAAAATAAAAAATCAGCATAAACCAAATACTTCACGGATGAACACATATGGCTTCTCTGGTTTTCCTGTGAGTTTATGAAACTGCATCAGGCCCATGCAAGTAAATGTTCCTGACTGCAGGGACGCTCATCATGGTAACAGCTGCAGACTGCAGAGGGACATTAAAAAAAAACAACAACAACAGTGGTATAATCAGATCCCCAACATCCTGCAGTGATCTCTCAGAGTTTCACTAATTTCTTTCAGTATGACAACATGAGCTCATGATTTACATAATATATCAGGTGGGTTTCTCAGATCCTCCAGTTTCCATAGCAGGTTCCTTCAATTTTCATTCAGACGTGTTGACCCAGTCCCACTACACAAATCTGTGCTGTAGTTACATAAAGCCCACGGTCTGTATCCCCCCCCCCAAGTGCAGTGATAAAAATGGTGCAGGCTTGTTGACAGCATAAGAATACTGTCTGCAAACAGACTTTATGGCTGCTGTCTGCCCTGCTGAGAGCCAGGATGAGGCGACAGATGTGAATATATCGCTCTCCTTCAGTGAATGTCACAAATATAATTTTAAATTGTTGAATGTCACAGAGTTTTTGGCCAACTGCAAACACCTCAGAGCACCATGATGGCTATATTCTGTTAACATCATGTATCCCTGACCTGCAGGAATTTTGTCACTAGCAAAATCTAAAATCTATTTATTAAACCAGGGATTTTCCTAAGCAGTTTATTTCGAACTCTGCTTATCACAACCAAGAACTGTGTTACAACAGCGCTTAACCTTTTGTTGTTTTATTGGATAAAAAGCTAAGATAAACATTAGTCTAAAAGTCTTAAAACTGAAACAACATCCTAAAACATAGGAACTTCCCCTCACTTTGCAAAGGAAAGCCCCTTAGTCTGTAAAACAAAAGGAATTAGAGTTTATCAAACAGCATTCGCAATCAAGCACATCCCAGTAAAACACTCTCCTACTTCAGCGGAACTTTGTGTTTACAGTGCTGTCATTAGCGTTCTATAATAGTGAAGCACAGACTGTCTCAACAGGGGCACCATGGATGCCTTCACGCATTGGTGTTCTGGTGCCTTGAAATACACAAAAATCGACTAGGTGTTATGTTGATCATGCAGATAACCCAACAAAATTGTCCCTGACAACGGTCTCAAATGCCCTTAATCTAGATATCTCATTTCTAATGCCCTGGCTAAGTGAATGAAAAGTCTGACATCAGCAGCATAACTTAGTACCATACAATCAAAAAACAAGGCAGGATTTCCATCATCGTAACTCTGAATGCATGCCATCAACTTCATCATCTGGTACTCCAGCAGTAACCAATGACAAAATTGGATTTTATCAGTCAATGACATTGATGAGTAATGATGAAATTTGTAATGGTGTCAGGGGAAACCCTGGAGGCTAGCTACCCTTTTATTTACAATATCTCAAGGCTGTTCAAATGGTTCCAGGCTAAGGTTTCCCATTAATGTTGATTTACTGGAAAGATTTCTTGTAAAAATGTCCAATAAACTTTGTGTGGAAGTTGGTGGCCAGAGGAATGTGGAATGTACCTTTTATTTTGAGTACACATGAAAGGGATTATATTTTTAAAAATTATTTCTTACTTTTCTTTTACAGTTCTTAGAAGTGCCTCAACAGAAAAAAGTTGAGAAACACTGGTGTAGCATAGTGCTGCGTTCACACCGCAAGCGACCCAGCTACAGAAATCGCGTTGCCCACGGAAGTATCGTTGCGAGTCCATAAGTACCTCATTTTGGTCACTGTTGCTGTCGGCTGTTGCTCGGTGACGTCACTTCCGCTCGAGTTTCACCGCGGTCGTATCATATATCATATAATAGGATGTATAAGCGGACATTATTCCAGCTGTATCCTTTTCATTCACTTATCAACCACAAAACACTGCAGCTGATGCCCTGCAGCAGCATTATCTGTAAGTTTTCTGTGGTCCGTATAATGTCCTCACTGACTAATGTTTCCCACACGGACATGGATAGTTCCTCTGTAGTCTGGTTGAAAAACTGTCTGTCACGGACACCATCACATACGCACACCCCTCTGATTGGCTGTTGCTGCACAGCCACACACGACATCGCCTGAAAAGATAAACTTTTTTAGCATAACACCGCATAGCAAATTGTAATTAAACACAATGTAGCTGAACATTGTTACCCAACACATTGTATCTGATCATTTAATGTATCATACATCATATCATACATTGCTAACGGCATTATTACTCCACTATCATGTTTCCAGTAGTGACATCATATACTGTTAAGTTACCCAATGACCTGGTCCAACTCATGAAAAGGAACAGGGGCCTCATTGATAAAACATTGCGTAGGAGTGGACGTGCACCTACATGCTGAAAGTGGAGAGCTCCAATTTGCACATTTTTTAGCAAATTGGAGCACATAAACTAATTAATTTTCACTTGGAGCTTTTATTGCAATGAGTGCAGTCAAAGCTATTTATAGATTTAGACTCTTCTTGGTTGTTTGGATTCAACACTATTTTTATATTTTCTTTGATGAATAATTTAATCCTCTTTGCCAAAAGAGTCTTACCAAATCTAAATAATCTCCATTCTTGACAACATTATTCTTCAAGGTGTATAATTAGTACCTTCACTAACTTCTATCAAAGTAAATCACAACACAGCACCTCAAAACAAGAATACATGTAATTTCCTCATGCTCTATAATTTGTATCTCTTGTGATAACTGTGCAGCAAGAATCAAAAGCAATTTGGAGATTCTTGCCGAAAATAAATCATCAAAACCATTAACAAAAATTATTCTGTCACCGCGAGAGAAGATTATACACTTGGGGCTGGTAATTTTAACTGTCAACATGTTTGACTGTATTCACGCTTAAAACTGCATTCAATCTGTGTACTCACCAACTCAGATTGTGTTCATGCTTTGTGTGACCGTCAAGAGGGAAAACAAGACACTGCTCTCAGGGATGAAAGGAGGTTGCTGTGCTGACAAGGATATACAATAAAAGAAACTATTCACAGCAAATACTACCAGCAGACTGAGAGCAGAGATTCAGGCTGAGGATGGTTGCATGTGTTGGAGCTAGGCATGTTTTAAGGCAGATAATAGCTGGCTAATCTCGTGCAAGACAAAGATGCAGGCATCTATGATTGGGGTGGTTAAGTATTCAGCTGAATGCATATCATTTAGAAATAAACAACAAATGATGAGGTTCAAAGACTTGCTCCCCCTGACCTTTAAAGATACAAAGATGGGCAGAGAAGTGCAGAGGTTTATTGATCTCATGGGTTGTCTGTATCACAAGCTACACACACTGCATTAACACTTCAACCTGTCAGGATTAGGTGTGTTAGATGATCAGCAGATACAAGATGAACACACTGTTAACACACTCACATGCAGCATCCATCCATTCAGCCAGTCATTCAGTCATTTCTCTGAGCAACTATCAAAACAACAACAGCTCTGAGTTTTTTTTAACCCTTTCATGCATGAATTATTCAATCTCAAAGATATATCTATTTTTAAAAAGGATTGCTATTTACTTTCAACAAGTTAGAAATCATGGTAATTCTTTAGTAATTATTTTTGTGTGAGTTATACATCTGTTCAAAACAGTAGTAATTTAGTGGAACTTGATGAGGATCCACAAATATGTCTTTGACAAACATTTATTAAGGGTAAATAAAAAAAAAAACTGAAGTATATATTTTTGCTGTAATCAAATTTTTCCCTTGTGAATCACACAAAAATTTAAAATAAAAAGTACAAAATTATGTCAAATGTGAATACAGGCATGATACCCAATTTGCCCTTTGCTGGCTGTTATGGATTAATGATGCAAACTAGTGATATTGTAAAAATATGAAAAAATAATATTTTTTGAAACTGAGGACACAGGTTTTTGAATTTAGCACCTGGTAGTTTGACATGGTACGGCAACCTAATGAGTATAGAACTTAACTTATTCCAAATATCTGTCCACTGTAGTGAAGACCATGCACGAAAGGGTGAAGAAAGGAGGACCGCTGACGACCCTCCTTGTGAATGAACTAAGGTTGTAACAAGTAGTTTAGATGTTTGCTCTACAATAATTTGTGAGGTTTAGGGTTTGAGGCCAGCTCCAGCTCACATGCAGTTGTGTCATTGGGCAGGGCACTTGGTGGCATGAAAATGGGTATGAAACAGTGTTTAGCTTGAAGAAAGATAACTTATGCTTGAATTTAGGACAGAAAGTGTGTCTGCTTACTCCTTGTGAGCCCCTCTATGACTCTAGGCCTACAAGTATTTCCCCTTCACACTCTCCATATAGGCAGCTTTGTTGAGTTGTTTGCTTAATATCAGGTATTGTACTTAGTAGGGCAGCATATCATCAGCTTCCTTCTGTCTCATAAGTCAATGGAGTTTGCGCCAGGGGTTAGTCTGTTGATGCCTTACAGCGCCTACTGTGGCTGAACAGTCCGATGCTGGAATGACAGCCTCTGTTGCAGTTTCTGCAGATGTGCTGTGAGCCAGACTCTGTGGATGTCGGTGCTGCCCTCTTCCGCCTGCACTCTTTCCTCTCCTCCCGATGGTCCTCTCTCCTTTTCTCGCTCCTCTGGATGCCTGCGTTGATGGCGAGCCTCCATTTGCTGTGGTCTGCAGCGATTGCTTCCCAGCAAGCTGGGTCGATGTTGCTTACCTTCAGATCTTGCTTGCAGACATCCTTGTAGTGGAGATGAGGCCTTCTCTTGGGTCTGGATCCAGTGGCAAGCTCGCCATAGAGCATGTCTTTGGGATTCTCCCGTCCTGCATGCAGCTGATATGGCCAAGCCAGCGCAGGCGCCTTTGAGCGAGCATGGCAAACATGCTTGGTGTTCCCGCCTGTGTCAGAACGATCTTGTTAAAGATATGGTCCTGCCAGGTGATGCCCAGAATCCTTCTAAGACAGCGCAGACGGAAGGTGTTTAGTCTGCACTCTTGATGGGAGTAAAGGGTCCATGCTTCACTGCCGTAAGTCAGTGTGCTGAGCAGGCAAGCTTGGTACACCTTCATCTTGGTATTGGTGGTCAGCATGGAGTTGTCCCAGACCCTCTTTGCCAGGCGAGCCATTGATGTTGATGCCCTGCCGATCCTTGTATTCAGTTCAGCATCCAGAGAGAGGTTGTTGGAAATGGTGGAGCTGAGGTAGGTGAAGGCCTCCACCACCTCGAGAGTGTGATCGCCTTTGGAGATGTGAGGGGTGTTGCAGGTGTCTTTGCCCAGGATGTTGGTCTTTTTAAGACTGATCGTTAGACCAAACTCTGTGCAGGCACATGAAAAGTGGCTGATGAGACGCTGTAGAGCCTCCTCAGTGTGTGCTGTCAGGGCGGCGTCATCAGCAAAGAGGAGCTCTCTTATCAGTACCTTCCGTACTTTGGTCCTTGCTCTGAGATGTGCAAGATTGAAGAGGTTACCATTGCTTCTGGTGTGGAGGTCAACACCATCATCTGACTGGTTGAAGGCGTATGACAGCAGCAAGGAGAAGAATATGCCGAATAGTGTCGGTGCAAGCACACACCCTTGTTTCACACCACTCCTGATTGGGAAGGGGTCAGAGGCAGAGTCATCATACAGGACAATGCCCTTTGTGCCCTCATGGAAGGATTTGATCAGCCTCAGGAGCTTGGGGGGACATCCAATCCTCTGAAGAAGGATGAAGAGGCCTTTTCTGCTGACGAGGTCAAAAGCCTTTGTCAGATCAATGAAGGCGATGTATAGTGGCCGCCTCTGTTCGCGGCACTTCTCCTGCATATGTCTGAGTGAGAAGATCATGTCGACTGTTGATCTCCCTGCTCTGAAACCACACTGTGTCTCAAGGTACACGCATTCTGCAAGTTACTGCAACTTGCTCAGTATGACACAGGCAAAAGCCTTGCCGACAATGCTGAGTAGAGAGATTCCCCGGTAGTTGTTTCAGTCACTACAATCTCGTTTGTTCTTGTGGGTGATGATGTTGGCGTCCTGCATGTCCTAGGGCACACTCCCTTCGTCCCAGCACTTTAGGAGGAGTTTGTAGAGGTGGTTGAGGAGAGAGCTCAGCTTGCCAGCCTTGATGACCTCTGGGGGGATGCCATCCCTTCCTGGAAATTTTCTGCAAGCTAAGGTGTCGATGACCTTCCTGAGCTCTTCTATAGATGGTGGAACATCCAACTCTTCCATGACGGGCAGGGTGATGGTGTTTTCTACTGCTGTGTCGGTGACCGTGTTTTCCCTTTCATAGAGCTCCTGGTAGTGCTCTGCCCATCTTTCCATCTGCTTGCCTCAGTCTGACAGAATGGCACCTGAGGCAGCCTTGAGTGGTGCGACCTTGGTGGTACTTGGGCCAAAGGCTTTCTTCATGCCCTCGTACATGGCACCGGTGTTGCCACTGTCAGAGGCGAGTTGGATGCTCTGGCAAAGGTCCCGCCAATAGCCATTGGCGCACTGTCAAGCAATCCGCTGGGCATCACTTACAGCCTTTCTGTGTGTGGCGAGTGTTTTCACTGAAGGCTCCCTCTTGTAGTTGAGCATTGCCTTTCGCTTGGCTGTAATTGCTGGTTCTAGGAGAGCGATTCCAGCATCAAACCAGTCGGGGTTTCTCCTCTCCTTCTTGCCAAAGATGTCCATGGCCGATTTATAAGTGGAGTCACGGATGTGACACCATCTCAGTTCGGCGCTGCTGTTCGGGCAGTTCCTGAGAGCAGCCTCAACAGTGCTGGCGAAACGCTCACTCACAGCGGGGATTGATTTCTGTGCTGTGTTGATGCGAGGGCGCCCTTTCTGTTTTGAGCGATGGATTTGCTTGCACTGGAGGCGCACCTTACTGACAACCAGGGAGTGGTCAGTGTCACAATCAGCACTGTGGTAGCTGCGGGTAGTGAGGACGCGGTTCAGCATGGGCCTTTTAGTGACAATCAAATCCAGTTGATTCCAGTGGCGTGATCTAGGATGCCACCAGGACACTCTGTGGATGGGCTTGGTGGAAAAGAATGTGTTTGTTACGCAAAGGTTGTGGTAGGAGCATAACTCCAACAGTCTCTGCCCATTCTCATTCAGCTTGCCAACACCAAAGTGGCAGCATATGGTGTCTCAGATAGTGTGCAGGCCTCACAGCAAAAGGTTGGTTTGAATCCTGCATTGGTCAGGGCCTCTCTGTGAGTTTAGACAGTCTTACCATACATATGTGGGCTCTCTCCAGGCCCTCCAGCTTCCACCTACCAAAAACATACTTATTAGGTTGATTGGTGGCTCTAGATTGCCCTTAGGTATGCGTGGGCTTGAATATCATGGATTCCTGGGAATTAAATGCTCCCCATTGTTAGTTGCCTGATGGTGTGTGATTTCTGAAACCTGCTTGAAACAGTATGTTGTTTTGCTAATTGCAATAGTAATTGAAACACAATCTCTTAACTGCTAAAAACAAAGCCACACAGGGACCACCAACTCTACCTGCTTTTTACATTATTTGTTGTTGTTGTGAAGATGATGCTGTATTTTCACCCAGTCATGCTTTATTTGGCCCTACCTACCTTAAAGAAAGGCTATTTAAGGTTATATTGATGTGGAAAAATGAGTGGGTGGAAACCAAACAGCGTGGAGTCAAGCTGAGTTGGGCAGATGCCACAAAAGGAAGACTATTATTCTGCTAAATTAAAGATACAAAGGTGAGTAAAAGAGAGTCTATTCTTTTATCACAGCTCTGCATACATAACCATTGCCCAGAAGAAAGCTATTCAATTTGGCTCCTGTGCTTTGAGTTTGGCAAGAGTCATTAGGCAAAGTATTGCCTGAATAAGCACAGGGTTGAGGGTTTTTGGAGGAGAAAAAAAATCTTTTCTGTCATACTTTAGTCAGTGAAGTGTCTCCTGTCTACAGACTGATGGGAGTCAATTGGATATTAAATGTGATAACAGTTGGCTACATTTATATCCATATACACCACTCACAGATAATCAAGTCTCAAAGACATAAAAGCTCAAAAGAAAAGATTATTGTAGCCCTGTAACCATCTCTACTCACAGTTACAGCTGTTTATTTGCCTCTGTAAGACTGCGTAGAGAAGAAGTTGCCTCTCAACTAGCTCATCTTTAACATGTGTTTGCAAGGACAAGGGGGGCAAAGGGGAAAATCTGACTCAGGTTTAACCTCAAGAGTGATCATTTCATGGATTTTTTATGTGATAGTCCAGGCAGTCACTGTGGAATCGGATTGAGGGTGTGATGCAAACACTGACTCTGCAACTTGGGAAGTCCGATAGGCCTTATTTTGGTTGATAAACATACAGACAAACCATCTGCAGCCAATCCTCTAAGTTGCCTGAGGTGTTATCATTGTTTAGCATAATTAGGCAGATAATAAACTTTAGTGTATGTAATGGAGTCTAAACTCTCATATCATGAGGGCAGTGGAGCATGTAGTGAACAATAATGAATTCAGTGAGTGGAAACAGGTTAGAGATAACAGAAAATCGAGCACTGAGCAGGCAGAGATACTGAATGAAAAATGTCTGTAAGTCAAAAGCTCATTAAAATCGGATCTGAATGAAGTTAGAACAGTGTTGCTGGGGAAATGTGAGGTCTGAGTTTTAGCCACACCATTTGATAGTGATTAGTCACATGACTTGCACGAAGGCCCGAGGGGCGACAATAGTTGAAGAAGGGGTTGACACCACTGAATGCTATAGCCTTGTCCTAATACCTGTGGGTGCCCAAAAAGACTTTTCAGAGCAGAACTGGGACACCTACAAACATCACTCACTGGATCATTTCAGTTTGAAAAAGAAGCAAAATAAAGGATGTGTTAATAGCTCTGTAAACAGCCCTGCTGCTTAAATTGCTGTGTAAGGAGGCTCTGTAATGGTATGTAAACTTGACTTCTTTATTTGAGTCCTGAACACCTAAAACTTGCAGTTGAGATTGACGGTAGGCCTAGTATATTGTAGATTTAGCCAACAATCACTTTGAAGAGATGTAAATCAAAAAGCTGGTTCTGCAGCTCTACCTAAAGCCCCAGTTACACATTCCCGTTTCTCATGGCGATTGTGCTCGATTGTCATAATCCTGATGAAACGTGCTTTGGTCGTGGTGCATGCGCTACTTGGTCTGGATCAGCATTGAATAGTCGTGGATGAACGGCGGGGAACGTGGAAGGGTCCCGACAGTTTTGAACTGTTCAAAACTGTCGTGGAGAATCGCCATTCTCAGTACAGCGGGGTGGAAGCCTAATGCAGTCCTAAGGCGAACGGTATTAGCGTAGCATGTACAGAGCTCAGTCGGGCTGATCGTGGCTCAATCCTGAAAGCTTTATGAGGATGACTGACAAGGATGTATCCGTTTGTGCCCCGACTGTGTCCCGTTCAAGATGGCGCAAACAACAGGACTCAGTCAGGGCTTACTTGACGCGAACTGAGCTCGAGCTGGGCTGACGTCGTGTCAGCAGGATGAAAATTAAAAGGAGTTCTCGTCATATCGTTGTATTAACCTAACTAGAGTGGGACGAACGCCCCCTGAAGCGCTGTCGAAGCGATATGACGGTGTATTTACGGTGTGTGTCCAGGGGTGAGACAGTCATTTCATCCCGTATCATAGCGATCACACCAGCCTCCTCAATCGTGTACAGTTGTGCACAATCGCTATGAGAAATGGGAATGTGTGACTTAGGCATAAGATCTAGGCCAATACCCACACTTGTGCCCTTGTGCACTGATGGGCAGGAAAGTCAAGGGCAAAAAGCGTAGTGATAGAGAAGAACGTTATGTTAAGATACAGATAAGACATTATGGACTGATATTAAGCTATGGGCTGTTGAAGTTTTATGTAAAATGGGATAAGTTTAATTTTAATTTGCTCTTATTTGCACATAAAGGACAGACCAGATGGTGCTGTATTCAACACAGTTCAGGGCAGGGATTAGCAGCAAAGACCCAGAATGGAGAAACATCCATGTTTCATGACCATGAACAAGAAGACAGGTCTAAAAAAGTAAAAATATTAAATGGATAAGCCTGTCAATAAAATGACTATGCTAAGCTTTAAGTGTATTTTATATATATATATACAGTCATGGAAAAAATTATTAGACCACCCTTGTTTTCTTCAATTTCTAGTTAATTTTAATGCCTGGCTCAACTAAAGGTAAATTTGTTTGGACAATTATAATGATAACAACAAAAATAGCTCATGAGAGTTTAATTTAAGAACTAAGAATTATTCATTTTCCATGGTTTTCTTGATAATAACCAAAATTACTTAAATTCTTACATCAATAGCTATGGCATTGTACCGCCAAAAACACTACTTTTAAGCATTCCATGTTTTCTTTTCTGTTTGCTTTAAACACATGATACACACAAGAGTTAATACTTGATTGCATAACCATTGTTTTTGATGACTGCAGCCATGCGTCTTGGCATGCTCTCCACCAGCTTCTGACATTGTTCTGCTGTCACAGCAGCCCATTCCTGTTGGACAAATTCAAACAAATTTTCTTTTGTTTTTGGGCTTGTGGTTCTCCATTTTGAGTTTGATGATTTTCCACAGGTTTTCAATTGGATTAAGATCTGGTGATTGAGCAGGCCAAGGCATGGTGCTAATGTTGTGGTTCTCCATCCAGGTTTTAACTGACCTTGCCGTGTGGCAAGGGGCATTGTCTTGTTGGAAAATCCAGTCATTCGAGGCAGGAAAGTGTTTTCCAGCTGATGGAAGAAGACTGTTTTCAAGAGTAGTCTTGTACATGATCTGGTTCATTCTGCCTTCACACAATTGCATTTGCTGTGTTTCACTCAGTCTGAAACAACCCCAGATCATGACTGATTTACCCCCATGTTTTACTGTAGGGCAAGACAGTCTGGGTTGTAAGCTTCTCCAGGCTTCCTCCTAACCAGTAAGTTGGCTGGAGGGGCATCAATTCAAAATTGATTCATCACTGAAGAGAACCTTAGCCCAATCATCAACAGTCCAATCCTTGTGGTCTCGAGCAAAGAGTAACCGGCCTTCCTCTCTGCCTTTCATTGATGAAGGGCTTCTTGCGTCTGTGTGACTTCAAACCAGCTTCAACAAGTCGGTTTCGAACTGTCCTTGCTGAACAAGTCACATTTCTCGACAGTGCCCACTCATTTTAAGGTCCCTGAGGTCTGACGACGATTCCTGACACAGGAACGGATGAGTGCACGGTCATCTCGTGGGTAGAAAGACGCTTCCTGCCACGGCCAGGTAGCAATTTGGTAGTGCCATGTTCAGCTTGTTTTTTTTTGTTGTAATGAACGGCTGTCTTGGAGATCTTCAGTTTTTTTCGCTACCTGTCTCTCACTCATGCCAATTTCAGCAGTGCCAAGATGGTTGTTTTGTGGCTTCACATAATTCTTTTGTTTTAGGCATTATGTGAGAGCTGACAACTTCTGAGTTGTGCTACGGCTTGAATGTAAGCAGGAAACCACTCTAGGCCTTTGCATGTGCAGTGCTGCTTGTGACATGAAATGGCCTCTTATATACCCTGGGAATCAATTAAGCTTAAGAATGTCAAATAGGACATAAAGTATTATGTGACCAGCTGCATTTTTTGTTGTGTTCATTGTATTATACGCTTTAGTGGTACCAGATATTAGAATGAACAAGAAATTGAAGAAAAACAAGGGTGGTCTAATAATTTTTTCCATGACTGTATATATATGTATGTATATATATATATATATATATATATATATATATATATATATATATATATACACATATATATATATATATATATATATATATATATATATATATATATATATATATACATATATATATATATACAGTATATATATAATGTGTGTGTGTGTGTGTGTGTGTGTGTGTGTGTGTGTGTATCAATAACATTAAGAGTTTAATGCTCTATTGTAAAGTGTCTTGAGATAACACCTGTTATGAATTGCTGCTACACAAATAAAGATTAATTGACTGATTGATATTTTGTGGGTAATATTTCAGATTAAAATGGTGGGTCTATAATGTTTTTTTTTATTTCTATGGGTTGAGTTGAAAAAAATGCAGGCTAGGTTTGGGGTGAAAGAGAGCTGCATGCGGCCCATGGGCCTCCAGCTACCCATCCTTACCTGAGACAATAACTGAGCAGGTAAACCCTTTTCCTTTTTATGTTTTCCATGATTGTTTTTTTCAGTGGAAATTTTGGATTCATTCTTAGAATCAGTTTTATTATCAATCGCTTTAATTTTTCTGTTAACAGTATTTTCAGTCTAAAAACCGGCAAGAAATAAAACTTAAAGCTTATTCTTTCATTTCCTGTGTAATCGATGAGGATTTTTAAAGCATCGTTTCAGAGCAGAGTATCAGGAAAACACATGATGGTTACACTTGAGTACCTGGATGCTTCTACGACAAGTGCAAAACCTACAGATGAAGTGCCCAACAGTGCCTCCTAAATGAGTCAATCAGACGATATTGTGATGATCACCTGATTATAAAATGTCTATTTCAGTCCTTTGAAAAAACCAAAGAGGCACACAACACAACAATTTTAAAAGTGTCAGCAAGCCTAATTCACAGATATGACTGACACCCCTGCTGAGTGTGCATCTGTGTCTCATAGGATTTTATGCCCCTTTAACCATGGAGGCCCCCCCTGTGGTGCCTGACATCTAAATCACTGCATGCCACCGCTAGGGCATGTGGGAGACATGCCTCCATGTTTATGAGACAGAACATAACCTGATGGGTCTAACAGCCGCTGTTTATTAGAGTCAGTTCATGTTCGTGTAATAAAATGTGTGGTAATCTGAGCAGGCAGCCATTTTTATCAATACTGCCCTCAATTGGGTGTTCTGGTAGTCACAGGTTGTCTCGTTCCTAACATCCTCTCCCCGAGCAAGAAACTGTATCAGACTGGACCCTCACAAAGACGGAGTTAAAGGTCAAGTCACTGGCAAGTTTGCTTTTTATTTGAACATAACTTTACGCAGAACTCCCATCGTTTTCTGTCTGTCGAGCAGAATGCATCACTGAGCTGTGTCCCACACTGTCAGATGAGTGATTTTTAAAAGCATCCCTCTTTGTTCATTAGTATGGGCTTCTTCTTGTCAAGGTGGCAGGAGAAGAAAAGCTCCATACACAAGTCCATTTGCTGTGCCAGACTGAATCAAAAAACTGCGTCTGTGAAAGATGAATAATGAAAAGCCATGAGCCAGTTATAATGACCATCATGCAGTCTTTATTTCTTAACAGCAGGACTGACCACTAGATAAAAGGTAAATGTGTGAATAAGCACTATCATCAATTTCTGCTTTTTTGTGATGAATTATACTGTTAAATGCAAACACACTGAATCAGTGCCACTGAATATCAGCTCTACTCTGAAATTATACCTACAGATGACAGGTTCAGTGGATTGTAATTGCTCTAAATTGCAGTAAGTGTGCTCAATCAAAACTAAACCAACCATGTGGTACAGTTTCAGTGTGAGGGAGATGTGGGTGCATTAACCCACAGGTCTCTGGTTTCTTTGGAGATGAGAAGTTTGCTTTTTTTTTCTTTTTTTTTTTTTAATATATTTTTTGGGCATTTTGTGCCTTTATTGATAGGAGAGAGACAGTGGATAGGCTTGTGAAAGGGGATGAGAGAGTGGGGGAAGACACTCTGCAAACTGGTCACAGGTGGGATTCGAACCTGGACCGGCAGAAGCAAATACATGGGGTGCCTGGTTGCTAACCACTCCGCCAAACCATCACCCCAGAAGTTTGCTTTTTAGATAACTTTTTTTCATTGCAAATGACAGGTATTTTAATAGATGTGATTTTCACAAATTATGAAATGTACACTTCATTTGTTAAAAAAAGGCTTATAGTGTCTGTAAACAACATGGTTACAGTCAGTTCATTGTAACAGTTCTCATTTGTATCATAGACTATGCAGTTTAAAACAAACAATATCTTAATACTTTATATAAACAGACTTCCAATTTGGAGTTTTTACAATTTTCATGCAAGAGGCCTTACTCTTATGTAAGCATACCAGGAAAAAAGACATGAAATAAAGAGATGAGGAGGGAATCTAAGTCCTTTAACTTTTGATATGACACAAGTACAAGTTGAAAGATTGAAGTTGGGATAGTACCAAATGGTACTAGTGTTGTATTAGCCCGTAAAATGAAAAAAAAAACCTTCCCTACATTTACTTTGCCTCCATTAATTTAAATTTCCCAGCTGTTTCAAAAAAAAAAAAAATCTACCCATGCTTTTTGCATATTGGTATACATTTTATATACATTCTATGAATATTACATGGAAAAAAAAAAATTAAGGGTTGAACTACTTTTTTTTCCACTACTTGACTAAGGTCAGTAGAAATACGACGAAGCCAAAGCAGAAAAACAAACTTTATATACAGTAATTACTGTGGTTCCTTTATTTTAAACAAAGTTTGTTTTCTAATTTTGATTTGATGCTTTTCAGAAGAGCACAATTTACTGCTTTTGATGACCCTGTGATCCTTCATGCTGATTTTGAGATATTTTGCAGCTATTAAGATCCATTATGGATTTGTTGTTTTTCAGATTTAAAACAACCTTCACCATAAATCAAACTTTTGAGATAAACAACATTTCAGCATTTACAGACTGACTTTGTACAGAGCTTCTTAAGGGACATCAGTAGAAAAAACATATATATTTGAGAAACCGACATGTGTGCAAACGTGAGATTCCACATAATTCATGTGGACTTTCCAGATCATTTACTCAATGAAACAATACAGCCATCTTTTCAATCTCGTCCTGAGCCAGACGACTTCAGTCTACCCCAATACACTGCTGGTGAAGGCCCGGCGGCTCAGGGACTATCACAAAATTATCATAGCAAGGGAATGCTGTGAAAGAAAAACTAACTTTACCATTAAGAGATGTGACGTCTTCAGAAACACAGTTCACACAAATGACCTTATGCTATTGACACTACATGTAATTCATAAAAACATCTTACAGGATTTTTTGATTGAAGAAAACACCCAATGCCATCATATCTTTGAGGTCCACTGTCAAAATGATCATAAAAATATAAACGTTGATCTGAGTTATGAGAGGTATTATGGTCATTACCTAAAAATCAAGCAATACCCATTTTTACTCTACATTGAAATTAAAACACATTTGCTCTAAAAAGTCATTCCATGCTAATCTCTCTCTCTCTCTCTCTGTTTAACTGCATGCAAAGCTTTGTCATTTCTTCCTGAATTAACTGCAGCACAGTGGTTTAATGTTTTATCTCGCACCTGGCACCTTCGTCTGAGAGGCTCTGCATGCTACCCAGAGACACGTTTTCCACTCACAGAGCTGGTCATCTATCATTACCTAAAGAGGCTCTGAGTGAGTCATACAGACAGTGTGGGCTTCACATCTGAGGGATGTAGAAACACCACACTGCTGGGAAAATAAGGCAGATGAAGACCACTAGTGCCCTGGGTAGGTGGTGGAAAAATACTATGTGTTCCAACCTAAACCTCAGTAAAAACATTACAGATTTAGTTTTCTTTTCTCTGCTGTAACATCTAACTATTGTTACACAGAGTGGATTCTACAACCAAACATTCTCTTTACATTTTCCAGTTAAAACAAAAAAAAATACTGCAGCAGATAACCCCTCCAAGACAGTCTGAAAAATACCATTTGTGTCTTTCAGTTTGTTTGGAGTCAGGAAGCAGGAACTATTTAAAATCGAAACCTCTCTGAATCACTTGCTGCAGAGGTATTCGCTAGCTGTAATGTCTTAATAAAGCAAAAGGGTTTCACAGCTGAATACCAAATTGGCCTTTATGACATCTAGACATTTTTTGTGTCTTAAAACTAAAATGGTATGAGCATTTGTTCTAAAGGGCAAATGTTTGAAAACAGCAGTTTATATTGCTGTAGAAAAAGATAATATGAAGCATCTATGAAAACTAAAACTACTTACGCATCAACTATCAACATCAATTATCTAGGGTCAGTATCTATGATGGCTTATAGCATTTTAGCACATTGCAACAGTTTCTTAATATTTGTAAAATGCTCTTTCCTGCAATAAATGTTTTCTGTAACCCTTCCCAAAACACCTTTTTAATCGTCACACATCCCAGATGAATACCAAATCAGCTACACATCTCACAGTTCAAGTCTTTTAAACTATCAGACTTCACATCTTGACAGCTGATCACAAAAGACCCTTTATAGTGTGAACTGTGATGACCAAGCTGTCTTGACAAGTACATGTTTATTTGGTACCCCTTTGTTTTTTCATTTGAATATTATATTTATCATTTAGCACATGTTTATAGCCTAAACAGTAGTACTTGGCATTTCTATGATACACTTACGGGTGCTCACGGAGCCGCTGACCAAACAAACGAATGCGCACTCTGCAATAACTAGGAGCGTAGAACAAGAAATCCCACATTCTGCTGTGAGCAACGGAGCCGTGGACAGACACAAGAGGGGTCAGCAGAATGTGGGATTTCTTGTGTTCTTGTTTCTTGTTCTACGCTCCTAGTTATTGCAGAGTGCGCATTCGCTTTGGTTTATCAGCCGCTCCCGTGAGGGCACCCGTAAGAGTATCATAGAAATGTCAAGTAGTACTGTTTAGGCTATAAACATGTGCTAAATGATGTCGTTTCGAGTAAATGGTGGACGTTACCCGCTCAGAACACTTGGATTACAGCACACGAGTAGTATGGAGGAATATTGCCGACTTTTTGTGGACTTTTAAGGACACTGTTCGTTCGGGCTCTTATCTAAGTCATGATATCAATGTCAGTGGACAGCGAGTATACCCCCAGATCTCCGGCTGCATCCTAGATGTTCCAAAACTACTCCACAGTGTTGTTCAGCATGAGGGTGAGTAGAAAATGAGGCCAAATCGTTGTTTGGGTGCAGTGTTCCTTTAAGTCCATGAATTCACACAGGCAACAACCAATAGGAAGTGTTTGGGAATGGGCAGAACCTTTAAACAGCATATCTGACAGGTGATTAGATGATTGTTCTGTCAATCAGATAGTGGAAAAAAAACACTATCGAGAAGTGCTTCCTGTGTTATTTGTTCTTATGATGAAAAAATATGGTCCAGTTCTGATAAACTGCTACAAAGCTGTTAGCATCGATGCTAATCCCTGAATGACCATTGCTGCTTTGGCTGAGCACAATAGCTGTACATTGGATCTTGTCAAGATAGACATGACTGATTACTGATTTTGAATCAGGCAGATCCTACTCCTGCATAGGGTTATAATGAAACAGCTCTGAAAAACAATTATCAAATTGGAGCAAAAATATATCATACGTTAGGGTCACGTTTTCATTGTTTTCCTACTTTTGTAGCGTGGCTTCATCTCTGTCACATCTCAAAAAGTTATCACACTTCCCACAAACATGTTCAATTTTATCCCCAGTGGCAAAAACATATAAAAACTTAGAAAGTTTCACTTCCCAATCATCTCTGAAGTATTAAGTTTGTAACTTTGCCAGCAGTGGTTCGAACACATCCATCAATCCATACAATCTGACAGGGTCACCAACCCGTGAGCCCCCGTCTCTCTACACCACATCACATCCTTGATACACTCCCTCGTACAGACTCTTCTCAGAATTTTTTTTCCCAATTCAGCCACTTGAATGCTGAGAGGAGCATCTTTGTTTTGGTGGTAAAAATCAATACTCTTTACAGCCAGGACAAGGAGTGAGTGCTCCTCCTGTCAGCGTGTCTCTGGTGGCCATCATCATCTTTCATTTCTTCATAAGTATAAACCACAGTGTGAATCAGGGTCTGTAAGGTCCCTCTGCTGGAGCTACCTGCAGGCTGAACTTCTCTCTCATCACCATCCTCTCTTGTATTTTCTTCTTTTTCCTTTTGGTTCCTCAGGGCTCTAAGAGTAAACAAAGGACTTTGAGGAGCACACTGTTCACTGGAGATGTCTACCTCCTCACTTGAAATGTAAGGGTGAAGTTGTGTCCACACCAAATTTGAAAGAAGATTTTCACATCACACCTTTGCACAAGTAAATTTCCCAAAGGTATTGTTCAAACATTGAGGCAGATTATGCCCTTCAGGCCCGAAGGGGCCTGGCCTGTCTCCCAGCCACAATGGCATGTGTTTCTGCCTTCTCAATCCATGATTAGCCATAGTGGATGCTTCTACTTTCACTGGCTATGTTTATGTGCGGTCAATATTCAGGTTAAGCTCAATATTCCAGTTTCTGAAACATTCAGAATAACCTGTTCACATGCATGAGCAAACAGGCTATTCTGGTAAAAACAGTAACACACAGATCAGATCCTGACACACAGAGACAACATGACCCTATGCGCATTATTTCTGTTTCTGAACTCACTGGACACTCAAAACTCTGTGACTTTCTCCTCTGTGGTTCTGTCTTTGAACATTTAAATATCTGCGTAGAGGAGCTACGATGCCCACATGCAAAATCGTCTACTTCCTCCTCTGTTGTCACTGTTCACTCGAATGAAATTAGACTTAAACTTTCCATTTTTTTTTTTTATTGTTTCCTCTTCTTGTCTTGTTTTTTACCTTTCATAACCCTTTTCCTGAGGCAAAACCCTTCAAATACAGATTATACAACATGGCCATGATAATATTTTGTTGTTGCTGTTCAGTTTATACAATTGTATGCTTGTTGGGTCAGTTTTATAAAGTTAGTCATATTAACATGTTAAATTACAGTAAAAGTCAATAAAAAAAATTCACATTTTTTAAATACAAAAGGCTCTTAAATATTTTATAATATGACCACCTGCCACTACTTGGGGCTGTTGCTGTGTTATTTGTTCCTGCCATCCAACCTATTGCACTGTGACCCATAAAACATAACCAATCTTCCAGTTATCTAAAATCATTTAGCTCAGAGCAGTTTGGAAGTATGCTGAGCCATAAAATGTAGATGAAACTGTATTTAGGCATTGTCAGACGGCACTCGAGCAGTGAATATCAGTTTCCTGCAAGGACTCAGACATTTTTGCCATCAATTTAATGATGCCATCTTGAGCCACACTCTGCTTGATATTGTTAGCAATTGCTGGGTTAGTTTGCTTACTGTTGTTACATCTGGCCAAATTCAAGCCACAATTTAATGCCTTTTGGTTTGGCTTGCCTTGTTTCAATTGGATTTCTTTTACACCACAAATCAAACTTTGGCACTTGGAAGTGAGCAGAGATTCCATTTTCAGGTGGAGTTATTTGGTCTGCAGAAATCACCCCAAATCAACCAAATTTTTCAACAAACGCAAACCAGAGGCCATTTGGCCTGGACCAGACATGTTACATAAAGTGGCGTAACACGTCATTAGGATCAGTGCTGTAACTCTGAAATGCTTCAGGGAAATGTTACTTCAGTCTTAACAACATATTTTATAGAGTCCTGTGTGTATTCTCTGTGTTATGTGCAGCAAAAAGATTTAAAAATCTGACCAAATCCAGACCAAACAATGGGCTCCACCATGAAACTATTAGAATGTCAGCAAACCAGCCCACTGCTTTACAGGTTATGAGAGCTAAACATAAAAGACACATAATCCATTCTCCTGACAGTTTGGGCTGGACTTTTCAAAAAAAAAAAAAAAATGCTTTGTCAAAAAAGCATAACATTGACAGACACACCTCAAAGCACTGCACACCATTTGGTTTTGGATAATGGGTTTCTCTTTTAAATGGAGCTCTGAGTTTTACATGACTGAAGAGGTGGTTTATGAGGATCATTATCTTCCACAGCAATGATTGGACAGGCAGGTGACTGTAGGATATCAGATGTACGTGTGCTAGCATCATGTTGATCTTGTTTGTCAAGTCTGCTTTACACGCCCTTGTTCTGACAGGTCAGAGTGTTGTTAATGCTGTGTGTGTGAGCTGCTGCTTGGAACTGGAGGATCAATAAACCTTTACACTGCCTGGCAGACCTTTATCCACAGGTCTTTGACCTCCTCTTAGTTTTGAGTGTCTAAATGTCTTTCATATCTGCCTCTACTGGTCTGTGTCTGATTTGAAAAATCATTACTCCCATCAGCGTAATCATTGGCCTTTTCTCTCCCTTTTCTGATAAGCTATGGTAGTGTCCAAAAGATGGCCGCCTCTTAGTCGTCTTATCCTCTCCTTTTACACTCTCAGCTTGACGGCAGCAATTATCATTTCTGTTCAACACTCTGATAAGCACAGAGACTTTGTTTTATCTCTGAACAGCGTGTCCTCTTTTGTTGCCTTGGACAGCAGTAAAAGTCATAAAGACAGGCAAAATAGAGTGAGCACACAAACTGATCTGGTTTGATAGTAAATTCAGTCAAACGTGTTGGCATTTTAAATTATCCATCTTCCATATTATGTCAGAGCCCATTTAAATAACAGTCATTGTTTTTATTGTTGATTGCTTGGTACTTTCAGGTATGAATTGTTGCATGGTTTGGACTAAGGGCCTAAAATGAGAAAGGTTGTTTGGACTGATGTGTAGACATGTAGAGAACCACACAGCCATCACTGCTGCTCACCTACAAAAAAGCATGAATGGATTATTCAGAGGTAAACTTCCAGAGACCTCAACTCCTCAAAAGAAACATCTTTACTCCCCCTGCCCTGCTCCTTCATTCATTACCCCATCCCTGCTTTACTTTCAGGAATCTAATCTGTTCAGAGATATTGCTGCTCTATTTTCCTTTATGTCTGAAATCTGAGATACTTCGGCTTAGTCATCATATTTTTATGTGATCAAGTAAAAGTAAAACTGCCACATTGCACTTGTAGATCAATAAATAGCACTTTATTATATTTGAAATCCCATCTAGAATGCACATATTTCTTCTTTCCGTTTATCCGGCTTCTCCAGAGGACTGGGAAATCATGTTCCACAGAGGGGTCTCCGCACTGCCATGCATTTCAAAGCAATCATCTTCATCCAAACCCCTGAGGCTCGTGGGATTGCAGAATCTGTTCCCCTCCATATGAAGACTTTCTCCCTCAGTCAAGACGTTTTTGATTTGCCGTATTTGTAAAGGGAAATGTGGCAAATTTCGCCTCAATCAGAAACACCTCATACTATGCAGATTTGCATGAATGAAAAACGACAGCAATGGAATTAAAAAGAATATACGCACATTGGCATTAAAGTTTCCCCATAGACTTCCTGATTAGGGTAGTCACCTTAGCAACAAGCTACCCCCTCCTACACCAGTGTTGGTCACAGGAATACATTGTCATCTGACTGAAACCCCGTAAAATAATTTTATGGTTTTCATTTTCAGTCCTTTTGGCTTCCTTCCATGTTGGTGAATAGGTTTTGAAACATTTTTTAACCAAATAAAAAGTACATAAAGTATTTAACAGTTAGGCAATTAAACATTTTTCCATATCAGAATTTGTTACCTTAAAGCTACACTAGGTTGTTCTCCAATCTAGTGGTGAAACTGTATATTTGCCGAGTGCCTTGCTTTTCAAATGTACATTGCAATCGCTAAACTCTAGGGTAGCCGGTATGTGCCTAGAACTATGTCAGCATGTCATCCATCACTTCAAGCTTTCTTTGCGGTACAGAGGTACGTTATTTCAAACAAACTGTATTGAATCATTAGTGTTACCCCCAAATTCCACTTAACACGGAAGCGCTGTGTGGCCCAGCGCTGTGGTCTTGGTCCGACAGACAAACCCCACTGAAAGTGACGTGCTGAGCAGTGCCACAGCATGCAGCCCCGTAGGGGGAGGGCTGATTCGCAGAGAGCCGCAGGCTCTTGTGAGACTAGCGATGTCACACTCACAAACATGTTATAGACTGAGAAAAGAAATAACAACACCTCACTTCGCCTCTCTAAGGTCCCTTTGCTGGTTCCAACCACACAGCTTTGTGGTTTATTCAACTTCTATCCATCTATATCTGTGTAGAAAAGATGTTTGGTGTCGTGTATACAATGTTATATGTTTCTGTACCTCTACGATTCACTTTTCTTCATCCATGGTGTCGTTTTGCCTCTGGGACCCTCTGACTGACTGCTGACCTAATGCTTGTGTCTCAGCTTTTGACATAATGACAAACAATTGAGGATATTTTCATTCGAGAGACCATGTATTGTATTTATTTTAAAACTTCCGGATACTCCACACGGTGACTTCCTGTCTCGTGCTTTCTTAACAACAGTGAATTTATGAGGTTTGGAAGTGGGCGCGCAGAAAATAGACCTGAAGTGCATCTCCAGTGTATTGCCTTGTGCCGGTGCTTCACCAACACAGCGCTGACATGGCGCAGTGCGTGCAGTGGAATTTGCCTGACAGACAAATTCAGAATTTTGACCACTTCTGACCCCTGTCTGCCATAACTACTTTTTCCCCATCATTCTGCTGACTGCCTCAATAATAGCATGAGAGCATGATCCATGATAACTGAAGGCAGTTATCAAATCTCAACTAGAATTCGTTTTTAGTGCCCACTCCCAGTTATGACAGAAGCATCATGGGAATGTTTGCTCTTTCCTACTGGAGTCTTGTAAGTGGCTGCCCTCATCCAAACAGCTTAATATTTTAGATGATGTTATGTCATGCCTTGAAACATCAAATCCCTTTGACCCTCACCTTTAATTTCTTGAGATGTAACAGCAAGAGTTTTTAACCTGAGCAGATTTATCATTGATATCTTCAGTTTTTGAAGAGGAGTCTTCACAGAGGACAAATGATGATGTTGACCCTCTTTTGACACAAAATTATCTGAGTGAGGGCCACCATCATCCTTCCTTTATAACCCCACAGTCCAGCTGATCATCCTCAGCCCTCATCAGCTCACAGCTGAAGGGACACCCACAGGTGCTCTGCGTCCTCCTGATGAACAGAGAAATCTGGGACTACTTTTTTTGGAGAAAATATCCATGTGTACTGTGCATTCATACAGAATCTTCTGTGCTGCAGTGCATATCTTATGTTATTTTAGTTTGCATTGGAACTGAATACATAATATACTTTAATGATTTGCCAAACAACACTCCATGATTTGCTTCAGTGCTCCTTGGTGCAATGTAATGGCTCGCCTAAGAGAGAGAATTGATGTTGTGGTTTCTGCCTCAAAGATGCTTGACAGCAGCACCAAAGGCAGCATCTTTAAACTTCTTGTTTGCCTTTAGAGGATGAGAGAGGTAGACAAAAGAGAAGTTGAGGTACAAAAGAGTAAGACTTTGTAAACAGGGAGTTTAGTTTCTCTTCGGCTCTTTGGTTTCCTGGTGAGTCGGCTGGCAGCTTGTTTGCTGATGTAGCAGCAGGAGGCAGCGGTAGAGAGATTGTGATAAACTCCCTCAGAGGCAGACAATAGACTCTATAATGCTGCTAGAATTAATGACTGATGTTTTATCATTTCTCATCTGATTAGGATCCAGAGACGATCTTCTTGTTACAGTCTCTAGTTGTCACCAGCAGTGATTCATGAACAGTGATATCTCGCCTTTCTCCTTCTGCCTTCCTCTCTACACTCTTTATTGATTTTTGAAATACTCACTGATGCCTCCCACTTTTACAAAAGCCTGCAGTCTGCTCCTTTCGTCTTTTTTGGGTCGACTCTGCTCCTTGAGCCATCATTTATATTGTCCTATTCATTCTAATAATTTGATATTTGGACTTGATAAGCTCTAAATGGAAGCTTACATTTTTCCATTTGTCTCCATCTTTACATCATTTCTCTCTCCCCCTCCCCCCTCTCTCAAAGCAGTGTTAATGAAATGAGGCTGCAGTCCTTCATCTGTATTAGCAGCGTTTGTGGGTCTAACAGCCTGTTAATGCTCTGCCGCTGATTCATTAAACTGACAGACATTTGCATAATTTAGACGCCTGCTTTTTCCTTCTCAAAGGTTGTCTGCAGATGCTTCTATCATTGATTTCAATTCAAAGCTATTCACATGTTGGCATATTCAAATATTTATTTGCAGATTAGTACAAAAATGTAGGAATTGATGTCAAAATAATCAATCTTTAATTAATCTGCTGCACAGAAGCCAACTCTGTTGTTTCTTCATCTGAGTGCAACACTTGATCCTCTTTGATTTCTCTAACCTTCAGTGTTTGTGCACAGTACTCAAACTCTCCCACCTGATAATGCTTAAAGGAAGAGTCAATACATCTTTCATGATGCTGTAGACTCTGGTGTTGTATTCCATTAGGGCTGAGTGATTAACTGCATTTTTATGATCGTGACATGGAAATGTGTGTTGAATACATCCTGTGATTGCAAGGCTCTGCTTCTGCACTGCATTAGACAATAACAGAAAATATAGCCTTGAAAAAAAGATGCCACAGCTAACTTTGAATAACTTTTTATTCAGCTGAGAAAAACATGATGAGGACAGGTTCATGGTCTGAGCATCCATGGTTTAGTAGCAATCATAAATTTAAAAATTTAGTCCCTTTTTTTCTGCCAGGATTTATGTATGCATGTATGTATAATGATATATATATTCAACACACACACTCGCACTCACTTCCTCCTCCCCCTTCCTGGCCCTTATTTTCATCAGTCACCCATTAGAGTCCTGCCTTTCGCTAAAGGTTAGTGCCAGTGTGTGGGAATAAGAGGGTTTCTATCTGCCCATGCATTAATGAAGAGATGTGGTACCAGGTGCCCTCTGTGAAAATGAACCAATGAGCTCCAGGGGTGGGAAGCAAGCAATTTAGTTTGGTATTTTAGCAGCCTGCCTTTCATAATGTCTCTCGAGTCTGTCTAGAAATAGAGCTGTTGGCACGCTATGTCACGCTCGGTAAACTGCACTGTGCCACGGGGAAAGGCCACACTGTCAAAGGGGACGGGGGTCGTAAGGTTGAGGCGTCAGGAGAGAAGGAAGTGTTCAAAGAAATGTCTGCAGCTATGCAACCATTGTTAAAGTAAAGGGCCTGAGGGAGCATGTGAAACAGAGGGCCCTTAACCAATTTCTCATTGCTGAAGCTTTAAAGGGAACAAGATTTAAAGGCCAAGGAAGTTTGAGCTGCTTTAGTAGAGACTTTTCTTTCAAAGAAAAATGTTTTATTTCAGGTATCAGTATAAGCCTGAACGAGTTTGTGAAAATATCTGCATTTGGGGATACTGGCAAAAAAAAAAAAAAAAATCCATAACATGCTTCCCTGGTTAAAGAAGCATAAAAACTCCTCTGTCCACACTATTTCTGCCTCATCTCCTTTTCTTCATTCACAGAGAATCCCAGGCTGACTGGCTTTTTATATAAAATTGTACATTTCACAGCTTTTTCAGCCCATAACTGCTGAGTGTGGTGAATATTATCCAACTATAATAGTCTTCTGCGAATGCAGGTTTTCTTCCCAATTTTCTCTCATGCATGATTATGGTTATTGCCACCAGAGGTCAAGACCACATCATTGTCCTTTTTATGCTTATTTGCACCATTTGCATTGATTCAAAATCATATATGAATGATGAAGTTTAACAGTAGAGCATGCTTGTTTTTACGAATGAACATGTTCTCATAGAAACATTAAACCGTGATTCATACAAAAGTCTGGAGTTGGAGTTTAATATGCTCCCCTTTACCTGAGAACTGCAGAAAAGCCTTCACTCGTCAGAAAAATGAGGTACAAGCTTAAGTCCTTTTAAGGCCCCATCCAAACGAAGACAAAACACTTAACAGTTTACAAATCGATCATCATAAAGACGAAGGTGTCTCAGAAAATGTGTGCGTCTACATGAATGCACTCGCTATGCATGAAGATGCTGTAAAACACATGCCAGACATCTAGGGGCGCTGTAACGATATGACGGAAACAAGCGGAAACAGACCAAAAAACAATGGGCATGCGCACTCGCAGCAAAAGTTGTAATCAGAGATTGTGATAAAGTGCCGTAATGCGTCCTCGATAGTTTTTGTTCAATTCAGTGGTGATTGAGAAAAAAGAGATTTTGCTGCAACAGGGATAGTAGGGTCACTAGCTTCATCAGCACATATGCCTCACGTACTCCGCTTTGTTGTTGTCTTTGCCGCCTGTGGCGCATGCGTGTCAATGAGGAGATGAAACTATGACGTAAGCGTATCTGAAAACTTGCGGAGAGCCAGTAATCACGATGCTGTGTGTACGGTATATCAAAATTTTTCCACTCTGGAACCTGGTTTCAAAAATGATCGTTTACAGACCCCCAAAATGCCATCTTTGTATGAATGATATGCAGATTCGGCAAAAAACGTATGTGTTTAGACCTCAGTTTGTCTTCGTGTGGATGGGGCCTTAATGAGTATATGTGTAATCAGCGTACTGATGATGTAACATATTGCGCATTAGTGAGCTTTATATTAGTCCAGCAACAGCATAGAATTTCTGTCATCAGTGACTAAATTCAGTTAGGAAATTATAAATTTGTCTTCCAATTGATGTCCTAACTTGAACAATGTATATAAGTTAAACAATTTTCTCCTCATACCATATCATGAAAAAAGACATTTTGACATTTTAAAACTAATTTTTATCTCTTCATGGCACTGGTGATGGGCAATACCAGAGAAAACGATTGGCACTTTTTGCTTTATCTATTTATTTTTTTGATACTGATACTCGTCATCTCCTACAATACACACAAAGACTTTATGAAGTTGTTTTTCATTGACCAAAAGAGCATAAAACCATGTATTCTGGATTCTAGATGTTCAAAGCTTGAAGTGAATTTAGTTAATCTTAAGAGAGACAAATAAAAAGTCCACTGAATTTCACAGATCAACATTTAACTAGAATATTACAATAATATTGTGGGGGAGTGATCAATACCAAAAGCATACCTGTAAACGTATCAATACTTTGATTACAATAGCATGTTTTAAAAATTGAGTTTACTAATTGCCAAAAAAAAAGAAACATGATATTACTGATTGTATGATTTGCAGCTTTGTCAATAGGCTGTACAAAAGCACAGAATTACAAGCATTTGAGCAACCCCCAAAAATGTGCACATCTTACAAGAGCGAATATGAGCACAACTGTCCACATGAGGCTGGGTTTATATAAAAAAATAAATAAAATAAAAGTGGACTAATTAATCTTAAAGGTAGGGCTACAAGCACTAAGGCACAGGGTGGTGCCTTTGCCTTCAGCAGGTTTGTAAAAATAACCAGCAAGTACACTAAATACTTAAAAAAAAAAAAATAGGCTGCAGAATACAAATGCCAGTCTAGCTGCTGAAACAAGGAGGTTGACATACAGTAGATCAGCCAAAGGCCTCCACTGAGTCATCCATCAAAAATATTGAGGCTGCTGCAAGTCCTCTTGCTGTGGTGTAAATGAGCCTCTACTGAGAACAAACTCTCTGCAAAACATGTTGAAAATCAAGCAAAAATGTCCTTTCTATCAATAACGCTTTGAGGATTATTTTTTAATCTAATCGAGAAATGCAGTCAAGATTTGATAAAACTGTTTCTGAAGCTGCATCTAAGTTAATCTCTGTACTTCCTGCTGTCGTCACACTCGTAGCTCCCTCCTATTGCTGCTTTAGGGAACACTGATTGGAACGTGCTGCTTTGGGCCGCCCACAATCATTGTAGACTGGAGATTGGCAAGATGGATCTGCCTGCGATTGTGTAATGCAGATCCAGCTGCACTACAGTGTTGCTGCACAAGAAAAAGTAGCCACTCCTTTAAAAGACTGCATTGATAGATCCTTTGCTGTCTATCGTGATGACTTAAAAAAAAAACCAGAAGAAAATATGTTACATCATGCCGTTAAAGGTAGTAAAAAATGTACTCAACTTGCTGCTCTTTGTGCTCAGACAGCTAAGATAAAATTAAATGAATTGTTTTATTTCAGGTTTGTGTTTCATAAAATAGCATGAAGGTCTTTTGTATTCCCAAAATGTGCCTTTTCAAGCATCTAACGCTTTCCACTGTAAATGTCACAGAGACAGAAGGGGGATGATAAAGTAAACTCCCTTTCCTGCTCCAGAGGTTGTTTCAGACGTGTGATATTAAAAAGAAGAAGGCATAGGACTATGCTGGAGGCAGGAGTGCCACAAGTGAGTGTTTCCTTGCATCTATTATGGGGCACCCACCATGTCATGCATCCAGGCTGTAAATTGCCATTACATCCTCATAGAATTGTTATTGTAAATACATTAGATCAGCAGCTTTAGCCGGTCAGAAAGCCGGTCATGTTTCATTTAGTCTTATTTTACAGAAGAATTCAATCACTCAGTCTGCCAAGAAGCTGTTCAGTTTCTGTAACATCATGTATTGAGCTATGTCAAACTCTGTGGGCCAATGATGAAACAAAATCACATCAATAAAAGACAAGGAGAACATGATCCCAAGGTGAGAGCGTAAACTGAAGGTCAGCCTGCTCGGTTATCATGTAATCTGGAGGCTCTGCAGACAGTGACAAGCGGAGATGTTATAGGTCAAGGTGGAAAAGTTTCTTGGTCCTAAATAGCTCAAAATCAATATGAGCCAAAGAGCAGAGGGATAGCTTTTACCCCTGTAATAAAATTCTCACTTCATCGTGGATCCTTGTTCTGAAGCACTAGGAGCTTGAAGGAAAAGACAGAGGTAAATATGGTATAGCAGAAACAAAGACCCAAATGGACATTTTAACGATCCTGATAGGGATTCTTCTTTTTTTTTTATGTCATAACAGCTGTCCAAGTCTGTTTAATGAAGGTCCAGCAAAACATACTGATGTGCTTTTACTTGGTTGAGAAAATGTAGGTAGTGGGGTGGGGTGGGCTGGTGTGTCTGTGCTTTTCCATCTTGTATGAGCACACAACAGTTCTGAAGCAGTCCAAACTCAGTTTGCCTGTGTTTTGATGTAATCAATACTCTTGTTACCTCCAACAAGGAGGTTATGTTTTCACAAAGGTCTGTCTGTTTGTTTGTTTGTTTGTCTGTTAGCAAGATTACACAAAAACTACAGCATGGATTTACATGGAAATTTTTCCATTGGTGTGGTTTGGTACAAGCAAGAAGCCATCACATTTTGGTGCTGATCTTATCCAGATTGATGTCACAAAAAAACGTTGACATTTAGTGTATTTGCAAACTGACCTCAACATTTTTCAAGTGTATGTGACTACGTTTCCCAGCTTTCCTTGCAATGCCAGCAGAGGACTTCTGCTAACATTACAGCTAACAATAGCCTGGTAGATGGGCATGATATTTTCTGACTTAGTAACTAGAAGCATTCTCCACATGGACAGACATGAGTGGAGACTGCACTGTCCATGTGGAGCAGAAAAGCCCTGCCGTAACTGAGTTGCTGGTGGAGGTCTGTGCTCTTGGAGTGTTTAGTAAATATATCTATTTATAAATATTTTATTTTATTGTATTTCTTTCTTTCAGACTTGATGAATGGAGCAATTCAGCTCTGTTCATCAAGTTATGAATATCAAATCTGTTTAAGTTGATCTCATTTGTAAAGCAACACACTTGGACTAATGGGACTATCCCCTTGCAGGCTCCAAACACTCCTCTATGTTGTACCCTAAGAAGAAGTTTTCAGTTCTGTTTGCCACTAAAGGTACATGCAGAAATACCATGCATAAAGCCTTTTTCAAAGGAAAGTCCAGCACTAAAGAGCCAGATCTATATAGGAGAAATAGCTGACCAGTGCTGTCAGATGCTCCACAGGAGATCCCCTTGTGAAGTTAGTAAGAAGTCATTGGATGTTTTCAAACTGGAAGTCTTAATGCATAACTTACTAGCTGTATGTTGTGGTCATACAGAACCAGACTAATAAGCCCTGTGTTGGTTATAAGCAGCTAGTAAACTACACATTAGCAAGCTAGTTGGCTGTGAATAAAGTGACCTTCAAATAAAGTGTTACCGAATTCTTGATAACAACAATGTTAATTCAAGAATAGCAGATCTTGTACTGTGGTGCTGATCAATGCAATTGTTCATCTTCTTTTTCGGGAGTCAATATGTTGCTTCAGAAGTTCTCTTCCTTTCCTGTGGTTGAGGTGTGAGGTCAAGCATCAGGACAGTAACCTGTAGAACAGGTTAAGGTGAAGCATCTGGTTTAAGGTTTCTAGAGGATCAGGGTTAAAGCTCTCCCATGGGATGTGTCCTCATATAACAGGGACAAAGGGATTAACCTAAATGTAGAGTGTTTGTTTCTGAGCAGAGAGGGTGAAAACACAATCTAACCCTAGGGTATCTTCACGCTGATGACAAGAAGGGCAACATCAACCTTTTACAGGTGATCTCTATGGTAACAGCAGTGATATTATGACCCCTGATGATGAAGGAGCACATACCTTTGCAGCTTTTCTAGCAAAGCACTGACAGCTCACAGGCTTCTCTGTGATAAATCTCTCTCTGGATTCAATCTCTCGCCTTCATATTGTCTCTTGTCCCACCCTATTAAATTATCCTGCTTGCTTTCTCTCATTGCTGCTTTGTCTATATTATTGATATCTGGATCTCCTGGGGCCTGTACTACGAAGCTGGATTAAGTCATCCAGGATAACTCTGCCACAACTCGCTGAACTTCACCGGATCTCCGCCATCCAGATCTGCTGTACTACGAGGCTCGTCATCAACTCGATAAGTGAATCCGGCTGGGATCTGTGGACGTACACATAAAATGGACGTGGTTAGCGGCCCCGGAGCATTTTCCACAATGGAGAAGAGAGCAGCCTACTTCACGGCGGAGGAGCAGCAAATAATCCTGCAAGAGTATGAGGAGTACCGCAGTATTATCCAGGCCGCCAGGAGCAACATGGTGAAAAACATGGCCCTACATTTTCCAGAAACAGAAATCGCTGAAAATGTAATAAAGAACTCATCCACATTAAACCAAAATTAGCCTATGTAATGAAATAGACTTTTAAATGGTGATGAATAATTATTTTTATGTATTTTAAATGTAATTTAATTAGCCTAAATGTAATATTTAATTTCACTTTTATTGTACTTTGCATCTAAAATAACATTTGTCCCACTGTCATGATTCACCACTATTGGACAGTGTAAAACATTTCCTCTTTTTTGTTAATAAAAATAATAAATGGACAGTTTGATAACACTGGGATAAATCTATGAATGAAATTAAACGTAAATTAGATATTTAAAAATATTTCTTCAAACTAAATTCTGTCCCTCAGTGTCATGGTGTTACTACCAAAATTTGGAGATCAGATTACATTAGACAACATTTAAGATATGATGGTTACTTATGTAATTGTAATTGAACTTTAAACCAAAATTATTGTTACTTGACTTTATCCATGATAAAGTTCAGTACAATTATCAGCATGTGTTGTATTTTATCATAAGTAAACATCCTCGGATCAAAAGTTATCACTGACATTGAGAAATAATGTCAATCAAGCGGATTACTTCAGTCACGAAAAAAACGCTCCCGACGAAGTGCTCCTCTTACAATTCGCGCACCGACATTAACCGGTTCTGGCAGAAATGGGCAAGCCATTTTCCAAGACAGCAAATTGGTGACTGTGCGGTCTTTTATGCCCACCTGAGAGAACCGATTGGTCAGCGGGCAGTCTGTCACACCCCGTGAGCATCAGTTACCGGGGCAACGTGTCTGGATAAAAAGAGATCCACATTCGTAGTGCGGAAAACCCGAAACGTATCCAGGAAGTTATCTCTCCAAGAGCTAATCCAGCTTCGTAGTACAGGCCCCTGATCTCTCCGACAGCTTTAGCTGTGCTATCAAAGCCTGTGAAGGAATGTTCTGTCTCCAGAAATCTCCCCTGATGCTGTTTCGATAATTAACGCACTGTTGGTCTTGTTACTGGTCTTATCATAAAGAGTTAAGCTGCACTCGCTCTTAAACGCATTGACATTGAAAAAAAATCCATGTTTCAGTGGTCCAATAATACCTGATTTATGTGTATATTTGTGTTGTCAGCAGTGAGAGCTGTTTGTTTTGATGCTGTTTGTTTTTGTTTCCAGAACAGAAGAATGTGCAAAAGGATGCATCAGGGAGACGAAGGCGACAGCTGCCACAGGCCTCTGAGAATCCACAAATAGACTCACACTTCCACACATTAAACACTTTGCATGATTGGCATCAGGCACTCCTGCAAAAGCATGAAGACTGCTCAAGGAAAAGTGTGCACACCAGCTCCAGGGTTTTCTCCAGCATTTGGTCCTTCCATTGAGTCATTTAATAAACAGAATAGCAGAGTGCACATGTGTGTGAGGCCTTTTTGTGTTTTAAATACTGTGTGTGTGTATGTGTAAACGTATATATATATATATGTATATGCCACAATGTCCAATTTTTTCCTCAAACTTTAAGAGAGCTATATCTTGCCTTAACTGTTTTATCTTTTGTGGTCTGCAGATCTGTTTCCTCTTCAAGTTGCTGCTGTCTTGGTTTGCTTGTCTGCTTAGAGCCAGAAAGGCATAACTATTGACGCTCTGTGCCACATGAGTTTGTGCCTATAGTAATAATGAGGAAACATAAATGTTCAGTGTAACTGATTAACAATCTCAAGTTCTAATTAAAGTTTAAAAGTACAGTCTTTATTTTTTACACTATTTCTCTGCTGCATATTTCAGTCTGTCTGAAGGCTATTCCACAAAGTGTTCTCTTGTGCAGACGCTAACAAATTTCCCTCAGTGCTTTTTCTTCGGCTTGAAATGAATTGTTTCTCCTGAGTGTTCCAGATTTACAGTAAGAGAAAAAAAGCCTTTTTTTTTTTCATTAAATCATAAAACTGTCTAGACGAAGAAGCGCTGCGAACTCACACAAAAGGAGCTACCAAACTACACATCTGAAAAGCACTGATAAAAAGTAAATTGCACAGGGTAAAGTCCTCTGCCCTGAATTCTGACACTTGTGGAGATAATACCCTGTCATGTAGTTATTTTTTTGCTCCTCTTGCTTCTCTCTGAATGAATTTCCTTGCTGCGGTTTCATTTTTAGCTGAGGTGTGGAGCTCGAGTGATAAGAGAATATTACCTGGCACTAACTCTGCCATTGTTCTGACGGTCCTGCAGCCTGTTATTCTCAGTCTGCAATATATTTTCAACAATTGTTCAGTAGTCTTTTGCTGAAAAAAAATGGAATTCTTAGGAAGAGAGAGGTAATACAGAATAAGAGAGAACAATGTTAGAACTGGCTGATTTTAGTCATTTGGCTTGGCATTACCTTTGCTCATCATCTGGCTGCTTTTGGAAAGAGGAGAGCACTGAGAGAAATTGAGAATTAATGTTAAGATAGAGAATAAAATAACTGTCATAAACACTGAGTAAGCAATAGAAAGAAATGCAAGGAAAGAAGTGTGGTTTTAGTGGATGACAAGTCCAGAAGGGTTTTTGGTGTTCTTAAATTTTGCGTAAAAGTTCCTGAAAACAACAAAAAAAAAACCACATATTAAACTGTTTAGATGTTGCGTTTTAAGATCTAAACTCCTCTTCAATGTGAAAATGATTGTGACGGATCAGGCTTCGGTCTTGTACAAGGTAAGAGGCTTGACCAATCAGATTCAGCAACACCAGTTGACCTTTTGCCGTGTTTCCACTAATGGCCCTTTTCCACTAGCCCTACTCGACTCTACCCAGCTCTACTCTACTCGCCTTATGTCTGGGTGTGTTCCAGCTAGCCTAAAACATGCCGTTGTTCAACCCCTCAGCAAAAAACATAATCTTGATCCCACAGTTTTATCAAATTTTAGGCCCATCGCTAAGCTTCCCTTTCTTACCAAAGTCTTGGAGAAGGTGGTATATGAGCAGCTATGTGTATATATATATATATATATATATATATATATATATATATATATATATATATATATATATATGCCACAATGTCCAATTTTTCCATAAACTTTAAAGAGCTATATCTCCTTTTAACAGTTGATTCTGGTAGCTCTGCAGTCCTGGTACTCTTGGATCTCACAGCTGCCTTTGACACAGTAGATCACAGCATCCTCCTGTCACGTCTAAATACTTGTGTGGGCATCAAGGGTACTGCTCTTAAGTGGTTTGAATCCTACCTCACAGACAGGAGCTTCTCAGTCCAGCTTAGCCAGTTCTCCTCAGCCACTTCCCCTCTGAGCTGTGGGGTGCCTCAGGGTTCCATTTTGGGCCCTCTCCTTTTTTCAAAATACATGCTGCCCTTGGGATCCATATTTCGAAAGCACAATATTTCATTTCATTGCTTTGCAGATGATGTTCAGATATATCTGCCAGTAAAAATAGATCAGCAAGCCTCTGTTCAGGCCCTTGTAAACTGTCTCACTGATGTACATTCTTGGATGGAAATTAACTTTCTGTCTATGAACAAAAATAAAAGTGAGATAATTCTATTTGGTCAACAAAACCTTCTTGATGGGTATGACAGCGCCATTGGCACATTAAGTTCTTATTGCCATGGCTTTGCAAAAAACCTTGGTGTTGTTCTGGACAGTGAACTTAAACTTGACAGGCAGATACGTTTCACTGTGAAAACAAGCTTCTACCAATTACGATTATTGGCCAAAGTAAAAGCCTATCTCCCAAAGAAAGATCTTGAGAGGGCTATTCACTGTTTTGTTACATCACGCCTGGACTACTGTAACTCTTTATTTGTAGGTCTTAGCCAGTCAGCCTTACGTCCTCTGCAGGTCGTCCAAAATGCAGCTCTTGGCCTGCTGACTGGCAAAAAACGATACGACCACATTACACCTGTCCTTGCGTCTTTGCACTGGCTGCCTGTTGATGTTAGAGTTCATTTTAAAGTTTTATTGATTGTTTTTAAGTGCTTGAATGGTCTGGCTCCACCTTATTTAACTGAATTGTTAAAGCCTCATATGACTACCAGGGCATTTAGGTCATCCAACCAGTTGCTCCTGGCAGTGCCTCGGACCAGGCTCTCCACTCGGGGGGACAGAGCCTTCGCAGTGGCGGCACCAAAGCTGTGGAACAGCCTACCTATCCAGGTTAGAGCTGCACAGTCAACTGAGCACTTTAAAACACTACTAAAAACCCATCTCTATTCTTTGGCGTTCAATCCCAATTAAACGAGTAATCTTGGTTTTTATCTCTTTTTATCTCTTTCTATCTTTTTATCTTTGCATCTTTTATCCCTTATATTTTATCCCCTTTCCTCTCTTTTACTCTACTTTTATTGTATTTATCCTTATTTTATTTCTGTTTTTATGCATATTTAATGTTTGGCTCATTTTAATTCGTTTTACTGTTTTATTATCATTACTGGGTTTTTAATATAAAGTGTATGAGAGATTTTTTTTGTACCCCTGTACAGCACTTTGGTCAACCGAGGTTGTTTTTAAAAGTGCTCTATAAATAAACTTTGACTTGACTTGACTTGACTTATGCTGCTTTCCCATTTGCCCCAGTCGCCTGCCCAACGGGGTGCAGTGTCGCTGTAAACAGAGAGTGGCTCTGTGGTGACGTCATTTTTAGCGCGACACAATAATCTGTGGCTTTTTGTCACAAACCAAGTAAAAAAGGAAAGCAGAAGAAGGCTGCAGGAGGCAGGGAGAAATAGCCCTTGAGAAGCATGGGAGAGTTTTGGAAGCTATATAACAGAATGAAGTCGAGGACGAGAGCAATTGAGCTGCAAAGAAAAAATGTATGAGGGTAAGCTAAAGGTAGCTACCGCCAGCATGCTAGGTCGTCACGCTCATGACTCATCGATGACAGCATTGTCTGACCAATCAGTAGCCGGCAGATGGTGACGTCATCTTTTAGCATCGACTCAGCTCACTTAGAACCAGAAGGGAGTAGGTACAAAAACTAGCTTGTTTAAGGAGGTACCGGGCTAGTGGAAACACACTGCAAATAGAGGAGGGTCGAGTAGAGTAGGGCCATGGCGTGCTAGTGGAAAAGGGCCATTTGTGGACTGGTCGGGTTCAATCCCTTTCAAACAATTTGGAGTGGTTCATCCTGATTTTGTTTGTTTTTCCACTGCCAGCTGTAATATGCTTGAGAGCTGGGATGTGAGCCTGGAGCAGAATGTGATTGTAAACAAAAAGCAACAATGGAAGACTTTCAGCAGCAGTACTCCATCAAGCATTTTTGGTGTGAAATTTCTTTACAGCATCAGCAGAGGAAAAAGTTCATTTTTAATCAATGACTTATCCAAACATGCTGTAATTGCATGAGACACTTTTTGTAACCAAACAACAGACCACAGCACTTTTGGCTCCACCTTTTATTGGTCGATAGGTAAATCTCAAAGTGGGATTGCAGGAGTCAGTTCTTTGGTACTTTTTGTCCGTATTTGATGGTGGAAGCACCAGATATCGTGTCCTGTATCCAGCTGAACTGAACCGGACTGCTTGGTGGAAACCAAGCCATGGAAATGTCTATTTCCTCCATTCATTTTTCACTCCTGGTTTTTACTTTTAAATCTGTTGAAAACTCCTGAACTTGACAGTCTCCAACTTTCTCCATGCTGTTTGGGTTTCAACTTCCTCCCCCATCACTTTCAAAAAGTTTCTGTGGCATCGCCTACACATGCATGGCACAGCTGCCACCGCCCCTCAAGTTCCTTTGCTCTCTCCCACTCTCTCTTGTTCCTGCTGCTCTGTGCTCTCTCGAATGCCATGCTTGCCCAACCATTTTTCCTTCCATCTTCATTTTCTCTCCATGCCAAATGTCAGTCTCACCCTGCCTTTGCGTCCTCCAAACTGTTTCTCTTCTATTATGTAGATGAACTGTAAGAGTGGCACAGACTGGTTCAATGTAGTTTTGTCCATTAAGTGCAAACAAACAGGATCGACCTAAAGCAAGTTAAAGCTTTTATTGCTGCCTATGTCTCCTTCAAAACTCCTTCAAACACAGTTAAATTGTTTTGCATGATGACCACATCATGAAGTGTTAAGGGTTTCTCCAAAATTGGATTAGATGTGTAATTTGCAAAATTTGGCCTGATTAATATTTTATTAAACCTTACATTCAGCCTTGGATGAACTGATGAGCAGGATGGAAACCAGAAAAGATAGCAAAAAGATGTCTTAAACTCTCTAATTCTTAAGGCATGGGCTACTTTTCTTAGTCTTCAGAATGAAACATGTTAATATCCTAACACTTCATCCATCTGTTACACTGCTTATTCCTTCTGGGTCTGTAGGTTGAGCATTTAAAGTTAGGCGCGATGTAGCCCATCAATGGTTAATAAAATGGTATTTTGAATTTGAAAGTAAACTTGTACATGACCTCCAGTCAAAAATTAGCCACAAAACTATTTTGGGTTAAACTATCATTTGGGCAAATCATTTGAAAGTGCTTTAATTTTTCTTCCTGGAAGTCTTTACAAAGCGGTAAATATTTTTTTGCTCATCCACCTGTGCACACTGATTTCACTCAATAAGTCTTGTTCTGAATAATTTCTCCTTCTGCATACTTAAGCACATAAAAGTACCCCTGTGCACCCACAGTTAAAGGAATATCATCGTCACATGAAACAAAATCACTCATGTTTGGATCAGTCTTCATTCCTCAGCTGTTGTTCCCTCTTTAGTCCACAGAGCAAAACCTTGACCCTGATCCCTTTAACAAGGAATTATGTCACAATCTTTCCGTCAAAAGTGTTCAAAGAAGGGGTCTTTCTTCCAAAAAGTGAGAATTATCAGCCTCTTGGCGTTGTTTTCATAGATACCACCAACGAAAACAAGCCTCATGGTCGGATCATTTTCTTTAATTTGAGCCTGTGCAGATCCATGAGGGCTCCTTTTCTTTTGCTCTCAGTGGTCTTCCCTGTTGGCACAGAGGTAAACAATTCTCTGTTAATTTATCCTGTAAACCTAAATCATTGAATTCCCTGCTGAATACAGTTACTGTAAACCTACCCTGGCATCAACTACAATTTTTTTGTGCGACCAAATAATTAAACACCTAAACAAAGTGTCACATAGTCCCACTGTGGTCGTTCTTCTTTTTTAATGGTTCCCGTGGCTATTTGCAGAAGTTCCTTACATATGAGAGAATTGTTGTTTGAGGGTACAGAATATGTGATTATCAGAGTTTATGTGTGTTGCAGGGGTAGACTGGTTTATTCCCTCAGGTGTCGTTCTTTTTATTTTCTCCCCTACCTTTTGTCTTTGGCAGTCTTTTTATGGGCAGTAAATAGAGGGCAGTAAAGTTTGAAATGCCAAGAGACTGGGTTTTACTTTCTTTACACCCTAGAAAAGGCACAGAGGCCTTTAGAGCTGGCCAGAACTACAGGAGCTCATCTGTCTTTAGTGCATGTCTGCTCTGAAAAGCTGACAGCCCTCTGTAAACAGAATCTCTGAACAATGGAGATCAATATACACCAGGGCAAAAGCCAGTGCAGTGTGAGTTGTACCCCAGCAGCAACCACTGGTGTTAAAAAGTTAGGCCAAAGTAAAAGTGCCAAAAACTTCAGTTCAAAGAATGTTAGGAGTGTTGAGGATAGCTGCAGGAACTTTAAACATAAAAATTTTAAATGTACATCAAATCCTGTTTTTTTTTTTTTTTTTTTTTAGACTTTATTGTTTTCATTTTTTAAAGAACAGAACAACAACAATGACACAGGACCATTTCCACATACACAGCACATAGGGACAACCGGTACATTTTGGTATCAAGTGATTTGGAGTCTTTTCCTTTTTTCAAGGTTGAGTGAGTCCCACTTTCTCCAATATTCCTCTCCTTTCTGCTTTTGAAGTCGTAAAGAAAAAGTCATTTTCTCCATATTGTGAATGGAATTTATTATGTTTATAAGGAGTTTCATGGAGGGAGGGTTCTTATGGAGCCAGCATTTAGTGATTGCTTTTTTACTTGCAGCCAAAAATATCTTCAGAAGAGATTTATCTCCTCTGCTGAGGTCCCAAGATATATTTCCAAGATATAAAGATGAGAATGAGAAGTCAATAGACCTGTCCAGAGTCTCTGTTTTAAGCTGTTCTACTCCTTTCCAGAATGTTTTTAGGTACGGACAAGACCAAAAAATATGTATGTGGTCTGCAGGGTCTGCTCCACACTCCCTCCAGCAAACAGACTGGGTGCCACTTAGTTTTGATTTTGATTTGGGGTAAGAAAAAATCTAATTATATTCTTCCAGCAAAAATCTCTCCAGAAAAAGGAACTTGTGGAAGTGAACTGTATTTCCCAGATTTGAAACCACGCATCCTCTGAGATGCTTATATTGGCTTCTTTTTCCCAGCGTTGCCTAATATAATCTGTTGAATTCTTGTTTATCAAAATAAAGCTTTCGTAAAGTTTGCCAATTATACCTTTAGAGGTTTTTGAATTATAACTATCAATAAATATCTGTATAATTCTGGGGGGCTCAAGTAAATCAGGAGTCTGTACACTGTTTTTAAAAAAATGGCGGATCTGTAAATAGCGGGAGAAATCCTCTTTGTCTAACCCATAAGATTGACGTAGGTCTTCAAAAATCAAATCCTGTTTTGACTGTAATCAAGCTATTTCATGAACATTTCTGCTGTACCATATAAGAATTTAATGAGCATTAACAGGCCATTTAACCAAAATAAAATTGAGCAAAAAGTCATCAATGTTTCATTGCATCATTAAACTTCCTTTATATAGCACATTTCATAAAAATTTAATTACACATAAAAGTGCTTTGATAGAGGCAAAAAAGTCAAATATACAGTGCCCAACATGGATGAGTACAACCCTATTAAAAGTAATGTTTTAATCAATATCTAAATAAACAAAAGAGCAATTCCCAAAGTTTTGACAAAGCTAAGCTTAACATAACATTTTTTTTTTTACATAAGATGAAAATAAAGGAATAATAATAATGCTCTAACCCCTTTGATTGGGGTGTGCTCATTTTGCATCCTTATCTTAAATTGAGAAAAATACTGTTTTGTGTGCAACTTTAAAAATTCTTGTCTACAATCCATGGCTTGCATTCTGGGGAGTATATTGTTCTGCAGTATGCTATATAAAAAATGTTGATTTTTAAAGGAAAATAAAGGTTTCATGATAAATCCGGAGGGGTATACACATTTATGCCAAGCACTGTAATAATGATAATAATCAGTATTCTTACAACTAAATGGCAAATTAACATGAGTAGGAGGTCCATCTATTAAGTACTATTGTTCTCTAATTGTAATGATATATAGGATGTCAAGAGGGACTTGAAGCCTAAAGCTGTGTTCACAAAAACTGTGAAA
This sequence comes from Scarus forsteni, assembly GCA_036419115.1. NCBI lineage: Eukaryota > Metazoa > Chordata > Actinopteri > Labriformes > Labridae > Scarus > Scarus forsteni. The sequence goes on from JAZDUH010000182.1 coordinate 428,017, forward strand.
GAAGTATTTGTGTCATACAACATTTTGTGCATGTATTCATGTGATGATGGACCATATCTGAGACAAATTCTTGACCTCGTCCACCAGCAGCATAAGTGCAGTGGGGAATGCATCAGCAGGGACTTAATCACTTGAGAATTGTGATGTCGCATTTTAACAGCTGCATATACAGTCATGGAAAAAATTATTAGACCACCCTTGTTTTCCTCAATTTCTTGTTAATTTTAATGCCTGGCTCAACTAAAGGTACATTTGTTTGGACAATTATAATGATAACAACAAAAATAGCTCATGAGAGTTTAATTTAAGAACTAAGAACTATTCATTTTCCATGGTTTTCTTGATAATAACCAAAATTACTTAAATTCTTACATCAATAGCTATGGCATTGTACCACCAAAAACACTACTTTTAAGCATTCCATGTTTTCTTTTCTGTTTGCTTTAAACACATGATACACACAAGAGTTAATACTTGATTGCATAACCATTGTTTTTGATGACTGCAGCCATGCGTCTTGGCATGCTCTCCACCAGCTTCTGACATTGTTCTGCTGTCACAGCAGCCCATTCCTGTTGGACAAATTCAAACAAATTTTCTTTGTTTTTGGGCTTGTGGTTCTCCATTTTGAGTTTGATGATTTTCCACAGGTTTTCAATTGGATTAAGATCTGGTGATTGAGCAGGCCAAGGCATGGTGCGAATGTTGTGGTTCTCCATCCAGGCTTTAACTGACCTTGCCGTGTGGCAAGGGGCATTGTCTTGTTGGAAAATCCAGTCATTCGAGGCAGGAAAGAGTTTTCCAGCTGATGGAAGAAGACTGTTTTCAAGGGTAGTCCTGTACATGACCTGGTTCATTCGGCCTTCACACAATTGCATTTGCCCTGTTCCACTCAGACTGAAACAACCCCAGATCATGACTGATCCACCCCCATGTTTTACTGTAGGGGCAAGACAGTCTGGGTTGTAAGCTTCTCCAGGCTTCCTCCTAACCAGTAAGTTGGCTGGAGTGGGCATCAATTCAAAATTGGATTCATCACTGACGAGAACCTTAGCCCAATCATCAACAGTCCAATCCTTGTGGTCTCGAGCAAAGAGTAACCGGGCCTTCCTCTGCCTTTCATTGATGAAGGGCTTCGTGCGTGCTCTGTGTGACTTCAAACCAGCTTCAACAAGTCGGTTTCGAACTGTCCTTGCTGAACAAGTCACATTTCTCGACAGTGCCCACTCATTTTTAAGGTCCCTGGAGGTCTGACAACGATTCCTGACACAGGAACGGATGAGTGCACGGTCATCTCGTGGGGTAGAAAGACATTTCCTGCCACGGCCAGGTAGCAATTTGGTAGTGCCATGTTCAGCTTGTTTTTTTTTGTTGTAATGAATGGCTGTCTTGGAGGTCTTCAGTTTTTTTGCTACCTGTCTCTCACTCATGCCAATTTCCAGCAGTGCCAAGATGGCTGCCTTTGTGGCTTCACATAATGCTTTTGTTTTAGGCATTATGTGAGAGCTGACAACTTCTGAGTTGTGCTACGGCTTGAATGTAAGCAGGAAACCACTCTAGGCCTTTGCATGTGCAGTGCTGCTTGTGACATGAAATGGCCTCTTATATACCCTGGGAATCAATTAAGCTTAAGAATGTCAAATAGGACATAAAGTATTATGTGACCAGCTGCATGTTTTGTTGTGTTCATTGTATTATACGTTTAGTGGTACCAGATATTAGAATGAACAAGAAATTGAAGAAAACAAGGGTGGTCTAATAATTTTTTCCATGACTGTATGTAGAAAGAGCAACATGTAAACTATTAGTTTTACCGGCAGCTCGCATTTGAAAACAACTTCCTGCTGATGACTTTTTACTATGTCTGTGAATTCTCTGCATCTACAATGGGTGAGTACATTACAGAACCAAAAAGCTGTAAACATTTTGGGCTCTAATTTCGTAGACCAGGCGCAAGCGCAGGCGCACATGCCTGCGCCGGCCTTCGCCGCGCGGACTGGGTGTGACCAGCGCACTTTGCAAGTTTCCTGCAGTGCCAAGAGAGGCGCACTCATGGCGCAGAGGGGGCGCAGAGGTTCGTGTCAACGCCCACGTCTCTGCCTCCACGCGCACATGTCAGAGTAGGAGGAGAATAGACGTGAGTGGGATTATCACAGCCGATCGCTGTCTTCACCAATCAAATGAGCGCCTCTCCTCGCCTTTAAATGCGCTGCGGCCGAGGCGCAGCGTCTGATTGGTCTGAATGATCCCCGCTGCTGGAGACGGTCAGAGCTGCTGTCATTCAGTAGGAGAATGGACAGCGGGGCGCGTCACCGTGTGGGCCAGCTCCCGGGACAGATGTAATCTGTTCCTTTGTCATTAACAGGAGTAAAAAAAAATAAGAGACAGTTACACCACAGCTGGCTTATCTATTTATAATGCTTGTGATCCACCTGCACTCCTGGTTTGTCATCGCCAAATAGCAGAGCCTTTAGTGATATACTGTATACTCTCCCGGTGTCTCCTCCTCATCCTCCTTGCAATAATGCTCTCCATCTTTTTAGAGCACGTTAAAAATAAAGACTAAAATAGAGGAATATGGGAAATCACGGGTAAATCCTGAGTGACATACATTTATTTTCTCTCCTTTTTCTTCGTCTTTTTTCTCCTTTTTTTCTTTGAATTTAATGAAATGAGAGAAGCCAGATATTTACTCAGTATCAGATGTTAAGGCTGTTTATTGTTTACTTGTAAGATGTGCATCAAACTTCCAGCTGCTGTCAGGTTAAGTTTCCATGATGACAAACGGCTTTAATCCGACATCAGATGTGACGGGACAATTAATATAGATATAAATGTATATGCTGGTTTAGACGGGACATTAAATAGTGATTGCTGAGATTGTTTATTGCATTAAAATGTGCCTGACACTTTGGAAACCTACCTCTGAGGCGTGCACACATGTGCGCTTGTCACCAAATTACAGCTGCGGAGGGTGCGCTCCGCCCTGCGCCGAGGTTAGACCAGGTTGCAGCAGGCGAGCTTTCAGCGCACTTTCTGCACTGTTTTTGGCACGAAATTGTCACTGCGCCAACATGAATCTGCCGACACCTCCCCTTGGTGCGCCGTCACACCCACCTCTGCGCAGACGGTCTACCAAATTGCCGAATTGGCAGCGCACGGCGGTGCGCCGCACGAAATTAACACTGCGCGGGGTGCGCCAGGCTTGCGCCCCCTGCGCTGCGCCACGAAATTAGAGCCCTTTATGTTCTTATCTTACCTGTCCTATCTTAAATGTCTTGTATTTATGTCTTACCATCATTGCTTTAATCCATAAACAGGGGAGAAAACACACGTGCTCATGAAATGAAATCTATATCATCCTATATATGTGAAATGTTCTGGAAGCTCTGATGTTGAAATGTTTTGATAAAATCAGCTGAGAATCTAAACTGCCATGGTAAAAAGAATTCATAACTAAGAGCAAAAAACTTTCCTGCTGAAATAACATGTTTGACTGTTTACTTCCCTGTGATTAGTGTTGTCATGAGCAATAATTACTTAGGTATACTGTATATAATATGCTTTATAATTGTGTCCAACCCCAAGATTCCTGAGCAGAGAATAAACTCACCTATGACACTGTGGCACACAATCAGGGTCAAACCATGTACCTCACACAACCCCACTTTTCCATACACTTGCTGTTCAATCCCTACACTGAAGAGCAGCAGAGGTAATCTTTTTTGACATTTTCACAGTTGACCACATGTGGGTAGCACTCCATGCTTGTCTTTTTGTAACTATTTTAAGATTATTTTGAATCAGTGTTATGTTCTCTTCAGTTTATCCAACTGTCCTGTATATCTATAATAAATAAATAAATAAACTTTTATGAAGAATCTCGTTAATCCTCTAAAGCTCTTTCTTTTCAACTGTAACTTTAGACACAGGGTGTGGACCTTGAAATTACTTTTGCCATCTGTATAGCATAACATTAGCATTTGAAAAACCAACAACTGTGAACCAAATCAACTGGAGCTCATTCATGGACAGTTTGAAAAGCTTCTCCAAACAGACAGAAAAAGCCTCCAACAATTTATTTGAAGGTCTATTTACCCTCCTGTTGCAGTGTGGTTCATGGTTATTTCTCACTTTTTTTTAAGAGTCCACTGTGTCTAATGATCTCAGCGTGTCTCTTCAGTGTATATTGTACCTCAAACAGAGCTCTGTGTGGACTCCCCCTGTGCTCACAGGAGCTCAGAGCCACACTGGCCGTTTCATCTTGTGGGATAAACCAGTCTTTTAGTCTCCTATCAAACCCTAGAGGCACAAAGCTGGAGCCCCAACGCTGAAACCTCAAAGATTGAAGCTCTGCAAGAGGCTACGCATGTGGCTGCAACTGCAGTTCACACTTTCATGTGAACTTTAAAGCTGATAAAGTCTCCGTAACACTTTACTTGACGCCCACCTCTATAACGCATTATAAGTACATTTATAAAGCATTATAATGCCATTATAGCACTGTATAACTACAGTTATGAACACTCATAAATGATCAGAATGCTTTATAACAATACTCATAACACACTATACAGCATTTCATCATCGCTTACAAGGTCAGGTATTACAATACATTATAACTGTTAGCAACTCACTGACAATGCCCACATACATAATGAATGATACATAAATTCATGATATGCTTATAAACGTCTATATCTATCAATATAAACACCCATAAATCTTAATATGTCTTTATAAAAATGTGCTGTACACATTATAGAGCATTGTATAATGGCTTATAAGATCAAGTACTATAAACCTATATGATTGATGGTCCCTTGCTAACCGATTTTTGTTGCAAGGATCAAAGGGTATTATGATTATCATAGTTGTTATAAATTAAAACTCTTTAGAATGTCTTATAATCACTGCTATGATGCATTATAATCACTGGTATAATGCATAATAATGTGATTATAAGTTACTCTAAATGCTCATTGGGTGCTTCAAGTAAATTGATGAAACTGTTCAGGTATAGGCTAATGTAACACAATACAAGCTGGTTAAAAGCCACTATAAGTGGTTTTCTTGAAGAAAAATACACATCTTTTAATCTATAAAAGGTCAACACAAAACTTATTTTTATTATCAAACTAAGCATCAATAAAACTCTTTAGAATGTCTTATAATCGCTGCTATGATGCATTATAATCACTGGTATAATGCATAATAATAAGTGCTGTCAGACCATTAAAAAAATAAATCGAATTAATTACCAGATTTCTAATTAATTAATCTAATTAATCACATTTTAATATCATATCTGCTTAAAGTACCCAAATAAAGAATTTGAATTCTAGGATATTGTAAAATTGTAGTGCAGGACTAATCAAATGAATACACTAAGAAGTGAAGATTTGTAAATCCACATTTTTATTGGTGATTGAATAAAACCAAAGTCAGGACAACTTGTCCAGAAAATTCTAAGCTCAATCAGGCAACTCAAATTACACTTTAAGTGTGTTTCATAAATCAAATTCAAAATAAGAAAAAGGCAGAGGACATCCAGCAAAACAATTAGGCCTGATGCATTATTAAAGAATGTAGTACAAATATAGATAGATAAATTCAAAAATAGAAAAAGACTAAGTCTTAAATAGGCCATTCCTGTTGTCCCCTGGGCTTTGTTTGATTTGACTAGAGACGCATGTGTGAAGTGACGTGCCACTGCCATGTACGGGTCCTCCAGCTGGACAATATCAAAATGTTTGTGTGCTATGATTAATCGCAATTAATTTTTTTAACGCATTGATTTGTGGTGTAATTAATTAATCTAATTCATGCACTAAAGTGACAGTCCTAATATATCTATCTATATATATATATATGTATATATATATATATATATATATATATATATATATATATATATATATATATATATATATATATATATATATATATATATATATATATATATATATATATATATATATATATATATATATCTTAGGACTGTCACTTTAGTGCATGAATTATATATACTTTTCAAGCAATGCTTTAAATGAAGGTAGTTCACTAGTATTAATGATAATGATGAAAGTGACATAATTTAAATTATAACAATGATATATTAATAATAATAATAGCAATAATAACCCTTATATAATAATTATATATAATAACATATCCAAAATGTAAAGAAAAGTAATAACAATAACAATGTATTAATGACTATTATATATTACTATGTAAATGTAATGTAATAATTATTAGTAGTATTATTTCATTTTATTTTATTTTAATACAATATATGCCCAATATATAAGCAATGGATTAAATTAAGACCTGAACGCAGGTTATATTAATAATGATGATGATAGTGGCAAAAAATGTATAATACCAATAATAATATCATATTTCCGACACACACACACACACACACACACACACACACATATATATATATATATATATATATATATAGATATAGATATAGATATATACACATACATGTGTGTATATATGTAAATACATATACATATATGTGTGTGTGTGTGTGTATATATGTATATACATATACATATATGTGTGTGTGTGTATCATCATTATTAAGGTGATTAATATTACACTCAAATTCAATGTATACCCTTCAAGCAGTGCTTTTAATAAAGACCTGAACACACCTGAAAGTTTTCTTTTTTGTTTTTTTTATTTTATCTGTCTGTGATGTCTGATGTTAAACATACCTTGTAGAAAAAGCATGACAACTGTGCATTTTTTAATCACTTTTATTGTACAGAATTACCATTCCTCCAGTGTTTTTATATATGTCTATGTTGTCACCAGCTTCTTAAAATCTCTTTTAAGTATTTTTTACCAGCATTAAATTCAAAATCTGTGAAAATAAACATATATCAAGTTTAATAGTATGAATATTAAATTTCTCATCGCTGTAGAATATTTAGTTAATTTTAGATGTTAATGGATTTAAATCATTGTGTTCTGTTGTTTTTTATGATAAAACGCCCCAACTCGTTTGGAATTGGTGTTTGCAGCTTTATCTGCCTAAGGCTCAGCAGTTTTTTATGAACGAACTGAGCGGAACAGTGGAGTGTTTGATGTTGATTTGAATTTGAATTTGAATTTAAACAGTCCAGACTCTAGAACTCACAGCAGGTATAAATACGGCTTTCACTCTGGACTGTTACTCCAGCCAACCTTCAGAGAGGTAAGTGACACTCTTCACCACAAACACGTCTTTAACCGAGACACTCTGGTTAGTCGACAGGGTTTAATTTAGAGAGGGGGGCATCTAATAATCTTCCTGTTTTTAGATTCATGACTTTGTTCAGTTAAAAACAATCAGCTGTTGTGAGTCTTTGGCTGCAGTCTCCAGGATGAACTTTGGCTTCAGTTTATTATAATGAGATATTTTTGACCAGAACTTAGACGAATACACGTCACTACTTTTGATTTGTGCATGAACTTTAAAGAAAATGATGGTTCTCTGATTGTTGTTGAAACATGTTTAATCAAAATAAACATGAAGTTTAGACATCAAGAAAACCGTGAATCTCTGAGATACAACAAACAATTCAAGTCTGAATAAATGTAAAGAAATCCATAAAGAAGCCACATTCATGCTGAGACATTAAATATGATTTAAGCAGGCAGAGGGCCGATGAAGAGTGTTTTTGTATAAACAGTTGTCTTGAGGAAAACCATCAGCAAGGCCATTTTTGAATTCGCCTACTACATACTGAGTATGAAAGTAGTTTGGAGTAGGCACAGCATACTGGCTACTACACTGGAACGTAGCATGTAGTCTGACTGCTCAGTTAGGTTTTATTTTGTAGTATGCTACGCTGGTTTCCAGTTTGAGCGAAGCGGAAGTAGGCTACAGCTTATTTACTTATTTCCCAAACTTAATTTTAATCGTACAAAACAAATAAAACATGAGTACATGTTGACATTTCAGTTATTAATCTGCAGATATTGCCAGAAGCAGCATTTTATATGAAACAGTCAATGGTGGAGAATACATATTATTTCGGAGAGGAATTATTTTATATATTTTTGTGTGATGGCGTACAACGGCGTATTAGGGCCACTGAAAAGACAAAAACAGTTCAAGAATAAACATCACACGCACAATACAGTATTAAGACTGAGGAGAAGCAGGAACATTTAGGGTGGTGGAAATACAGATGAAAAATACAGAACGTAACGGTAACGTGTCAGACTTGTCAGTGGTTTACGCTAATAATGCCACAGGTATAGGACAGACGTAACACCACCGTCAGGCCGTTATAAACCATTCACGGAAAAACAACAACAACAGACCTTTTTGCAACCTACTACACACTACTATGTGTTGAAAAGGTAAAGATTACAAGTTGTAGCTCTTATATTTGTTTTCGTGTGCTGCTCCGGTTGTTGAAGCTTCGCTCTCAGTCATTTTCAATTCAGCCGCTTTGCATTGTGGGGAACAGTAGGCGAAGCAGACTGCATACTTTGAATTTTTTCTCGAATCAGTACGTCATGATGTTAATGGATTTAAATCATTGTGTTCTGTTGTTTTTTATGATAAAACGCCCCAACTCGTTTGGAATTGGTGTTTGCAGCTTTATCTGCCTAAGGCTCAGCAGTTTTTTATGAACGAACTGAGCGGAACAGTGGAGTGTTTGATGTTGATTTGAATTTGAATTTGAATTTAAACAGTCCAGACTCTAGAACTCACAGCAGGTATAAATACGGCTTTCACTCTGGACTGTTACTCCAGCCAACCTTCAGAGAGGTAAGTGACACTCTTCACCACAAACACGTCTTTAACCGAGACACTCTGGTTAGTCGACAGGGTTTAATTTAGAGAGGGGGGCATCTAATAATCTTCCTGTTTTTAGATTCATGACTTTGTTCAGTTAAAAACAATCAGCTGTTGTGAGTCTTTGGCTGCAGTCTCCAGGATGAACTTTGGCTTCTACGGAGCCCCTTAGGCGCCACAGAGGACAAAATAAAACAAAATATATAACTCGTGCGCACGATATATTAAAACGTGCGCACGAAATAATAAAACGTGCACTCGAAATACTTATTCGTGCGCACGTTTTAGCTAAAGCGTCATACGACATGCTAAAAGCGTGCGCCACGAGATACTAAAACGTGTGCACGAAATAGTTATTGGCGCACGTTTTAGCTTCGAAATAAAGTTATTCATCACATTTGTGACTTGTCCTTATTCTTGTTAAGCTCACGGCTTCCGTAGAGAAGCCGGACGTTCACAAACACACACAATGGAGAAGAAGTGAGCTAGTTAACTTTCACTTCCACCTCGGACTGTCATATAATGACATTCTTGTTGCTCTTATTATGAGAGATGGAATAATCTGAAGTAGAACTTTGCTGCTTATACTAAAAGACAACAGGCTCCGCCGGTGTACTGTATGAAATGAACTGGTGACCGTCCAGGCAGAAGTGAGGGGGGCGTGTCTGAAGGACCTTTTTGTTTACTATCTGAACACCTCCCGAATCAATTGTATACACAAAAATGAGCTCTTTACACCCATTTACTTAGTGGTGGAAGTGACTTCACAACATTGAGCGTGACGACGAAGGATTTTGAAGGATTACAGACTTATTTGACAGCGTAAAGAAACGTAAGGTAATATATAGGTAAATATCTTAGATGTCTGATCAAAATGACAAATTTCCGACTGTGTCAACTGGTGATGGCCCCGAAACCCGCATTTTACTGTCACTTCGGCGTATCAACAAACAATTTGTTCATGTTCAACGCATAACAAGAGTCGGGAGGACTTGAAAATAGGTACAGAGGAGTAGGTTTTTACAATGTGGAGGAAATTTTCGCTTCATCTTGTGATCAAGCTGATGGCATGTGTGTCTGCATTAAGTGTAAGCACAAGAGTGCATTTCTGTAAGCATGCTGAATTTGAGGGATATATTCTACTGTAGTGTGTGTGGTTTTGTTGACCACAAAATGACTCGTCCTTGTAACCCATAGTAGAAAATTAATCCCCATTAAGATCTTCATAATGCGATGGTCGAATGATACTTTGTAAACTGTGCAGCCTTTTAAGAGTTTCACGATCACTGACTTTTGACATCAGATCGGGGCACGTGGCGTTGTTGAATGCTGTTTGAATCAAATGTTGATCTCAATAAATGTTTTAACTGTTAAACATTGGTGTGCTGTCTTTAATTTGCTGTCCTGTTGAAAATATATGTAATTACCTTTTTTTACTGACATTGATAAACAGCAGATAAGTTGTGAGTGTGACTGGGAAAATACAACTTTATTATAGTTCTGTGACCATGAAGGTTTTTGTGATATGTCAACATTTACAACTGCAGTCACGTCAGCCGTCTCTCGATTTCGGTGGTCAAGCCAGCTGCTCCAACATTTCAAGTGCGCTCTTATTACAGACTTTATGGCAAGCGCACAAAAATAAGTGGAAAAGTCAGCACTAACTTACTTATAAAAGAGTGTGTTAAATTCCAGTTTTCAAAATAAAAATTGGTTGTGAAATACAATAAGATTTTCTAAAAAATATGAGAACTACATTAAAATGTTATTTTCATATTTACAGTATGGAATAAATTAAAATTTATTAAAACTATATTAAATGTGTCCAAATGCAATAGAAAGAGGTGTGTGTCATAGAGCAGGCTTAAGTCTACTGTCCCACACTGATTTTGAACCAACAGATCACATGACCTGGGAATTATTGAACTATAATGCCCATATTTACTTTGTAAAAGACATTACAAATTCATACAAATATGAAACATGTCCAAATGCAAAAATAAGTGGTGTTTCTCATCAAGCAGGCTGAAGTCTACTGTCCTACATGATTCTGAGCCAACAGGTCACGTGACCTGGGAGGTATTTTGGCTCTAATGCTCATATTTACATTAAAAGATAAATTAAAAAATCATAAAAAATATGAAGTGTGTCCAAATGCAATAAAAAAATGGTGTGCGTCATAGAACAGGCTTAGATCTACCATTCTGGGTTGATTCTGAGCCAACAAGTCACATGACCTGGGACTTATTGAGTTATTATGCTCATATTTACAGTATTAAATATATTAAAAATTCATAGAATGTTTTGCGTTCAACTGCAATAAAAAGTGGTGTGTGTCAAGGAGCAGCATTAGATCTACCATTCTGTCTTAATTTTTTAGCAATCAAATCTCATGGCCTGGACTTATCCATGGACTGAGCTAAAATACTAATATTTACAGTATAAAATACATTAAAAAATTCATAGCTCAATAAGTCTCAGGCTGTGTGACCTATTAGCTCAGAATCAGTGTAGGACAGTTAGCATGCTCAATGACACAATCCACTTTTTATTCCATTTGGGCATATTTCAAATTGTTTTTTTTTTTAATGAATTTTAATGTGTTTTATAATGCAAATCTGAGCATTATTGGTCAATGAGTCGGAGGTCATGTGACCTATTGGCTCAAAATTAATAATACTGACTCTTTGACACATACCACTTTTTATTGCATTTGGACACACAAATTTCATATTTTGGGGGGGGAATTTGTAATGTCTTTTATAAAGTAAATATGGGCATTATAGCTCAATAATTCCCAGGTCATGTGATCTGTAGGTTCAAAATCAGTGTTGGACAGTAGACTTAAGCCTGCTCTATGACACACACCTCTTTTTTATTGCATTTGGACACATTTAATAGTTTTAAATTTTAATGTATTCCATTCTGTAAATATGAAAATAACATTTTAATGTAGTTCTCATATTTTTTAGAAAATCTTATTGTATTTCACAGCCACTTTTTATTTTGTAAACTGGAATTTAACACACGCTTTTATTTGTAAGTTAGTATTGACTTTTCCACTTATTTTTGCGCGCTTGCCATAAAGTCTGTAATAAGAGCGCACCTAAAATGTTGGAGCTGCTGGCTTGACCACCGAAATCGACCTAAATCGTTGACGTGCAGTTGTATCAAAAATAACAGAACTTAAAAGCAACATGGTCATAACTGAAACCATTATCTCAGTCAAAAACTATCAGCTGTTTATCAATGTCAGTAAAAAAAAATTGACATATATTTTCAACAGCAAATTAAAGACAGCACACCAATGTTTAACAGTTAAAACATTTATTGAGATTAACATTTGATTCAAACACAGCATTCAACAACCTGATCATGTCATCTGATGTCAAAAGTCACTTAAACAGTTTACAAAGTATCATGACTGACACATCGATTATGAAGATCTTCGTGCAGTTACAAGATTTTTACTATGGGTTACAAATTTTTGTGGTCAACAAACCACTAACTACAGTAGAATATATATCCTCAAATTCAGAATGCACTTATTACACTTAATGCAGACACACATTAATTTGAATTACAAGATGATCAAAATTTCCTCCACATTGTAAAATTTTCTAAACTCCTCTGTACCTATTTTCAAGTCCTCTTGACTCTTGTTATATTGAACATGAACAATTGTTTGTTTGATAATCCATGACAGTAAAATCGGGCCATTTGTACCATTTGATCAGACATCAAGATATTTGTCATTTTGTTACATCTAAGATATTTCCTATATATTACCTTCTATTATAATGAGATATTTTTGACCAGAACTTAGACGAATACACGTCACTACTTTTGATTTGTGCATGAACTTTAAAGAAAACGATCGTTCTCTGATTGTTGTTAAAACATTTTTAATCAAAATAAACATGAAGTTTAGACATCAAGAAAACCGTGAATCTCTGAGATACAACAAACAATTCAAGTCTGAATAAATGTAAAGAAATCCATAAAGAAGCCACATTCATGCTGAGACATTAAATATGATTTAAGCAGGCAGAGGGCCGATGAAGAGTGTTTTTGTATAAACAGTTGTCTTGAGGAAAACCATCAGCAAGGCCATTTTTGAATTCGCCTACTACATACTGAGTATGAAAGTACTTTGTAGTAGGCACAGCATACTGCCTACTACACTGGAACGTAGCATGTAGTCTGACTGCTCTGTTAGGTTTTATTTTGTAGTATGCTACGCTGGTTTCCAGTTTGAGCGAAGCGGAAGTAGGCTACAGCTTATTTACTTATTTCCCAAACTTAATTTTAATCGTACAAAACAAATAAAACATGAGTACATGTTGACATTTCAGTTATTAATCTGCAGATATTGCCAGAAGCAGCATTTTATATGAAACAGTCAATGGTGGAGAATACGTATTATTTCGGAGAGGAATTATTTTATATATTTTTGTGTGATGGCGTAAGACAGTATATTAGGGCCACTTAAAAGAAAAAAACTGTTCAAGAATAAACATCACACGCACAATACAGTATTAAGATTGAGGAGAAGCAGGAACATTTAGGGTGGTGGAAATACAGATGAAAAATACAGAACGTGATACGGTCAGACTTGTCCGTGGTTTACGCTAATAATGCCACAGGTATAGGACAGACGTAACACCACCGTCAGGCCATTATAAACCATTGACGGAAAAACAACAACAACAGACCTTTTTGCAACCTACTACACACTACTATGTGTTGAAAAGGTAAAGATAACAAGTTGTGGCTCTTATATTTGTTTTCGTGTGCTGCTCCGGTTGTTGAAGCTTCGCTCTCAGTCATTTTCAATTCAGCCGCTTTGCATTGTGGGGAACAGTAGGCGAAGCAGACTGCATACTTTGAATTTTTTCTCGAATCAGTACGTCATGATGTTAATGGATTTAAATCATTGTGTTCTGTTGTTTTTTATGATAAAACGCCCCAACTCGTTTGGAATTGGTGTTTGCAGCTTTATCTGCCTAAGGCTCAGCAGTTTTTTATGAACGAACTGAGCGGAACAGTGGAGTGTTTGATGTTGATTTGAATTTGAATTTGAATTTAAACAGTCCAGACTCTAGAACTCACAGCAGGTATAAATACGGCTTTCACTCTGGACTGTTACTCCAGCCAACCTTCAGAGAGGTAAGTGACACTCTTCACCACAAACACATCTTTAACCGAGACACTCTGGTTAGTCGACAGGGTTTAATTTAGAGAGGGGGGCATCTAATAATCTTCCTGTTTTTAGATTCATGACTTTGTTCAGTTAAAAACAATCAGCTGTTGTGAGTCTTTGGCTGCAGTCTCCAGGATGAACTTTGGCTTCAGTTTATTATAATGAGATATTTTTGACCAGAACTTAGACGAATACACGTCACTACTTTTGATTTGTGCATGAACTTTAAAGAAAATGATGGTTCTCTGATTGTTGTTGAAACATGTTTAATCAAAATAAACATGAAGTTTAGACATCAAGAAAACCGTGAATCTCTGAGATACAACAAACAATTCAAGTCTGAATAAATGTAAAGAAATCCATAAAGAAGCCACATTCATGCTGAGACATTAAATATGATTTAAGCAGGCAGAGGGCCGATGAAGAGTGTTTTTGTATAAACAGTTGTCTTGAGGAAAACCATCAGCAAGGCCATTTTTGAATTCGCCTACTACATACTGAGTATGAAAGTAGTTTGTAGTAGGCACAGCATACTGGCTACTACACTGGAACGTAGCATGTAGTCTGACTGCTCAGTTAGGTTTTATTTTGTAGTATGCTACGCTGGTTTCCAGTTTGAGCGAAGCGGAAGTAGGCTACAGCTTATTTACTTATTTCCCAAACTTAATTTTAATCGTACAAAACAAATAAAACATGAGTACATGTTGACATTTCAGTTATTAATCTGCAGATATTGCCAGAAGCAGCATTTTATATGAAACAGTCAATGGTGGAGAATACATATTATTTCGGAGAGGAATTATTTTATATATTTTTGTGTGATGGCGTACAACGGCGTATTAGGGCCACTGAAAAGACAAAAACAGTTCAAGAATAAACATCACACGCACAATACAGTATTAAGACTGAGGAGAAGCAGGAACATTTAGGGTGGTGGAAATACAGATGAAAAATACAGAACGTAACGGTAACGTGTCAGACTTGTCCGTGGTTTACGCTAATAATGCCACAGGTATAGGACAGACGTAACACCACCGTCAGGCCGTTATAAACCATTCACGGAAAAACAACAACAACAGACCTTTTTGCAACCTACTACACACTACTATGTGTTGAAAAGGTAAAGATTACAAGTTGTAGCTCTTATATTTGTTTTCGTGTGCTGCTCCGGTTGTTGAAGCTTTGCTCTCAGTCATTTTCAATTCAGCCGCTTTGCATTGTGGGGAACAGTAGGCGAAGCAGACTGCATACTTTGAATTTTTTCTTGAATCAGTACGTCATGATGTTAATGGATTTAAATCATTGTGTTCTGTTGTTTTTTATGATAAAACGCCCCAACTCGTTTGGAATTGGTGTTTGCAGCTTTATCTGCCTAAGGCTCAGCAGTTTTTTATGAACGAACTGAGCGGAACAGTGGAGTGTTTGATGTTGATTTGAATTTGAATTTGAATTTAAACAGTCCAGACTCTAGAACTCACAGCAGGTATAAATACGGCTTTCACTCTGGACTGTTACTCCAGCCAACCTTCAGAGAGGTAAGTGACACTCTTCACCACAAACACGTCTTTAACCGAGACACTCTGGTTAGTCGACAGGGTTTAATTTAGAGAGGGGGGCATCTAATAATCTTCCTGTTTTTAGATTCATGACTTTGTTCAGTTAAAACAATCAGCTGTTGTGAGTCTTTGGCTGCAGTCTCCAGGATGAACTTTGGCTTCAGTTTATTATAATGAGATATTTTTGACCAGAACTTAGACGAATACACGTCACTACTTTTGATTTGTGCATGAACTTTAAAGAAAATGATGGTTCTCTGATTGTTGTTGAAACATGTTTAATCAAAATAAACATGAAGTTTAGACATCAAGAAAACCGTGAATCTCTGAGATACAACAAACAATTCAAGTCTGAATAAATGTAAAGAAATCCATAAAGAAGCCACATTCATGCTGAGACATTAAATATGATTTAAGCAGGCAGAGGGCCGATGAAGAGTGTTTTTGTATAAACAGTTGTCTTGAGGAAAACCATCAGCAAGGCCATTTTTGAATTCGCCTACTACATACTGAGTATGAAAGTAGTTTGTAGTAGGCACAGCATACTGCCTACTACACTGGAACGTAGCATGTAGTCTGACTGCTCAGTTAGGTTTTATTTTGTAGTATGCTACGCTGGTTTCCAGTTTGAGCGAAGCGGAAGTAGGCTACAGCTTATTTACTTATTTCCCAAACTTAATTTTAATCGTACAAAACAAATAAAACATGAGTACATGTTGACATTTCAGTTATTAATCTGCAGATATTGCCAGAAGCAGCATTTTATATGAAATAGTCAATGGTGGAGAATACGTATTATTTCGGAGAGGAATTATTTTATATATTTTTGTGTGATGGCGTAAGACAGTGTATTAGGGCCACTTAAAAAGAAAAAAAAGAATAAACATCACACGCACAATACAGTATTAAGACTGAGGAGAAGCAGGAACATTTAGGGTGGTGGAAATACAGATGAAAAATACAGAACGTAACGGTAACGTGTCAGACTTGTCCGTGGTTTACGCTAATAATGCCACAGGTATAGGACAGACGTAACACCACCGTCAGGCCGTTATAAACCATTCACGGAAAAACAACAACAACAGACCTTTTTGCAACCCACTACACACTACTATGTGTTGAAAAGCTAAAGATTACAAGTTGTAGCTCTTATATTTGTTTTCGTGTGCTGCTCGGTTGTTGAAGCTTTGCTCTCAGTCATTTTCAATTCAGCCACTTTGCATTGTGGGGAACAGTAAGCAGACTGCATACTTTGAATTTTTTCTCGAATCAGTACGTCATGATGTTAATGGATTTAAATCATTGTGTTCTGTTGTTTTTTATGATAAAACGCCCCAACTTGTTTGGAATTGGTGTTTGCAGCTTTATCTGCCTAAGGCTCAGCAGTTTTTTATGAACGAACTGAACGGAACAGTGGAGTGTTTGATGTTGATTTGAATTTGAATTTGAATTTAAACAGTCCAGACTCTAGAACTCACAGCAGGTATAAATCGGCTTTCACTCTGGACTGTTACTCCAGCCAACCTTCAGAGAGGTAAGTGACACTCTTCACCACAAACACATCTTTAACGAGACACTCTGGTTAGTCGACAGGGTTTAATTTAGAGAGGGGGGCATCTAATAATCTTCCTGTTTTTAGATTCATGACTTTGTTCAGTTAAAAACAATCAGCTGTTGTGAGTCTTTGGCTGCAGTCTCCAGGATGAACTTTGGCTTCAGTTTATTATAATGAGATATTTTTGACCAGAACTTAGACGAATACACGTCACTACTTTTGATTTGTGCATGAACTTTAAAGAAAATGATGGTTCTCTGATTGTTGTTGAAACATGTTTAATCAAAATAAACATGAAGTTTAGACATCAAGAAAACCGTGAATCTCTGAGATACAACAAACAATTCAAGTCTGAATAAATTCAAAGAAATCCATAAAGAAGCCACATTAATGCTGAGACATTAAATATGATTTAAGCAGGCGGAGGGCCGATGAAGAGTGTTTTTGTATAAACAGTTGTCTTGAGGAAAACCATCAGCAAGGCCATTTTTGAATTCGCCTACTACATACTGAGTATGAAAGTAGTTTGTAGTAGGCACAGCATACTGCCTACTACACTGGAACGTAGCATGTAGTCTGACTGCTCTGTTAGGTTTTATTTTGTAGTATGCTACACTGGTTTCCAGTTTGAGCAAAGCGGAAGTAGGCTACAGCTTATTTACTTATTTCCCAAACTTAATTTTAATCGTACAAAACAAATAAAACATGAGTACATGTTGACATTTCAGTTATTAATCTGCAGATATTGCCAGAAGCAGCATTTTATATGAAATAGTCAATGGTGGAGAATACGTATTATTTCGGAGAGGAATTATTTTATATATTTTTGTGTGATGGCGTAAGACAGTGTATTAGGGCCACTTAAAAGAAAAAAACTGTTCAAGAATAAACATCACACGCACAATACAGTATTAAGATTGAGGAGAAGCAGGAACATTTAGGGTGGTGGAAATACAGATGAAAAATACAGAACGTAACGGTAACGTGACAGACTTGTCCGTGGTTTACGCTAATAATGCCACAGGTATAGGACAGACGTAACACCACCGTCAGGCCATTATAAACCATTGACGGAAAAACAACAACAACAGACCTTTTTGCAACCCACTACACACTACTATGTGTTGAAAAGCTAAAGATTACAAGTTGTAGCTCTTATATTTGTTTTCGTGTGCTGCTCCGGTTGTTGAAGCTTCACTCTCAGTCATTTTCAATTCAGCCACTTTGCATTGTGGGGAACAGTAGGCGAAGCAGACTGCATACTTTGAATTTTTTCTCGAATCAGTACGTCATGATGTTAATGGATTTAAATCATTGTGTTCTGTTGTTTTTTATGATAAAACGCCCCAACTCGTTTGGAATTGGTGTTTGCAGCTTTATCTGCCTAAGGCTCAGCAGTTTTTTATGAACGAACTGAGCGGAACAGTGGAGTGTTTGATGTTGATTTGAATTTGAATTTGAATTTAAACAGTCCAGACTCTAGAACTCACAGCAGGTATAAATACGGCTTTCACTCTGGACTGTTACTCCAGCCAACCTTCAGAGAGGTAAGTGACACTCTTCACCACAAACACATCTTTAACCGAGACACTCTGGTTAGTCGACAGGGTTTAATTTAGAGAGGGGGGCATCTAATAATCTTCCTGTTTTTAGATTCATGACTTTGTTCAGTTAAAAACAATCAGCTGTTGTGAGTCTTTGGCTGCAGTCTCCAGGATGAACTTTGGCTTCAGTTTATTATAATGAGATATTTTTGACCAGAACTTAGACGAATACACGTCACTACTTTTGATTTGTGCATGAACTTTAAAGAAAATGATGGTTCTCTGATTGTTGTTGAAACATGTTTAATCAAAATAAACATGAAGTTTAGACATCAAGAAAACCGTGAATCTCTGAGATACAACAAACAATTCAAGTCTGAATAAATTCAAAGAAATCCATAAAGAAGCCACATTAATGCTGAGACATTAAATATGATTTAAGCAGGTGGAGGGCCGATGAAGAGTGTTTTTGTATAAACAGTTGTCTTGAGGAAAACCATCAGCAAGGCCATTTTTGAATTCGCCTACTACATACTGAGTATGAAAGTAGTTTGTAGTAGGCACAGCATACTGCCTACTACACTGGAACGTAGCATGTAGTCTGACTGCTCAGTTAGGTTTTATTTTGTAGTATGCTACACTGGTTTCCAGTTTGAGCAAAGCGGAAGTAGGCTACAGCTTATTTACTTATTTCCCAAACTTAATTTTAATCGTACAAAACAAATAAAACATGAGTACATGTTGACATTTCAGTTATTAATCTGCAGATATTGCCAGAAGCAGCATTTTATATGAAATAGTCAATGGTGGAGAATACGTATTATTTCGGAGAGGAATTATTTTATTTATTTTTGTGATAAGACAGTGTATTAGGGCCACTTAAAAGAAAAAACTGCTCAAGAATAAACATCACACGCACAATACAGTATTAAGACTGAGGAGAAGCAGGAACATTTAGGGTGGTGGAAATACAGATGAAAAATACAGAACGTAACGGTAACGTGTCAGACTTGTCAGTGGTTTACGCTAATAATGCCACAGGTATAGGACAGACGTAACACCACCGTCAGGCCGTTATAAACCATTCACGGAAAAACAACAACAACAGACCTTTTTGCAACCCACTACACACTACTATGTGTTGAAAAGCTAAAGATTACAAGTTGTAGCTCTTATATTTGTTTTCGTGTGCTGCTCCGGTTGTTGAAGCTTCACTCTCAGTCATTTTCAATTCAGCCACTTTGCATTGTGGGGAACAGTAGGCGAAGCAGACTGCATACTTTGAATTTTTTCTCGAATCAGTACAACATGATGTTAATGGATTTAAATCATTGTGTTCTGTTGTTTTTTATGATAAAACGCCCCAACTTGTTTGGAATTGGTGTTTGCAGCTTTATCTGCCTAAGGCTCAGCAGTTTTTTATGAACGAACTGAACGGAACAGTGGAGTGTTTGATGTTGATTTGAATTTGAATTTGAATTTAAACAGTCCAGACTCTAGAACTCACAGCAGGTTTAAATACGGCTTTCACTCTGGACTGTTACTCCAGCCAACCTTCAGAGAGGTAAGTGACACTCTTCACCACAAACACATCTTTAACCGAGACACTCTGGTTAGTCGACAGGGTTTAATTTAGAGAGGGGGCATCTAATAATCTTCCTGTTTTTAGATTCATGACTTTGTTCAGTTAAAAACAATCAGCTGTTGTGAGTCTTTGGCTGCAGTCTCCAGGATGAACTTTGGCTTCAGTTTATTATAATGAGATATTTTTGACCAGAACTTAGACGAATACACGTCACTACTTTTGATTTGTGCATGAACTTTAAAGAAAACGATCGTTCTTTGATTGTTGTTAAAACATTTTTAATCAAAATAAACATGAAGTTTAGACATCAAGAAAACCGTGAATCTCTGAGATACAACAAACAATTCAAGTCTGAATAAATTCAAAGAAATCCATAAAGAAGCCACATTAATGCTGAGACATTAAATATGATTTAAGCAGGTGGAGGGCCGATGAAGAGTGTTTTTGTATAAACAGTTGTCTTGAGGAAAACCATCAGCAAGGCCATTTTTGAATTCGCCTACTACATACTGAGTATGAAAGTAGTTTGTAGTAGGCACAGCATACTGCCTACTACACTGGAACGTAGCATGTAGTCTGACTGCTCTGTTAGGTTTTATTTTGTAGTATGCTACACTGGTTTCCAGTTTGAGCAAAGCGGAAGTAGGCTACAGCTTATTTACTTATTTCCCAAACTTAATTTTAATCGTACAAAACAAATAAAACATGAGTACATGTTGACATTTCAGTTATTAATCTGCAGATATTGCCAGAAGCAGCATTTTATATGAAATAGTCAATGGTGGAGAATACGTATTATTTCGGAGAGGAATTATTTTATATATTTTTGTGTGATGGCGTAAGACAGTGTATTAGGGCCACTTAAAAGAAAAAAACTGCTCAAGAATAAACATCACACGCACAATACAGTATTAAGACTGAGGAGAAGCAGGAACATTTAGGGTGGTGGAAATACAGATGAAAAATACAGAACGTAACGGTAACGTGTCAGACTTGTCAGTGGTTTACGCTAATAATGCCACAGGTATAGGACAGACGTAACACCACCGTCAGGCCGTTATAAACCATTCACGGAAAAACAACAACAACAGACCTTTTTGCAACCCACTACACACTACTATGTGTTGAAAAGGTAAAGATTACAAGTTGTGGCTCTTATATTTGTTTTCGTGTGCTGCTCCGGTTGTTGAAGCTTTGCTCTCAGTCATTTTCAATTCAGCCGCTTTGCATTGTGGGTAACAGTAGGCGAAGCAGACTGCATACTGTGAATTTTTTCTCAAATCAGTACGTCATCCGGGTATTTTTTCCATGCTTCAACTTCGCTTTTGTTCGCATACTGTATGCTGCAGACTACATTTTGGTTGAATCAGTATGCACTGCTAGCATAGCGGGCGAATTTGAAAACGGCCAATGTAGTCCGGTGGCTTAGTGAAAGGATTGTGCACTTGTGGATAAAAGTGCCATTTTTTGCATGATGATTCCTTAGGGTCAGTTATTTAATTTTAGGATAGGAGCCCCTGACAAATATCTATTTTAAGTATCAAATTGCAAGACTATAAATATCAATGAAATATGTTAAAATCCGCCTAGTATTTTTCAGACTACATGCATCATAAAATGATCAAATTACTTCCAAATGTGATAAAGTTGACTTGCTTTAACATTATTAAAGTCACAGAACATGACATTTTTATCAATAACATCTTTATTGCCATGATGAATACAAATGAATGTGTATTGTACAGTGAAAACATGTTATAGAGCTGTGCATTCTGACTACATGACACAATTGCTCAGTCTCAGAGAGATAGCAGTGCATTATGAGTAATTCATCACAAAAATAAGAGAAAAAAAGTAGAACATAGGTATAAGAAATAAAAAAATGAGTTTGTTTGGATAATAAGAAAAAAAAGCAATACTATAGTAAAAGTAGTACAAATTTTAAGACTACACGGGCAAAAACACAGTGTAATTAAGAAAGATGGTACAGAATGATTTTCCCAACTATTTTGTGAAAGATAATAAAGACATATGTGAAAAATACACTAGTAAATTAATTTGATAAATTCTTTAGAGAAGTGGCTCCTATCCTTGCAAATAGATTAATAAATAAATCCAAAATCAACAGAAAATGAGGCCATGGGCCACTCAATCAGAGGTAATGTCAACAGTATTTTTCTTTGTAAAGCAGAGAAGTAAGACAAACTGAAAACTGTAAAAAAAAATGTGCAACTAAGAATCAACTGACTGTGAAAGCATTACCATGATACTGAATAAGACTATGATAGAATCTGCTATTGAATGAATTCTATATAAATGTAATCTGCCCTTTTCAACAGGGGTATTTCCTGATGAGATGAAAACTGCTAATGTGACTCCACTTCACAAGAGTGGAGATTAACATTGTTTCTCAACTTCAGACCAGTATTCCTGCTTTCCACAATTTTCAAAAAACTTAGAAAAATTATTTGTTGCCAGGTTAGATGCGTTTCTTGACAAATACAGTGTTTAAGCCAGGGGTGTCAAACTGATCCAGTAAAGGGCCACTGTGGCTGCAGGTTTTCTTTCCAACCAAGCAAAAACACACCTGACGCAAATTATTCAATCAACTGGATTGTCTTTACATGGTTGATTTGTTGGATCAGGTGTGTTCTTGCTTGGTTGGAATGAAAACCTGCAGCCACAGTGGCCCTTTACTGGATCAGTTTGACACCTGTGGTTTAAGCAGTCGGGTTGGATTGAGGGCAAATGGATTTAACTAAATAAATATGCACAGAAATTGACCAGAAAAATCATTTTAAGTATCTTTGTTGATCTTGACACCATAGAACAGACTATACTTCTTTAAAACCTGGTAACTTCGGTATTAGAAAACTGGACACAAGTTATTAAAAAAAAGAGAAAAAAATTGTTTCTGATAAATAATATAAAATTGAATGCAGCAAACATCACCCGTTGGGTACCTCAGGGGTCAGTACTAGAACCCAAACTATTTTGTTTGTACGCAAATGGTATTGTTTATGTGTCTTAATTTCTTGATGGTTTTTTTGCAAATGATACTACCTGGAAAAAATAAAAACAAGTACTGGATGTGGTCAAAATAGAATTAATTAAATAAAAGAATGGTCTGATATTAATCAATAATATTGGATCTTAAAAAGACATACTTAATGATTTTTAGATATAAAGGGAAAAACCTAAATGCTCCAATACACACCACCTGGCTAAAAAAAAACAACAAAATAACCATTTTAATTTAACTAAACAGACAGGGACTAGCCTCCAATTGGATAATTACTGCATGAGTGATTATTTTTCAACTGGAGACAAGTTATTTAACCCCAGCTGATGTAATGAGTAGCTTCTCATTTCTTAAACCATTTCAAAGACACATCCTGTGATCATGAAAAAGATGTTTGTCTGTTTGAAGAAGGGTCAAATCATTGGCATCAAGCAGAGAAAACATCTAAGGAGATTGAAGAAACTACTAAAACTGGGTTAAGAACTGTCCAACACATTAAAAACTGGAAGGATAGTGGGGAACCATTGTCTTCAAGGAAGAAATGTGGTCAGAATAAAATCATGAATGATGGTGATCGGTGAATCACTTAAACGTTTGGCCAAGTCAAATCAAAGAAAAACAACAGTAGAACTCAGGGGAAAGTTTTATAGTTAAAGTAAGAGCATTTCCAAGTGGTACGGTAGTGCAGCAGGTAGTACACGTACCTCACAGCAAGAAGGCACCTGGTTCGATCCCTGGGTCAGTCAGGGCCTTTCTGTGTGAAGTTTGCATGTTCTTCCCGTGCATGCGTGGACGTGGATTAGGACTGAACAGCTGTGCAGCCTCAAGAAAACCACTAATCAGTACAGCTAACCAGAAAAAGGTCTTCAGTTTGCTAGGGAGCATAAAGATTGAACTGTGGGGAAGAAGGTCATGTGGTCTGATGAGTCCAGATTGACCCTGTTCCAGAGTGATGGGTGTATCAGAAGAGAGGCAGACAAAGTGATGCACCCATCATGCCTAGTGCCTATTGTCCAAGCCAGTGGGGGCAGTGCTTTGATCTGGGGCTGCTTCAGTTGGTCGGGTTGAGGTTCAGCAACAATATGGCTCAAAGAATGAGCTCAGCTGACACCTGAATATACTGAAGGACCAAGTTTGTCCATCAGTGAATTTTTTCTTCCATAATGTCACAGGCATATTCAGAGAAGACAATGCCAGGATTCATGGGGTTCAGATTGTAAAAGATGGGTTCAGAAAGCATGAGGCATCATTTTCACACATGGATTGGCCCCCATAGAGTCCAGACCTTAACTCCATTGAGAATCTTAGGGATGTGCCAGAGAAGGCTTTGTGTAGTGGTCAGACTCTCCTCCATCAATACAAGATCTTGGTGAAAAATTAATGCAACATTGGATGGAAATAAATCTGTGACACTGCTGAAGCTTATCGAGACAATGCCACAGTGAATGTGTACTGTAATCAAAGCTAAAGGCGGACCAACAAAATATTAGAGTAAGTGGCCTTTTGTTTCGGTGGCAACTGTTTTTTTGGCCAGGTAGTGTTTGTAGGTGGTATTGAAATTCATAAAGTAAAATGATTAGATTTAAGGAGTCATGATTGTTCAAAATCTTGCTCTGGTTTTAAATATATTTATTTTAAATATGAAATATCAAAAACCTGAGTGAAGGGCTCATTAAATGATAAAGCCCTGTGCTTTTTGTATCTCAGTGATTGTTCCATATCTGACCTATTGTGTTAAAGTTCAGGGAAGTGCTTGTAAATCATTAACTCATTACATGTTTGTTTTACAAAAAAAAAGCCATTAGAGCAATTAGTTGAAGTCACATAGAGATAGAACAAAGCCATTATTTACAAAGCCAAACTTGTTAAAATTGTATGCATAAGTGGTTTTCAGCATTCTTCTATTTGTGTTTAAAGCTCTTAAGAACATTTACCAACAACCAAACAGAAAAGTTTTAAAAAATAGTCAGTATGACTTAAAGAGAGCAGAGATCTTTAAAAAGCCAAGGTGTAGGACCAAACAAGTTCAGCTTAATTTATTAACTGCCATCTGAATGTATAGTGACACAGTGTTTGTCTATTTGAACAACTTGATATTTAAATTTTAAACAAAAAAGAGGGAATTCTATACATTGAAAGGAATTTTTTTTCTCCCTATTTTTAAATTCCGCCTATAATTTGCAAGACTTTATGGAAGATGTACAGGTACTAGGTGTCTTGGTACTCTATTTTACACATCATTAGGGGGTGTTAATAATCAGAGGATAAATTAAAATTAGTTTCAAGTTCTTTACTGGACAAAATAGAACGATTTATCATCAATGTCCTTCTTATGACTTACAGAACTACTACTTTTACATGAAAAATAACATATGAAAAACAGCTTTGGTGTTGTATATAGATATTATCGATATCTGTGTTGGGCTCCTGAGCTAAAATCCTTTCGTTGGTCTTAAAGAAGCCTCATACAAAATTTGGCACTTTTATCCACATGTGCACAATCCACCAAAAAACTGTGCACTAAGCCTCTGGACTAATGTCACCTCCAGCTTCATCTGAGCTGAAGGTCTCAGTTTGAGTCTCTGTGTACAGATTTCTGCTTTTGTTTTCGTAAATTCATTGTAATCAGAGTTTGATGTGTTTCCAAAAACGCTCAGAATATTCACCTAAGTTCAAAGACTGAGTTTGGGGTAACTTTTTTGAGGACATTTGGAGCTGAAGCTCAGAGAGCTGACGCCTGTTTGTGTTTCCACAGATCACTCAATGTCGGAAAGCACTATGTTCAAAGACCTCAGATCACTGTTCGGACGCAAAACATCTGTCCAAGCTCCGTTTGCTGGAGGTTGGGCCTCTTTCAGGATCTGGAAGAGGTCCAAAAGAAGAAGAGTCAGCCCACCTCCTGGCTGGTTTCTGGTGGTGAAGACCTGGTCTGTGTCACAGGAGGGTCTCTCACACCCTCCTGGCTGGTCCCTGGTGGTGGGGACCTGGTCTCCGGGGCAGGAGGTACTCTCACCACCAGGTACTCTCACCACCTCCTGGCTGGTCCCTGGTGGTGGGAGAACTGCTACCAGGTGGTAGAGACCAGGTCCCCACCACCAGGGACCATCCAGGAGGGGGTGAGAGACCCTCCTGGGAAAGGGCTTTCAGCCCCTTGTCCTGGGGGCTCCCCACCACCAGGGACCAGCCAGGAGGGTGTGCAGGAGCGTCTCTCACACCCTCCTGGCTGGTCCCTGGTGGTGGGGACCTGGTCTCTGGGGAAGTTCAAAAAGTGAGTTTGGGGTAAGTTTTTTGAGGACAGTTGGAGCTGAAGCTCAGAGAGCTGACGCCTGTTTGTGTTTCCACAGATCACACAATGTCGGAAAGCACTATGTTCAAAGTCCTCAGATCACTGTTTGGACGCAAAACATCTGTCCAAGCTCTGTCTGCCGGAGGTTGGACCTCTTTCAGGATCTTAAAGAGGTCCAAAGGAAGAAGAGTCAGCCTGTCCTCTCCCGCAGGCATCGAGCCCCCCACCATCGGCAAAAGAACTAAAAACAGAGGGGTGAGAGACCTCTGTTTGAGACCATCCCCCAGCCGTCAACCTAGTGGGTCGAGGTAGAAGGCTTCCCTTCTAGCACGGGGGAGCTCCCGGGACAAGGGGGTGAAAGCCCTTTGTCCTGCAGGACCACCTTCAGCAACAGCTGGAAGGACCAGACAGGAAGGGGTGAGAGACCCTCCTGCCCCAGAGACCAGGTCCCCAAAACCAGGGATCAGCCAGGAGAGTGTGAGAGATGCTCCTGCACCGGAGAACTGCGACCAGGTGGTAGAGACCAGGTCCCCACCACCAGGGACCATCCAGGAGGGGGTGAGAGACCCTCCTGGGAAAGGGCTTTCAGCTCCTTGTCCGGGGGGCTCCCCACCACCAGGGACCAGCCAGGAGGGTGTGCAGGAGCGTCTCTCACACCCTCCTGGCTGGTCCCTGGTGGTGGGGACCTGGTCTCTGGGGAAGTTCAAAAAGTGAGTTTGGGGTAAGTTTTTGGAGGACAGTTGGAGCTGAAGCTCAGAGAGCTGACGCTTGTTTGTGTTTCCACGGATCACTCAGTGTCGGAAAGCACTGTGTTCAAAGTCCTCAGATCACTGTTCGGACAAAAAACATCTATCCAAGCTCTGTCTGCCGGAGGTTGGACCTCTTTCAGGATCTTAAAAAGGTCCAAAGGAAGAAGAGTCAGCCCGTCCTCTCCCGCAGGCATCGAGCCCCCCACCATCGGGAAAAGGACCAAACAGAGGGGTGAGAGACCTCTGTTTGAGACCATCCCCCAGCCGTCACCTGAGAGGGTTGAGGTAGAAGGCTTCCCTTTTAGCACCAAGGAGCCCCCAGGACAAGGGGGTGAAAGCCCTTTGTCCTGCAGGACCACCTTCAGCAACAGCTGGAAGGACCAGACAGGAGGGGTCGAGAGACCCTCCTGCCCCAGAGACCAGGTCCCCAAAACCAGGGATCAGCCAGGAGAGTGTGAGAGATGCTCCTGCACCGGAGAACTGCGACCAGGTGGTAGAGACCAGGTCCCCACCACCAGGGACCATCCAGGAGGGGGTGAGAGACCCTCCTGGGAAAGGGCTTTCAGCTCCTTGTCCGGGGGGCTCCCCACCACCAGGGACCAGCCAGGAGGGTGTGCAGGAGCGTCTCTCACACCCTCCTGGCTGGTCCCTGGTGGTGGGGACCTGGTCTCTGGGGAAGTTCAAAAAGTGAGTTTGGGGTAAGTTTTTGGAGGACAGTTGGAGCTGAAGCTCAGAGAGCTGAGGCTTGTTTGTGTTTCCACAGATCACTCAATGTCGGAAAGCACTATGTTCAAAGTCCTCAGATCACTGTTCGGACACAAAACATCTGTCCAAGCTCTGTCTGCCGGAGGTTGGACCTCTTTCAGGATCTTAAAGAGGTCCAAAGGAAGAAGAGTCAGCCTGTCCTCTCCCGCAGGCATCGAGCCCCCCACCATCGGCAAAAGGACCAAACAGAGGGGTGAGAGACCTCTGTTTGAGACCATCCCCCAGCCGTCACCTGAGAGGGTTGAGGTAGAAGGCTTCCCTTCTAGCACGGGGGAGCCCCCAGGACAAGGGGGTGAAAGCCCTTTGTCCTGCAGGACCACCTTCAGCAACAGCTGGAAGGACCAGATAGGAGGGGGTGAGAGACCCTCCTGCCCCAGAGACCAGGTCCCCAAAACCAGGGATCAGCCAGGAGAGTGTGAGAGATGCTCCTGCACCGGAGAACTGCGACCAGGTGGTAGAGACCAGGTCCCCACCACCAGGGACCATCCAGGAGGGGGTGAGAGACCCTCCAGGGAAAGGGCTTTCAGCTCCTTGTCCGGGGGGCTCCCCACCACCAGGGGCCAGCCAGGAGGGGGTGCAGGAGCGTTTCTCACACCCCCCCCGCTGGGCCTTGGTGGTGGGGGCCTGGTCCCTGGGGAAGTTCAAAAAGTGAGTTTGGGGTAAGTTTTTGGAGGACAGTTGGAGCTGAAGCTCAGAGAGCTGACGCTTGTTTGTGTTTCCACGGATCACTCAGTGTCGGAAACCACTGTGTTCAAAGTCCTCAGATCACTGTTCGGACGCAAAACATCTGTCCAAGCTCTGTCTGCCGGAGGTTGGACCTCTTTCAGGATCTTAAAGAGGTCCAAAGGAAGAAGAGTCAGCCCGTCCTCTCCCGCAGGCATCGAACCTCCCACCATCGGGAAAAAAGGACCAAAAACAGAGGGGTGAGAGACCTCTGTTTGAGACCATCCCAGCCGTCAACCTGAGTGGGTTGAGGTAGAAGGCTTCCTTCTAGCACCAAGGGGAGCTCCCGGGACAAGGGGGTGAAAGCCCTTTGTCCTGCAGGACCACCTTCAGCAACAGCTGGAAGGACCAGACAGGAAGGGGTGAGAGACCCTCCTGCCCCAGAGACCAGGTCCCCAAAACCAGGGATCAGCCAGGAGTGTGTGACAGATGCTCCTGCACCGGAGAACTGCGACCAGGTGGTAGAGACCAGGTCCCCACCACCAGGGACCATCCAGGAGGGGGTGAGAGACCCTCCTGGGAAAGGGCTTTCAGCTCCTTGTCCGGGGGACTCCCCACCACCAGGGACCAGCCAGGAGGGTGTGCAGGAGCGTCTCTCACACCCTCCTGGCTGGTCCCTGGTGGTGGGGACCTGGTCTCTGGGGAAGTTCAAAAAGTGAGTTTGGGGTAAGTTTTTGGAGGACAGTTGGAGCTGAAGCTCAGAGAGCTGACGCTTGTTTGTGTTTCCACGGATCACTCAGTGTCGGAAAGCACTGTGTTCAAAGTCCTCAGATCACTGTTCGGACGCAAAACATCTATCCAAGCTCTGTCTGCCGGAGGTTGGACCTCTTTCAGGATCTTAAGGAGGTCCAAAGGAAGAAGAGTCAGCCCGTCTTCTCCCGCAGGCATCGAGCCCCCCACCATCGGCAAAAGGACCAAACAGAGGGGTGAGAGACCTCTGTTTGAGACCATCCCCCAGCCGTCAACCGAGTTGGTTGAGGTAGAAGGCTTCCCTTCTAGCACCAAGGAGCCCCCAGGACAAGGGGGTGAAAGGCCTTTGTCCTGCAGGACCACCTTCAGCAACAGCTGGAAGGACCAGACAGGAGGGGTCGAGAGACCCTCCTGCCCCAGAGACCAGTTCCCCACCACCAGGGATCAACCAGAAGGGTGTGAGAGATACTCCTGCACCGGAGAACTGCGACCAGGTGGTAGAGACCAGGTCCCCACCACCAGGGACCATCCAGGAGGGGGTGAGAGACCCTCCTGGGAAAGGGCTTTCAGCCCCTTGTCCTGGGGGCTCCCCACCACCAGGGACAACCCTCCTGGCTGGTCCCTGGTGGTGGGGACCTGGTCTCTGGGGAAGTTCAAAAAGTGAGTTTGGGGTAAGTTTTTTGAGGACAGTTAGAGCTGAAGCTCAGAGAGCTGACGCCTGTTTGTGTTTCCACAGATCACACAATGTCGGAAAGCACTATGTTCAAAGTCCTCAGATCACTGTTTGGACGCAAAACATCTGTCCAAGCTCTGTCTGCCGGAGGTTGGACCTCTTTCAGGATCTGGAAGAGGTCCAAAGGAAGAAGAGTCAGCCTGTCCTCTCCCGCAGGCATCGAGCCCCCCACCATCGGCAAAAGAACTAAAAACAGAGGGGTGAGAGACCTCTGTTTGAGACCATCCCCCAGCCGTCAACCTAGTGGGTCGAGGTAGAAGGCTTCCCTTCTAGCACGGGGGAGCTCCCGGGAAAAGGGGGTGAAAGCCCTTTGTCCTGCATGACCACCTTCAGCAACAGCTGGAAGGACCAGACAGGAGGGGGTGAGAGACCCTCCTGCCCCAGAGACCAGGTCCCCAAAACCAGGGATCAGCCAGGAGGGTGTGAGAGATGCTCCTGCACCGGAGAACTGCGACCAGGTGGTAGAGACCAGGTCCCCACCACCAGGGACCATCCAGGAGGGGGTGAGAGACCCTCCAGGGAAAGGGCTTTCAGCTCCTTGTCCGGGGGACTCCCCACCACCAGGGACCAGCCAGGAGGGTGTGCAGGAGCGTCTCTCACACCCTCCTGGCTGGTCCCTGGTGGTGGGGACCTGGTCTCTGGGGAAGTTCAAAAAGTGAGTTTGGGGTAAGTTTTTGGAGGACAGTTGGAGCTGAAGCTCAGAGAGCTGACGCTTGTTTGTGTTTCCACGGATCACTCAGTGTCGGAAATCACTGTGTTCAAAGTCCTCAGATCACTGTTCGGACGCAAAACATCTATCCAAGCTCTGTCTGCCGGAGGTTGGACCTCTTTCAGGATCTGGAAGAGGTCCAAAGGAAGAAGAGTCAGCCCGTCTTCTCCCGCAGGCATCGAGCCCCCCACCATCGGCAAAAGGACCAAACAGAGGGGTGAGAGACCTCTGTTTGAGACCATCCCCCAGCCGTCAACCGAGTTGGTTGAGGTAGAAGGCTTCCCTTCTAGCACAAAGGAGCCCCCAGGACAAGGGGGTGAAAGGCCTTTGTCCTGCAGGACCACCTTCAGCAACAGCTGGAAGGACCAGACAGGAGGGGTCGAGAGACCCTCCTGCCCCAGAGACCAGTTTCCCACCACCAGGGATCAACCAGAAGGGTGTGAGAGATACTCCTGCACCGGAGAACTGCGACCAGGTGGTAGAGACCAGGTCCCCAGCCCCAGGGACCATCCAGGAGGGAGTGAGAGACCCTCCTGGGAAAGGGCTTTCAGCTCCTTGTCCGGGGGGCTCCCCACCACCAGGGACCAGCCAGGAGGGTGTGCAGGAGCGTCTTTCACACCCTCCTGGCTGGTCCCTGGTGGTGGGGACCTGGTCTCTGGGGAAGTTCAAAAAGTGAGTTTGGGGTAAGTTTTTGGAGGACAGTTGGAGCTGAAGCTCAGAGAGCTGACGCTTGTTTGTGTTTCCACGGATCACTCAGTGTCGGAAAGCACTATGTTCAAAGTCCTCAGATCACTGTTTGGACGCAAAACATCTGTCCAAGCTCTGTCTGCCGGTGGTTGGACCTCTTTCAGGATCTGGAAGAGGTCCGAAGGAAGAAGAGTCAGCCAGTCCTCTCCTGCAGGCATCGAGCCCCCACCATCGGCAAAGGGACCAAACCCGAGGGGTGAGAGACCTCTGTTTGAGACCATCCCCCAGTCGTCAACCGAGTGGGTTGAGGTAGAAGGCTTCCCTTCTTGCACCAAGGAGCCCCCAGGACAAGGGGGTGAAAGCCCTTTGTCCTGCAGGACCACCTTCAGCAACAGCTGGAAGGACCAGACAGGAGGGGGTGAGAGACCCTCCTGCCCCAGAGACCAGGTCCCCAAAACCAGGGATCAGCCAGAAGGGTGTGAGACATGCTCCTGCACCGGAGAACTGCGACCAGGTGGTAGAGACCAGGTCCCCACCACCAGGGACCATCCAGGAGGGGGTGAGAGACCCTCCTGGGAAAGGGCTTTCAGCTCCTTGTCCGGGGGACTCCCCACCACCAGGGACCAGCCAGGAGGGTGTGCAGGAGCGTCTCTCACACCCTCCTGCCTGGTCCCTGGTGGTGGGGACCGGGTCTCTGGGGAAGTTCAAAAAGTGAGTTTGGGGTAAGTTTTTTGAGGACAGTTAGAGCTGAAGCTCAAACAGCTGACGCCTGTTTGTGTTTCCACAGATCACACAATGTCGGAAAGCACTATGTTCAAAGTCCTCAGATCACTGTTTGGAAGCAAAACATCTTTCCAAGCTCTGTCTGCCGGAGGTTGGACCTCTTTCAGGATCTGGAAGAGGTCCAAAGGAAGACGAGTCAGCCTGTCCTCTCCCGCAGGCATCGAGCCTCCCACCATCGGCAAAAGAACTAAAAACAGATGGGTGAGAGACCTCTGTTTGAGACCATACCCCAGCCGTCAACCTAGTGGGTCGAGGTAGAAGGCTTCCCTTCTAGCACGGGGGAGCTCCCGGGAAAAGGGGGTGAAAGCCCTTTGTCCTGCAGGACCACCTTCAGCAACAGCTGGAAGGACCAGACAGGAAGGGGTGAGAGACCCTCCTGCCCCAGAGACCAGGTCCCCAAAACCAGGGATCAGCCAGGAGAGTGTGAGAGATGCTCCTGCACCGGAGAACTGCATCCAGGTGGTAGAGACCAGGTCCCCACCACCAGGGACCATCCAGGAGGGGGTGAGAGACCCTCCTGGGAAAGGGCTTTCAGCTCCTTGTCCGGGGGGCCCCCCACCACCAGGGACCAGCCAGGAGGGTGTGCAGGAGCGTCTCTCACACCATCCTGGCTGGCCCCTGGTGGTGGGGACCTGGTCTCTGGGGAAGTTCAAAAAGTGAGTTTGGGGTAAGTTTTTTGAGAACAGTTGGAGCTGAAGCTCAGAGAGCTGACGCTTGTTTGTGTTTCCACGGATCACTCAGTGTCGGAAAGCACTGTGTTCAAAGTCCTCAGATCACTGTGCGGACACAAAACATCTATCCAAGCTCTGTCTGCCGGAGGTTGGACCTCTTTCAGGATCTTAAAGAGGTCCAAAGGAAGACGAGTCAGCCTGTCCACTCCCGCAGGCATCGAGCCCCCCACCATCGGCAAAAGAACTAAAAACAGAGGGGTGATAGACCTCTGTTTGAGACCATCCCCCAGCCGTCAACCTAGTGGGTTGAGGTAGAAGGCTTCCCTTCTAGCACGGGGTAGCTCCCGGGACAAGGGGGTGAAAGCCCTTTGTCCTGCAGGACCACCTTCAGCAACAGCTGGAAGGACCAGACAGGAGGGGGTGAGAGACCCTCCTGCCCCAGAGACCAGTTCCCCACCACCGGGGATCTACCAGAAGGCTGTGAGAGATACTCCAACCTCCGGCAGACAGAGCTTGGACCTCTTTCAGGATCTTAAAGAGGTCCAAAGGAAGAAGAGTCAGTGTGTCCTCTCCCGCAGGCCTCGAACCCCCCCCATCGGCAAAATGACCAAACAGAGGGGTGGGAGACCTCTGTTTGAGACCATCCCCCAGTCGTCAGCCGAGTGGGTTGAGGTAGAAGGCTTCCCTTCTAGCACCAAGGAGCCCCCAGGACAAGGG
The DNA here is from genome assembly GCA_036419115.1 of Scarus forsteni. Lineage (NCBI taxonomy): Eukaryota > Metazoa > Chordata > Actinopteri > Labriformes > Labridae > Scarus > Scarus forsteni. The sequence continues at coordinate 461,807 of JAZDUH010000182.1, forward strand.
GGTGAAAGGCCTTTGTCCTGCAGGACCACCTTCAGCAACAGCTGGAAGGACCAGACAGGAGGGGTCGAGAGACCCTCCTGCCCCAGAGACCAGTTCCCCACCACCAGGGATCAACCAGAAGGTTGTGAGAGATGCTCCTGCACCGGAGAACTGCGACCAGGTGGTAGAGACCAGGTCCCCACCACCAGGGACCATCCAGGAGGGGGTGAGAGACCCTCCTGGGAAAGGGCTTTCAGCCCCTTGTCCGGGGGTCTCCCAACCACGAGGGACCAGCCAGGAGGGTGTGCAGGAGCGTCTCTCACACCCTCCTGGCTGATCCTTGGTGGTGGGGACCTGGTCTCTGGGGAAGTTCAAAAAGTGAGTTTGGGGTAAGTTTTTTGAGGACAGTTAGAGCTGAAGCTCAGACAGCTGACGCCTGTTTGTGTTTCCACACATCACACAATGTCGGAAAGCACTATGTTCAAAGTCCTCAGATCACTGTTTGGACGCAAAACATCTGTCCAAGCTCTGTCTGCCGGAGGTTGGACCTCTTTCAGGATCTGGAAGAGGTCCAAAGGAAGACGAGTCAGCCTGTCCTCTCCCGCAGGCATCGAGCCCCCCACCATCGGCAAAAGAACTAAAAACAGAGGGGTGAGAGACCTCTGTTTGAGACCTTCCCCCAGCCGTCAACCTAGTGGGTCGAGGTAGAAGGCTTCCCTTCTAGCACGGGGGAGCTCCCGGGACAAGGGGGTGAAAGCCCTTTGTCCTGCAGGACCACCTTCAGCAACAGCTGGAAGGACCAGACAGGAGGGGGTGAGAGACCCTCCTGCCCCAGAGACCAGGTCCCCAAAACCAGGGATCAGCCAGAAGGGTGTGAGAGATGCTCCTGCACCGGAGAACTGCGACCAGGTGGTAGAGACCAGGTCCCCACCACCAGGGACCATCCAGGAGGGGGTGAGAGACCCTCCTGGGAAAGGGCTTTCAGCTCCTTGTCTGGGACTCCCCACCACTAGGGGACCACCCAGGAGGGTGTACAAGAGCCCCACCCACCCCCCCCTGCGTGGTCCCTGGTCGTGGGGACCTGGTCTCTGGGGAAGTTCAAAAAGTGAGTTTGGGGTAAGTTTTTGGAGGACAGTTGGAGCTGAAGCTCAGAGAGCTGACGCTTGTTTGTGTTTCCACGGATCACTCAGTGTCGGAAAGCACTGTTTTCAAAGTCCTCAGATCACTGTTCGGACGCAAAACATCCATCCAAGCTCTGTCTGTTGAGGTTGGACCTCTTCAGGATCTTAAAGAGGTCCAAAGGAAGAAGAGTCAGCCTGCCCTTCTCCGCAGGCATCGAGCCCCCACCATCGGCAAAAGGACCAAACAGAGGGGTGAGAGACCTCTGTTTGAGACCATCCCCCAGCCGTCAACCGAGTGGGTTGAGGTAGAAGGCTTCCCTTCTAGCACCAAGGAGCCCCCAGGACAAGGGGGTGAAAGGCCTTTGTCCTGCAGGACCACCTTCAGCAACAGCTGGAAGGACCAGATAGGAGGGGTCGAGAGACCCTCCTGCCCCAGAGACCAGTTCCCCACCACCGGGGATCAATCAGAAGGGTGTGAGAGATATTCCAACCTCCGGCAGACAGAGCTTGGACCTCTTTCAGGATCTTAAAGAGGTCCAAAGGAAGAAGAGTCAGTGTGTCCTCTCCCGCAGGCATCGAACCCCCCCCATTGGCAAAATGACCAAACAGAGGGGTGGGAGACCTCTGTTTGAGACCATCCCCCAGTTGTCAGCCGAGTGGGTTGAGGTAGAAGGCTTCCCTTCTAGCACCAAGGAGCCCCCAGGACAAGGGGGTGAAAGGCCTTTGTCCTGCAGGACCACCTTCAACAACAGCTGGAAGGACCAGACAGGAGGGGTCAAGAGACCTTCCTGCCCCAGAGACCAGTTCCCCACCACCAGGGATCAACCAGAAGGGTGTGAGAGATGCTCCTGCAACGGAGAACTGCGACCAGGTGGTAGAGACCAGGTCCCCACCACCAGGGACCATCCAGGAGGGGGTGAGAGACCCTCCTGGGAAAGGGCTTTCAGCCCCTTGTCCGGGGGGCTCCCAACCACGAGGGACCAGCCAGGAGGGTGTGCAGGAGCGTCTCTCACACCCTCCTGGCTGATTCTTGGTGGTGGGGACCTGGTCTCTGGGGAAGTTCAAAAAGTGAGTTTGGGGTAAGTTTTTTGAGGACAGTTAGAGCTGAAGCTCAGACAGCTGACGCCTGTTTGTGTTTCCACAGATCACACAATGTCGGAAAGCACTATGTTCAAAGTCCTCAGATCACTGTTTGGACGCAAAACATCTGTCCAAGCTCTGTCTGCCGGAGGTTGGACCTCTTTCAGGATCTGGAAGAGGTCCAAAGGAAGACGAGTCAGCCTGTCCTCTCCCGCAGGCATCGAGCCTCCCACCATTGGCAAAAGAACTAAAAACAGAGGGGTGAGAGACCTCTGTTTGAGACCATCCCCCAGCCGTCAACCTAGTGGGTCGAGGTAGAAGGCTTCCCTTCTAGCACGGGGGAGCTCCCGGGAAAAGGGGGTGAAAGCCCTTTGTCCTGCAGGACCACCTTCAGCAACAGCTGGAAGGACCAGACAGGAAGGGGTGAGTGACCCTCCTGCCCCAGAGACCAGGTCCCCAAAACCAGGGATCAGCCAGGAGAGTGTGAGAGATGCTCCTGCACCGGAGAACTGCATCCAGGTGGTAGAGACCAGGTCCCCACCACCAGGGACCATCCAGGAGGGTGAGAGACCCTCCTGGGAAAGGGCTTTCAGCCCTGTCCGGGGGCTCCCCACCACCAGGACCAGCCAGGAGGGTGTGCCGGAGCGTCTCTCACACCCTCCTGGCTGGCCCCTGGTGGTGGGGACCTGGTCTCTGGGGAAGTTCAAAAAGTGAGTTTGGGGTAAGTTTTTTGAGGACAGTTGGAGCTGAAGCTCAGAGAGCTGACGCTTGTTTGTGTTTCCACGGATCACTCAGTGTCGGAAAGCACTATGTTCAAAGTCCTCAGATCACTGTTTGGACGCAAAACATCTGTCCAAGCTCTGTCTGCCGGAGGTTGGACCTCTTTCAGGATCTTAAAGAGGTCCAAAGGAAGAAGAGTCAGCCTGTCCTCTCCCGCAGGCATCGAGCCCCCCACCATCGGCAAAAGAACTAAAAACAGAGGGGTGAGAGACCTCTGTTTGAGCACCTTTCAGCAACAGCTGGAAGGACCAGACAGGAGGGGGTGAGACCTCTCCTCCCAGAGACCAGGTCCCCAAAACCAGGGATCAGCCAGAAGGGTGTGAGAGATGCTCCTGCACCGGAGAACTGCGACCAGGTGGTAGAGACCAGGTCCCCACCACCAGGGACCATCCAGGAGGGGGTGAGGGACCCTCCTTGGAAAGGGCTTTCAGCTCCTTGTCCGGGGGACTCCCCACCACCAGGGAGCAGCCAGGAGGTCTCTCACACCCCTCCTGGCTGGTCTCTGGGGAAGTTCAAAAAGTGAGTTTGGGGTAAGTTTTTGGAGGACAGTTGGAGCTGAAGCTCAGAATGCTGAGGCTTGTTTGTGTTTCCACGGATCACTCAGTGTCGGAAAGCACTGTGTTCAAAGTCCTCAGATCACTGTTCGGACGCAAAACATCCATCCAAGCTCTGTCTGCCGGAGGTTGGACCTCTTTCAGGATCTTAAAGAGGTCCAAAGGAAGAAGAGTCAGCCCGTCCTCTCCCGCAGGCATCGAGCCCCCCACCATCGGCAAAAGGACCAAACAGAGGGGTGAGAGACCTCTGTTTGAGACCATCCCCCAGTCGTCAGCCGAGTGGGTTGAGGTAGAAGGCTTCCCTTCTAGCACCAAGGAGCCCCCAGGACAAGGGGGTGAAAGGCCTTTGTCCTGCAGGACCACCTTCAGCAACAGCTGGAAGGACCAGACAGGAGGGGTCGAGAGACCCTCCTGCCCCAGAGACCAGTTCCCCACCACCGGGGATCAACCAGAAGGGTGTGAGAGATACTCCAACCTCCGGCAGACAGAGCTTGGACCTCTTTCAGGATCTTAAAGAGGTCCAAAGGAAGAAGAGTCAGTGTGTCCTCTCCCGCAGGCATCGAACCCCCCCCATCGGCAAAATGACCAAACAGAGGGGTGGGAGACCTCTGTTTGAGACCATCCCCCAGTCGTCAGCCGAGTGGGTTGAGGTAGAAGGCTTCCCTTCTAGCACCAAGGAGCCCCCAGGACAAGGGGGTGAAAGGCCTTTGTCCTGCAGGACCACCTTCAGCAACAGCTGGAAGGACCAGACAGGAGGGGTCGAGAGACCCTCCTGCCCCAGAGACCAGTTCCCCACCACCAGGGATCAACCAGAAGGGTGTGAGAGATGCTCCTGCACCGGAGAACTGCGACCAGGTGGTAGAGACCAGGTCCCCACCACCAGGGACCATCCAGGAGGGGGTGAGAGACCCTCCTGGGAAAGGGCTTTCAGCTCCTTGTCCGGGGGACTTCCCACCACCAGGGACCAGCCGGGAGGGTGGGCGGGAGCGCCTCTCACCCCCTGGCTGGTCCCTGGTGGTGGGGACCTGGTCTCTGGGGAAGTTCAAAAAGTGAGTTTGGGGTAAGTTTTTGGAGGACAGTTGGAGCTGAAGCTCAGAGAGCTGACGCTTGTTTGTGTTTCCACGGATCACTCAGTGTCGGAAAGCACTGTGTTCAAAGTCCTCAGATCACTGTTCGGACGCAAAACATCCATCCAAGCTCTGTCTGCCGGAGGTTGGACCTCTTTCAGGATCTTAAAGAGGTCCAAAGGAAGAAGAGTCAGCCCGTCCTCTCCCGCAGGCATCGAGCCCCCCACCATCGGCAAAAGGACCAAACAGAGGGGTGAGAGACCTCTGTTTGAGACCATCCCCCAGCCGTCAACCGAGTGGGTTGAGGTAGAAGGCTTCCCTTCTAGCACCAAGGAGCCCGCAGGACAAGGGGGTGAAAGGCCTTTGTCCTGCAGGACCACCTTCAGCAACAGCTGGAAGGACCAGACAGGAGGGGTCGAGAGACCCTCCTGCCCCAGAGACCAGTTCCCCACCACCAGGGATCAACCAGAAGGGTGTGAGAGATGCTCCTGCACCGGAGAACTGCGACCAGGTGGTAGAGACCAGGTCCCCACCACCAGGGACCATCCAGGAGGGGGTGAGAGACCCTCCTGGGAAAGGGCTTTCAGCCCCTTGTCCTGGGGCTTTCACCACCAGGGACCAGCCAGGAGGGTGTGCAGGACCGTCTCCCACCCCCTCCTGGCTGGTCCCTGGTTGTTGGGACCTGGTCTCTGGGGAAGTTCAAAAAGTGAGTTTGGGGTAAGTTTTTTGAGGACAGTTGGAGCTGAAGCTCAGAGAGCTGACGCCTGTTTGTGTTTCCACAGATCACACAATGTCGGAAAGCACTATGTTCAAAGTCCTCAGATCACTGTTTGGACGCAAAACATCTGTCCAAGCTCTGTCTGCCAGAGGTTGGACCTCTTTCAGGATCTTAAAGAGGTCCAAAGGAAGAAGAGTCAGCCTGTCCTCTCCCGCAGGCATCGAGCCCCCCACCATCGGGTAAAAAGAACTAAAACAGAGGGGTGAGAGACCTCTGTTTGAGACCATCCCCAGCCAGCCAACCTAGTGGGTCGAGGTAGAAGGCTTCCTTCTAGCACGGGGAGCTCCCCGGGACAAGGGGTGAAAGCCCTTGTCCTGCAGGACCACCTTCAGCAACAGCTGGAAGGACCAGACAGGAGGGGTGAGAGACCCTCCTGCCCCAGAGACCAGGTCCCCAAAACCAGGATCAGCCAGAAGGGTGTGAGAGATGCTCCTGCACCGGAGAACTGCACCAGGTGGTAGAGACCAGGTCCCCACCACCAGGGACCATCCAGGAGGGGGTGAGAGACCCTCCTTGGAAAGGGCTTTCAGCTCCTTGTCCGGGGGACTCCTCACCACCAGGGACCAGCCAGGAGGGTGTGCAGGAGCGTCTCTCACACCCTCCTGGCTGGTCCCTGGTGGTGGGGACCTGGTCTCTGGGGAAGTTCAAAAAGTGAGTTTGGGGTAAGTTTTTGGAGGACAGTTGGAGCTGAAGCTCAGAGAGCTGAGGCTTGTTTGTGTTTCCACGGATCACTCAGTGTCGGAAAGCACTGTGTTCAAAGTCCTCAGATCACTGTTCGGACGCAAAACATCCATCCAAGCTCTGTCTGCCGGAGGTTGGACCTCTTTCAGGATCTTAAAGAGGTCCAAAGGAAGAAGAGTCAGCCCGTCCTCTCCCGCAGGCATCGAGCCCCCCACCATCAGCAAAAGGACCAAACAGAGGGGTGAGAGACCTCTGTTTGAGACCATCCCCCAGCCGTCAACCGAGTGGGTTGAGGTAGAAGGCTTCCCTTCTAGCACCAAGGAGCCCCCAGGACAAGGGGGTGAAAGGCCTTTGTCCTGCAGGACCACCTTCAGCAACAGCTGGAAGGACCAGACAGGAGGGGTCGAGAGACCCTCCTGCCCCAGAGACCAGTTCCCCACCACCGGGGATCAACCAGAAGGGTGTGAGAGATATTCCAACCTCCGGCAGACAGAGCTTGGACCTCTTTCAGGATCTGGAAGAGGTCCAAAGGAAGAAGAGTTAGCCCGTCCTCTCCCGCAGGCATCGAGCCCCCCACCATCGGCAAAAGGACCAAACAGAGGGGTGAGAGACCTCTGTTTGAGACCATCCCCCAGCCGTCAACCGAGTGGATTGAGGTAGAAGGCTTCCCTTCTAGCACCAAGGAGCCCCCAGGACAAGGGGGTGAAAGGCCTTTGTCCTGCAGGACCACCTTCAGCAACAGCTGGAAGGACCAGACAGGAGGGGTCGAGAGACCCTCCTGCCCCAGAGACCAGTTCCCCACCACCAGGGATCAACCAGAAGGGTGTGAGAGATGCTCCTGCACCGGAGAACTGCGACCAGGTGGTAGAGACCAGGTCCCCACCACCAGGGACCATCCAGGAGGGGGTGAGAGACCCTCCTGGGAAAGGGCTTTCAGCTCCTTGTCCGGGGGACTCCCCACCATGAGGGACCAGCCAGGAGGGTGTGCAGGAGCGTCTCTCACACCCTCCTGGCTGGCCCCTGGTGGTGGAGACCTGGTCTCTGGGGAAGTTCAAAAAGTGAGTTTGGGGTAAGTTTTTTGAGGACAGTTGGAGCTGAAGCTCAGAGAGCTGACGCTTGTTTGTGTTTCCACTGATCACTCAGTGTCGGAAAGCACTGTGTTCAAAGTCCTCAGATCACTGTTCGGACACAAAACATCTATCCAAGCTCTGTCTGCCGGAGGTTGGACCTCTTTCAGGATCTTAAAGAGGTCCAAAGGAAGAAGAGTCAGCCTGTCCTCTCCCGCAGGCATCGAGCCCCCCACCATCGGCAAAAGAACTAAAAACAGAGGGGTGAGAGACCTCTGTTTGAGACCATCCCCCAGCCGTCAACCTAGTGGGTCGAGGTAGAAGGCTTCCCTTCTAGCACGGGGGAGCTCCCGGGACAAGGGGGTGAAAGCCCTTTGTCCTGCAGGACCACCTTCAGCAACAGCTGGAAGGACCAGACAGGAGGGGGTGAGAGACCCTCCTGCCCCAGAGACCAGGTCCCCAAAACCAGGGATCAGCCAGGAGGGTGTGAGAGATGCTCCTGCACCGGAGAACTGCGACCAGGTGGTAGAGACCAGGTCCCCACCACCAGGGACCATCCAGGAGGGGGTGAGAGACCCTCCTGGGAAAGGGCTTTCAGCTCCTTGTCCGGGGGACTCCCCACCACCAGGGACCAGCCAGGAGGGTGTGCAGGACCCCCTCTCACACCCTCCTGACTGGGCCCTGGTGGTGGGGACCTGGTCTCTGGGGAAGTTCAAAAAGTGAGTTTGGGGTAAGTTTTTGGAGGACAGTTGGAGCTGAAGCTCAGAGAGCTGACGCTTGTTTGTGTTTCCACGGATCACTCAATGTCGGAAAGCACTGTGTTCAAAGTCCTCAGATCACTGTTCGGACGCAAAACATCCATCCAAGCTCTGTCTGCCGGAGGTTGGACGTCTTTTAGGATCTTAAAGAGGTCCAAAGGAAGAAGGGTCAGCCCGTCCTCTCCCGCAGGCATCGAGCCCCCCACCATCGGCAAAAGGACCAAACAGAGGGGTGAGAGACCTCTGTTTGAGACCATCCCCCAGCCGTCAACCGAGTGGGTTGAGGTAGAAGGCTTCCCTTCTAGCACCAAGGAGCCCCCAGGACAAGGGGGTGAAAGGCCTTTGTCCTGCAGGACCACCTTCAGCAACAGCTGGAAGGACCAGACAGGAGGGGTCGAGAGACCCTCCTGCCCCAGAGACCAGTTCCCCACCACCGGGGATCTACCAGAAGGGTGTGAGAGATACTCCAACCTCCGGCAGACAGAGCTTGGACCTCTTTCAGGATCTGGAAGAGGTCCAAAGGAAGAAGAGTTAGCCCGTCCTCTCCCGCAGGCATCGAGCCCCCCACCATCGGCAAAAGGACCAAACAGAGGGGTGAGAGACCTCTGTTTGAGACCATCCCCCAGCCGTCAACCGAGTGGATTGAGTTAGAAGGCTTCCCTTCTAGCACCAAGGAGCCCCCAGGACAAGGGGGTGAAAGGCCTTTGTCCTGCAGGACCACCTTCAGCAACAGCTGGAAGGACCAGACAGGAGGGCCGAGACCCTCCTGCCCCAGAGACCAGTTCCCCACCACCAGGGATCAACCAGAAGGGTGTGAGAGATACTCCTGCACCGGAGAACTGCGACCAGGTGGTAGAGACCAGGTCCCCACCACCAGGGACCATCCAGGAGGGGGTGAGAGACCCTCCTGGGAAAGGGCTTTCAGCCAGTTGTCATGGGGGCTCCCCACCACCAGGGACCAGCCAGGAGGGTGTGCAGGAGCGTCTCTCACACCCTCCTGGCTGGTCCCTGGTGGTGGGGACCTGGTCTCTGGGGAAGTTCAAAAAGTGAGTTTGGGGTAAGTTTTTTGAGGACAGTTGGAGCTGAAGCTCAGAGAGCTGACGCCTGTTTGTGTTTCCACAGATCACTCAGTGTCGGAAAGCACTATGTTCAAAGTCCTCAGATCACTGTTCGGACGCAAAACATCTGTCCAAGCTCGTTCTGCCGGATGTTGGACCTCTTTCAGGATCTGGAAGAGGTCCAAAGGAAGAAGAGTCAGCCTGTCCTCTCCCGCAGGCATCGAGCCCCCCACCATCGGCAAAAAAAATAAAAACAGAGGGGTGAGAGACCTCTGTTTGAGACCATCCCCCAGCCGTCAACCTAGTGGGTCGAGGTAGAAGGCTTCCCTTCTATCAAGGGGGAGCTCCCGGGACAAGGGGGTGAAAGCCCTTTGTCCTGCAGGACCACCTTCAGCAACAGCTGGAAGGACCATACAGGAGGGGGTGAGAGACCCTCCTGCCCCAGAGACCAGGTCCCCAAAACCAGGGATCAGCCAGGAGAGTGTGAGAGATGCTCCTGCGCCGGAGAACTGCGACCAGGTGGTAGAGACCAGGTCCCCACCACCAGGGACCATCCAGGAGGGGGTGAGAGACCCTCCTGGGAAAGGGCTTTCAGCTCCTTGTCCGGGGGGCTCCCCACCACCAGGGACCAGCCAGGAGGGTGTGCAGGAGCGTCTCTCACACCCTCCTGGCTGGTCCCTGGTGGTGGGGACCTGGTCTCTGGGGAAGTTCAAAAAGTGAGTTTTGGGTAAGTTTTTGGAGGACAGTTGGAGCTGAAGCTCAGAGAGCTGACGCTTGTTTGTGTTTCCACAGATCACTCAGTGTCAGAAAGCACTGTGTTCAAAGTCCTCAGATCACTGTTCGGACGCAAAACATCTATCCAAGCTCTGTCTGCCGGAGGTTGGACTTCTTTCAGGATCTTAAAGAGGTCCAAAGGAAGAAGCGTCAGCCCGTCCTCTCCCACAGACATCGAGCCCCCCACCATCGGCAAAAGGACCAAACAGAGGGGTGAGAGACCTCTGTTTGAGACCATCCCCCAGCCGTCAACCGAGTGGGTTGAGGTAGAAGGCTTCCCTTCTAGCACCAAGTAGCCCCCAGGACAAGGGGGTGAAAGGCCTTTGTCCTGCAGGACCACCTTCAGCAACAGCTGGAAGGACCAGACAGGAGGGGTCGAGAGACCCTCCTGCCCCAGAGACCAGTTCCCCACCACCAGGGATCAACCAGAAGGGTGTGAGAGATACTCCTGCACCGGAGAACTGCGACCAGGTGGTAGAGACCAGGTCCCCACCACCAGGAACCAGCCAGGAGGGGGCTAGAGACCCTCCTGGGAAAGGGCTTTCACCCCCTTGTCCGGGGGGCTCCCCACCACCAGGGACCAGCCAGGAGGGTGTGCAGGAGCGTCTCTCACACCCTCCTGGCTGGTCCCTGGTGGTGGGGACCTTGTCTCTGGGGCAGGAGGGTCTCTCACCCCTCCTGGCTGGTCCCTGGTGGTGGGGACCTGGACTCTGGGGAAGTTCAAAAAGTGAGTTTGGGGTAAGTATTTTGAGGACAGTTGGAGCTGAAGCTCAGAAAGCTGACGCCTGCTTGTGTTTCCACAGATCACACAATGTCGGAAAGCGCTATGTTCAAAGTCCTCAGATCACTGTTCGGACGCAAAACATCTGTCCAAGCTCTGTCTGCCGGAGGTTGGACCTCTTTCAGGATCTGTGGGGCAGCAGAGTCTCTCACCCCCTCCTGTCTGGTCCTTCCAGCTGTTGCTGAACGTGGTCCTGCATCACAAAGGGCTCTCACCCCCTTGTCCCGGGGGCTCCTTTGTGCTAGAAGGCAAGTCTTCTACCTCGACCCACTCGGTTGACGGCTGGGGGATGGTCTCAAGCAAAGGTCTCTCACCCCTCTGTTTGGTCCCTTTGCCAATGGTGTGGGGCTTACAGGATGGTCTCTCACTCCCTCCTGGCTGGTCCACAGTGGTGGGGACCTGGACTCCGGGGCAGGAGGGTCTCTCACCCCCTCCTGGTTGGTCCCTGCTGGTGGGGACCTGGACTCCGATGCAGGAGGATCTCTCATCCCCTCCTGGCTGGTAAATGGTGGTGAAGACCTGGTCTGTGTCACAGGAGGTTCGCTTGCCCCCTCCTGTCTGGTCCCTCGTGGTGGGGACCTTGACTCTGGTCCCGGATGGTCTCTCATCCCCTCCTGGCGTGTCCCTGGTGGTGAAGACCTGGACTCTGGTCCCGGATGGTCTCTCATCCCCTCCTGGCTGGTTAATGATGGTGGGGACCTGGTCTCCGGAGTGGGAGAATCTCTCACCTCCTCCTGGCTGGTCCCTGGTGGTGGGGACCTGGTCTCCGGAGCAGGAGGGACTCTCACTACCTCTTGGCTGTCCCTGGTGGTAGAGACCAAATCTACGGGGAAGGAGGTTCTCTCACTTCCTCCTGGCTGGTCTATAGTGGTGAAGACCTGGTCTGTGTCGCAGGAGGGTCTCTCGCCCCCCACCTGGCTGGTTCCTGGTGGTGGGGACCTAGTCTCCGGTGCAGGAGGGTCTCTCACCTCCTCCTGGCTGGTCTCTGGTGGTGGGGACCTGGTCCCTGCTGCAGGAGGGACTCTCACCAACTCATGGCTGGTACCTGGTGGTGGGGACCTTGTCTCCGGTGCAGGAGGGTTTCTCACCCCCTCCTGTCTGGTCCCTGGTGGAACAGACCTGGTCTACGGGGCAGGAGGGTCTCTGAGGACTTTGAAGATAGTGCTTTCCGACATTGAGTGATCTGTGGAAACACAAACAGGTGCAGCACTCTGAGCTTCAGCTCCAACTTTCCTCAAAAAACTTACCCCAAACTCAGATTTTGAACTTCCCCTGAGTCCAGGTCCCCACCACCAGGGACCAACCAGGAGGGGGTGAGAGACCATCCGGGACCAGAGTCCAGGTCTTCACCACCAGGGACCAGCCAGGAGGGGGTGAGAGACCATCCTGCCCCGTAGACCAGGTCTCTACCACTAGGCTTCAGAAAGGAGGGGATGAGAAACCCTCCTGCACCGGAGACCAGGTCCCCACCACCAGGAATAAGCCGGGGGGTGAGAGACCCTCATGCGACACAGACCAGATCTTCACCACCAGAGACCATCCAGGAGTAGTTGAAAGACCCTCCTGCACTTTAGACCACGTCTATACCACCAGGGACCAGACAGGAGAGGGTGACAGACCCTCCTGCCCCGGAGACCAGGTCCCCACCACCGAGAACCAGCCAGGAGGGTGTGACAGATGCTCCTACACCGGAGACCAGGTCCTCACCACCAGGGACCAGCCAGGAGGGGCTGAGAGACCCTCCTGGGAAAGGGCTCTCACCCCCTTGTCCCGGGGGCTCCTTGGTGTAAGAAGGGAAGCCTTCTACCTCGACCCACTTGGTTGACGGCTGGAGGATGGTCTGAAACAGAGGTCTCTCACCTGTCTGTTTGGTCCCTTTGCTGATGGTGGGGGGCTCGATGCCTGCGGAAGAGGACGGGCTGACTCTTCTTCCTGAGTGAGAGACCCTCCTGCCCCTGAGTCCAGGTCCTCACCACCAGTGACCAACCAGGAGGGGGTGAAAGATCCTCCTGCCCTGGAGTCCAGGTCCCCACCACCAGGGAGGAGCCAGGAGGGGGTGAGAGACCCTCCTGCACCAGTGACCAGGTCCCCACCACCAGGGACCAGCCAGGAGGGGGTGAGAGATGCTCCTGCACACCCTCCTGGCTGGGCCCTGGTGGTGGGGAGCCCCTGGGACAAGGGGGTGAAAGCCCTTTCCCAGGAGGGTCTCTCGCCCCCTCCTGGCTGGTCCCTGGTGGTGGGGACCTGGTCTCTACTACCTGGTCGCAGTTCTCCGGTGCAGGAGCGTCTCTCACCCCCTCCTGTCTGGTTCTTCCAGCTGTTGCTGAAGGTGGTCCTGCAGGACAAAGGGCTTTCACCCCCTTTTCCCGGGGGCTTCTTGGTGCTAGAAGGGAAGCCTTCTACCTAGACCAAATCGGTTGACGGCTGGGGGATTGTCTCAAACAGAGGTCTCTCACCCCTCTGTCTGGTGCATTTGCCGATGATGGGGGGCTCGACTCCTGCGGGAGAGATCTGGCTGAATCTTCTTCCAGATCCTGAAAGAGGTCCAACCTCCGGCAGAATGAGCTTGGACAGATGTTTTGCGTCCAAACAGTGATCTGAGGACTTTGAACATAGTGCTTTCCGACATTGAGTGATCTGTGGAAACACAAACAGGCAACAGCTCTCTGAGCTTCAGCTCCAACTGTACTCAAAAAACTTACCCCAAACTCACTTTTTGAACTTCCCCTGACTCCAGGTCCCCACCACCAGGGACCTGCCAGGAGGGTGTGAGAGACCATCCGGGACCAGAGTCCAGGTCTTAACCACCAGGGACCAGCCAGGAGGGAATGAGAGACCCTCCTACACCGGAGACCAGGTCCCCACCAGCAGGGACCAGCCAGGAGGGGGTGAGAGACCCTACTGCCCTGGAGACCAGGTCCTCACCACCAGGGACCAGCCAGGAGGGGGTGAGAGACCCTCCTGCCCTGGAGTCCATGTCCCCACCACCAGGGACCAGCCAGGAGGGGTTTAGAGACCCTCCTGCCCCTGAGTCCAGGTCCCCACCACCAATAACCAACCAGGAGGGGGTGAGAGACCCTTCTGCCCCGAACCAGGTCTCTCCCACCAGGCACCAGCCAGAAGGGGGTGAGAGACCCTCCTGCCCCAGAGACCAGGTCCCCACCACCAGGGTCCAGCCAGGAGGGGGTGAGAGACCCTCCTGCCCCAGAGACCAGGTCCCCACCACCAGGGACCAGCCAGGAGGGGGTGACAGATCCTCCTGCCCCTGAGTCCAGGTCCCCACCACAAGGGACCAATGAGGAGGGGTTGAGAAACCCTCCTGCCCCAGAGTCCACTTCCCCACCACCAGGGACCAGCCAGGAGGGAGTGAGAGACCCTCCTGCCCAGGAGTCCAGGTCTTCACCACCAGAGACCAGCCAGGAGAGGGTGACAGACCCTGCTGCCCCGTAGACCAGGTCTCTACCACCAGGGACCAGAAAGGAGGGGGTGAGAAACCCTCCTGCACCAGAGACAAGGTCCCCACCACCAGGACCCTTCCAGGAGGGGGTGAGAGACCCTCCTGCGACACAGACCAGGTCTTCACCACCAGAGAGCAGCAAGGAGGCGGTGAGAGACACTTCTGCACGGGAGACCAGGATCCCCACCACCAGGGACCAGCCTGGAGAGAGTGAGTGAGTGTAGAGAACCTCCTGCTGAGGAGGGAAAGGACATCATGGATAAGGAGAGAGGGAGACGGCAGAACAAGAAGAGGAAGGAAAGGAAAGGAGAAGGAGAGGAAACGACAGGAGGGAGAGGATAAGGAGGAGATGAAACGACAGAGGACACAGGAGAAGGAAGAGAGTAAACAAAAGAGGAAACAGCAGAAGGAGGAGAGGGAACAAAAGAGGAAACAGGAGAAGGAGAAGGAACGACAGAGGACACAGGAGAAGGAAGAGAGTAAACAAAAGAGGAAACATGAGAAAAAGGAGGAACGACAGAGGAAATGGGAGAAGGAGGAAAGGGAACGACAGAAAATGGCAGAAGGAGGATAGGGAACAACAGAGGAAATGGGAGAAAGCGAAGAAAGAGCGACAGAGGAAATGGGAGAAGGAGGAGAAGGAGTGACAGAGTAAATGGGAGAAGGAGGATAGGGAACGACAGAGGAAATGGGACAAGGAGGAGAGGGATCGAAAGAGGAAATCGGAGAAGGAGGAGAAGGAACGACAGAAGAAAAAGGAGGAAAATAAAGCACCAAGAGAGAAGGAGAGAGGGACAAGATGGTTGAGGAAGTGCAGAGTGACCCCAGTGAAAAGAGACCAAGGAGTCAAGAGAGGAGGCAAGTGAGGAAATAAAAAGCACTTGAGGAGGTAAGATAGGAAGCATATATGAAGAATGAACCAGAAGGAACAAAGAGAAGCTTAAGTGGCCGTAAGTACGGTGGCCTGCAAGGTCAATGCTAATAAACATTTTAAAATATGCAAAAACAGTAATGAATGCGCAAAAACATTTCACAATACGCAAAAACATTTCAGGGATCATGAAAAACATTTAAGGGATCATGAAAAACATTTCAAGAAACCGTTAAGAGTAGGTTCATACTACTTGTCTCTGGCTGTCTTAACTGAAACACATCGGGCATCACTCTAACATCATTTCCTGTTTACACTGGATAACTGCTACAGCCATCACAAAAATTCAGACGTTTTCCAGGACGGAAGAGGAGCTTGCCTTAAGAGCTAGTGTCACTTTATTCTGAGCTCTGGAGGCGGCTGCCCCTCTTTGGTTAACTGCCGACGGAGCCACACCGGCCTGCTGGTGATGGTGTCACTTTACACCGAGCTCCGGAGGCAGCTGCCTCTGTGTGGCGAGCCGCTGATGACCAGGCTCTGTTCGCAGTGTTTGACTGCGGTTAAACCAGCTGTGGTTCGTGTTTGCTTGGTCAAAGCAGCCGCACGTCTTTTTCTAATGCACGAATATACAGATACGGACTAAAGTCTCACAATCAGACCCATGATGAAAACGATACTCTAACAGTAATTAGTCACGTACTTCTAGACTACCTGTACAATATGAGGTACTTTTACTATGTACTTTTCGAGTAATCCATTGTCAAAATCCAAAACAGTAAGATTAAGAATACTGCACCCAAATTTGATGTGGCATAAAAAACTTGTTTCCCATAAGTAGTCCATGACTCACATACATTTGAACTTGTTACCTCCCAGTCTACCACCATGCACAGTATGAAGTACTTGTACTATGTACTTTTCATGTAATCCTTTGTAAAAATCCTAAACAGAGGACAAGAGGATATTTCACCCAACTTTGATGTGAAATAAAAATCTTGTTTCCCATAAGTAGTCCATGATTCACATATACTGTTGGACTAAATGCTTCACATTCTAGCTGCATGTATTGTATGAAGTACTTTAACCATACTTACTTTTCGAGTAATACGATGTCAAAACCCTTACCAGAGGATAAAAAATCAAGTTTTTTTTAACCTAATTTTTATGTGGCATTACAAAATTGTTTTCCATAAGTAGTCCATGATTCATAAACTACTGAACATAGTAATTCCCAGACTACCAGCATGCATTTAATTAAGTACTTTTACAGTGTACTTTTCGAGTAATAGATCAAAATCCTGAACAGAGGATAAGATTAGGATATTTCAACTAACTTTGAAACGGCATAAAAAACAAAATGAAGTACCCAAACTTTGAAGTGGCATAAAAAACAGCATGAAGTACTTTTACTGTGAACATTTAAAATAACTCATAGTCCAAATGCTAAACAGAGGATAAGAATAGGATATTTCATCCAAAATTTGATTTAAACTAAGGATTTTGACATAGTAATACTCGATAAGTACACAGTAAAAGTACTTCATATCAAGCATGCATGTAGTCTCTTGTCTTCTGTCCAACCTTAGTCTGACCCACATTCACTCCCCCCAGCTCTTCAGAGCAGCGATCACCGGAAGTATCTGTAAATTTGTGCATTAGAAAAAGACGTGCGGCTGATTTGACCAAGCAAACACGAACCACAGCTGGTTTAACCACAGTCAAACACTGCCAACAGAGCCTGGTCATCAGCGGCTAGCCACATAGAGGCAGCTGCCTCCGGAGCTCAGTGTAAAGTGACACTATCACCGGCAGGCAGGAGAGACCGAGCTCCGGAGGCAGCTGCCTCTGTGTGGCTAGCCGCTGATGACCAGGCTCTGTTTGCAGTGTTTGACTGCGGTTAAGCCAGCTGTGGTTTATGGAGTTAGTTAGATCAGTCTCATAATAAATAAATGCACACAGAAGGATTCACAAATGTATACTGGGATTAATACATAAATGTCTCTCAACTCAGAAATATTTTTCAAAGTTCACAAATGTATTTCTGATGCACACAAAAATATTACTTGTTTTATATATTTATAATGGAAATCCACAAATGTCTATATTTAAAATAATTTGCATTTTTAGTTTAAAACAAATATGTATATTGTGATATTTATTCACAAACTGTTGAATCTGCATTCACAAACTGCTCAGCATTTATGAACATCACTGCATTTTTGTGTGGATCTCTGCTTTCATTCTTTCAGTTGTTGGTTGCATATAACTGATACACAACTTTGAAAACATGCATTTATTTCATTACTAAATGAAAAAATCTCAAGAAATTGCAAGGGTATGAATAATTTTGAGGACGACTGTACATATATATATATATATATATACACAAATGTATATTTATACAGACCTTTGTATGTGCATTTCTTCTTGTGTTTTAAAATTTGCTTTGATTCTATGCTTTCTGTCTTGTTGAGCTCTGAGGGACTTCAATTTTAAAAGAGCTGATGGTTTACTCTATCTGCTTCATCCTTATTCAATAAACACCAAGTGACTCTATGACTTTTATTTGAACTAATATGGTATGTTCATTATACATATATTCTTAACTCTTATCTAATAATTGCAAAATTATGTGAAATCATAATTTTATCTGAAATGACTGCAACAAATGATCACAAATGCTTAAAAAATGAATGAGGGTCTTGTTGAATGTGATGACGATATGTGATGGGCAGTGGAATAAATATTGGTTTGTGTTGTGGAGACTGCTGACTGAGAAAAGAGATGAGATTAAATAAATTCTGGAACTTAGTCTGGTCTGGAGCAAGCTCGCTCCATAGAATAAATCTCCATGGTAAAATACGTCAAAACATATCCCACTTCCTCAGATCCCACTTTTGTGCAACCAGATCATGGATTAATTGATCCAGGATAACCAAGGTATCCCGACTTAATCCCTTATCTTGGTTTTGTGCAACAGACCCCTGTTCACTCTCTGTCAAAAACTAAAAAATAAAATAATAATAAAACACACTTGATGTTTTAAAGCTTGTTCTCTGATATTTTCTGAGTGTTTGTCAGATGCTCTTACTTATAATAGTTAAGGCTAATTCAAAATCTTGATAGTTGGCAGATTGAAGGAATCATGTAACCTGTATAATTCAATAATGGGCTGTTTTTTTTGCTTCTACTTTGTTTTATCTGTTTGTCTGCTTCTATTACTGACAGTAGACCTTTGTTCATTTGACTGATCAGCTCTGTATGTGCGTGTCACTGTCCTCATTGAGTGGAAACTTTGATAACACTGTAAATTAAAAAAACAGAATAAAATAAACATCCAGGACAATAGGTAAGAGCCTCTGTGGTTTAAATATTCACAAACTTTGATTTTGTGTTGTCTGGAGAAGCCTCTGAAGTTGTGTAGAGTGAGGGTCTTTCAGGGAAAAGCTAACTTAATTACTGTAAAATCAAAAAGGTTAAAACTAAATTCACCCCAAACTCTCTCCAGCAGTGAAAAGAATATATTGAAAAAGTCATAAATGTAACAAACTTTGGTTATTTACATTACATTTAAAACCAGATCAAAATGGTGATGAAAATTCAAAAAACAAAAAATGTGTTCATAAAAATCAAAAACACATCATGATCATATCCCTGTGAAGCTCAGTCTCACAGATTTTTCAAAAGTTTCAGGAGAGAAAGGCTCTGACCTAAATGGTCTTTACTAGATGTCAAAAAGATACGAGATATTCTTAAAAGTACTAGAAGCCTCTCAGGCTGGATTTGCTGTTCTTTCATACACTAATCCTGTTCAGAAGTTTAGGATAGTGCCTCTCCTCCATCAGAAACCTCTGCAAGACCTGTTGACCTTTTCAGCCCCAAAGTACCTGATTCAGGGAATGCTTGCATGCTCTCCAATAATAACATAAGAAATGTGAACTATTATAATAATATGTAATATAGTCATGTTGCACATCAAATTAAACATGAAAAAGTCTCAAGACTAAACATTTTTAGGGTTCTTCTCTGCTATTGGACAATTTATATGTTGTTGAACTGGTTTTATAAACTTTTAACCACATGAGAGTACAAAAAACACCATAAGTTACTATTCAAAAACACAAGTAGTTATTAGGACAACACAACTTCCATTCAAGAGATGAGTGTTTTATTTTCATTATCTCAAAAGTAGCAATTATGAAGATAGAGGGTTTGTACCTGACAGCCACAATTCTTAAAAGTAATTAAAAGTAAAAAAAAACAACTTCAAATACAATCCCATATTGACAGTGATAACAAACTAGTTTACTGCATTGAAAAGGTATGAGAGTATAAGAAACATTTAATGTTAAATGTTTATAAAAGCTTGAGAGCTTTGAAAATTGATTACTATTTGATTAGCTTACATACAGTGTGACTGCTATTAATAGTGCCCTTTCGTTTTCATAGCTTTGGCCCTCAGATATTTTGAAAAACATTTATGTAGCCCCTATAGTAACTAAAGTTGCCCACCCTTTATACAAAATTAAACAGCCAGGGCAGAAACAGGAGAGTTTCCCAAAAGGAAAGCTCTGTGAGGATTACTAGGCAGGACACTAAAAGAAATACATTTTTTATAAATACGGTGGACCAGTGTATATCCTTTAAACTGGATTAGAATATGTGATCTTAAAGGAAAAGTTCGGTTTCTGCAGCTTTCAGATTGTTTATAGAATGAAGTAGAACAACATACTCACCCAGAAGGCTTTCCTGATCCAAACAGTGCTTCGGGAGATGTTTAGATCCAAAATCGAGCGGCAGACATCCATATAATGGTAGCACATAGGGCATACAGCGCTGCTCCTAAAACTGCATTAATCGTCCAAAAACTCATTAGTTTCCCCAATATTCCATCATGGTCCGCTCGCGCGACTGCTCCATTACAGTCTGTGTCGCCCCAGACATGTTTTTGTAACTGTGCTGACCTCTGAACTGAAGAAGAATAACGTTTGCCTCCGCACCTGCGCAGTACTCTCTGGAGCGCTGCCTCCGCATCCTCCTTTAGATGAGCTCCTCATCTGTAAACTCTGGCTATAAGGACACCCATCATATTCAAAGTTCTCCTCCACAACATCTTCATCTGACAGATATTCGTCCATTTTGCACAAAACTGGAAGAAGAAAGTTGTTGTGTAGGCGGCTGTCTTCCCCTCAAACAATGAGCCGCACTGCGCATGTGCGGAGCAGGCGCTCTTCTTCTTCAGTTCAGAGGTCAGCACAGCCACACAACATGTCTGGAGTGACACGGACTGTCGTGGAGGAGTAGCCCGAACAGACCATGATGGAACATTGGTGAAACTAATGAGTTTTTGGATGATTAATGCAGTTTTAGGAGCGGTGCTGTATGCCCTGTGTGCTACCATTATACGGATGTCCGCCGCTCGATTTTGGATCTGAATATCTCCTGAAGCACTGTTTGGATCAGGAAAGCCTTCTGGGTGAGTATATTGTTCTGCTTCATTCTATAAACAATCTGAAAGCTGCACAAACTGAACTTATCCTTTAAATGCATTTATGTCTTTCTGGTGTAGTCATCTGGGTGTAGATCAGAAAGCTGACTGTCCTTTACTTTTGGCCCTCACTCAACCACAAGCTGTGCTTCATTTTTTCTGTGACCCCGAAAAAAAAAAAAGCTCCACCAAAGAGTTTCCTTCATTCTTATTCAGCCTTGTCAGTTTTTACAGAAATACACAACTGCTTGAGTCACAGACTTGGGGTTTAAGTATATCATAAGAAATGCTTTACACCTAAAATTGCTTCCTTTTGGTACCTTCAAGGAAACTGCATAGGTGATATGCTGAGGTGTAATTGTTTATATTGCACACTAGGGTGAGTGAATTTAATTAAAGCTCTCAATACGTGCGAGTTAATGACCTCTCAAGAGCAACATCTCCCACTCCTACATCACACCTCAGTTGCAGTTGCTGAGGCAGGTGGGACATGAAGGCAAGTTATATAAGGAGGTGTGAGATTATGGTCAAAGAAGCTACAGGCGAGGAAGCTGAGAAGTGTGTACAATAAATATTCCCTACTTGTTTTTATGATTTTCTGCTCTACCATATGGCCGTACTGTTCATTTTCTTCTGAAACATTCCAGATTGCCTGCATTGTAAACAAATGCACTCTTGGTAAATCCAATATTATGTCCATACATGCTGTAATACCAACATACATTCAGTCTGTATTTAGTAATAAATGGCTAGCCCAGTTAGCAAGTGAAAGCAGCAGCCCCCAGCTCCCTTTTACCTCAAACAAAAGTGTTTTCTGACTCCCTCAAGCTGTTGATGTGACAATCAGAAGATATTTATTTCTCAAAACACTCAGAGCACGTCAGACAGGGCCATGAACTGTTGGATTGACTCTGTTCTTAACTGTCTGAACAAAAGCCAATGGAGCCAACATGACTGCTGACACACTGCTCTCTGAGGTGTTTCAATGACTTCTGTTGTTTTTAACCTTTATGGGGGAATTGTTCAAGTGTGATACAAGTGTGCGTCCCATGCCTGGCACAGTTCGTTTTAAAATATTCAAATATAGCAATCGATCCCTGTTTTGGCTCAAACAGCTTGCCTGGATTTGGTCTCAGCCCATTCTGTCAGCCCCTGGAGCGGTTTAATAGCAGCGAGAACACAATCTACCCAGGAACTGACACAAACAGGATGACTAATTAAATCATCACACCGCTGTAGCAGTAGGAAGCTTTGGTGGTAATAATAGCTGAATTACAACTACCAGGGTACCAGAATGATGACAAAGTAGTACTTACTCATTATGTTTTGATCCCACAGAGTCTGGAAAGGCATAACTTACCATGAAAATAACTGTGGGGTAACATTACTCACTGTCTCTATTGCAGATCAGCACAGGACTCAACGTCATTGACTAATTTAAAAATTGTTAAGACTCCCAGACTATATTAGTTCAACTCATTCAAGCAGGGTAATTTATCCTTTTCAATGCTGCATCCACATCCCTGGATCGGTGACAGCTGGTTAGAGGACACCTGTGTTTGTGTTACGTTGTGATACGTTCACATGCTATCTGGTGCCCCCTATAGTCTGCCAGTGAGTGTTATGAGCCCCTGTCCTGTGTGCTCAGAGTTTGACACTGGTATCATAAGGCGTGCCACACACTGATAAATATGCGTATCTAATCTTAAGGGACATTAAGGGCCTGATCTACTAAAGATTTACGTGTATAAATACAAGTGCGAACTTGATAGCGTGCGCAAAGCTGATCTAACAGAGGATTGTATCTGTCAAGTAAGCAAAAAGTGCATCCATGGATATCCAGATGACCACAATGCGCAAAAATACTGGAAGGAGGAAATGCAAATGTAATCACTTAGCACCTGCAATTTTGCATCTAAATTTAGCATGTTTGAAAAGCAGGTGCAAAACTGGCACAGCATTATGCATGGAGAGCCGCGATCAGTGTGCGAGAAACAGGGTTCACATGAACAGAATATTTTCCATCACTGACCAAATATTTTGATGAATGATGAAAAGATATTGAGGCTGTCTGTCATCATGAAGAACTGGAAAAGAGGGACGATCCAGTGCGCCATGCAGACACTTTACATTGAGAAGGTAACGTAATCTATGTTTAAACAACCCTTTATAGCCAGAAACACTCCGTTTGTCACTCAGAGCTGACTGCGTCACACTCTCCACACACTGACAGTGAGTTTCGGAGCTGCCAGTGGATGGAGAGTGTAATGCAGTCAGTTCTTAAAAGGCAAGAGTACCTGATTGATCTGTGTTTGTGTAAATGTCAGACTGCTCTTCCCATGAGAGGTCAATGGTGATGAAGCTGTGCAACTATTGAAATGCTGTTATTTAGATTATGTTTCATTGGGATCAGAAAAGGAACATTAAAAATGACAGATAAAAAATGGTTACGTATGGTATGAGAGAAAAGTGATGATTTTGTCTGTCAAAAAAACAGACAGCAAAGCCGGTTACTGCAAGTTCGTTTATTTGCCTTTAACACCATAGCTTCAAATTTCATTTTTCAATTACAGCCACTCTGCTCTCCCTAACTCTCTTTGGTGACAGCCGGTAGTACACTCAAAATCCTCATTTAAAGAGCGCGGTCCACAAAACTTTATTTCACCCACAGCACACCCACTAATAGCGCATGCACTTTTTTAGTTCACACATAAAATTTTGCCCTAGTTATTTTGTATCTTACAAGATCAGTCCCTAATAATAACTGAATGCATATTATATTGTCTTAACAATAAATATTTTTTTTACTCTAATTTGGTTAAAGGATAACTTCGGTTCCTGCAGCTTTTACATTGTTTATAGAATGAAGAACAACAATATACTCACCCAGAAGGCTTTCCTGATGCAAACGGTGCTTCGGGAGATATTTAGATCCAAAATCGAGCAGCGGACACCGATATAATGGTAGCCTGTAGGGCATGGATCGCCGCTCCTAAAAACTGCATTAGTCGTCCAAAAACTCATGTTTTTCACCAATATTCCATCATGTTACGATGGCATCTTGTTGGAATTTCAGTCAAGTGAAGTCTGTTCTCCTCATTGTTTGCTACAAGTCGACTTTCTTCTTCCAGTTTTGTGCAAAATGGACGAATATCTATGGGATGAAGATGTTGTGGAGGAGGACTTTGAATATGATGGACGTCCTTACAGTTTGGAGCCAGATTATACAGATAAGGAGCTGATAGAAATGAGGAAGCGATCTCAACGCTCCAGAGAGT
Organism: Scarus forsteni; assembly: GCA_036419115.1. NCBI lineage: Eukaryota > Metazoa > Chordata > Actinopteri > Labriformes > Labridae > Scarus > Scarus forsteni. The sequence goes on from JAZDUH010000182.1 coordinate 485,379, forward strand.
ACTGCGCATGCGCGAAGGGCATGCAAACAGACTCGTCTGTTCAGAAGTTAGTTCAGCCACACAGCGCTGTGTGGAGAGACACAGGCTACAATGGCCGTCCATTCGGCGCGAATCATGATGGAATATTGGTGAAAAACATGAGTTTTTGGACGACTAATGCAGTTTTTAGGAGCGGCGATCCATGCCCTACAGGCTACCATTATATCGGTGTCCGCTGCTCGATTTTGGATCTAAATATCTCCCGAAGCACCGTTTGCATCAGGAAAGCCTTCTGGGTGAGTATATTGTTGTTCTTCATTCTATAAACAATGTAAAAGCTGCAGTAACCGAAGTTATCCTTTAAGTTTCCAAAGCCCCCTCTCCAACATGGAAGGTCACCAATAGCCCTTTTTTAAGGAGAAAAGAGAATAATCATAAAAAGGGGAGAAAAGAGATTTGTGCCTAACAGCCACAATTTGTTGCATGTTGTTCAACTGGATTACAAAGAAAGCAACACATTGTAGGTGTGAAAAACATCCTAAAGGAGTCTCCACAGCTCACATGTTCAAGTACAAGTCAGACTCATGAGAAATGCTTTGCTGCCACAGGTAACACATGTCCAGTGCTTTACCACAAGCCCCTTATACTTTCTTTTGAGAAAAAAGAATTTTAGTAAAGTCAAGCTGCAACTCCACATCACTCACAAGACATTAGCTCTGGTCTCTAGCCCTGAATTTCCACCAAAGATTGTCAACTTCACTCCTGTGATCATGCTTCTTTTTTCTATGCATCAAGCCAGGGGCATGTGGAGCTGTCGGAGCATCTTGGTTGGAATTTCAGTGGAAGTGAAGTCTGTTCCCCTTCAGTGGTTTGGCCTGGGGAATGAAATTACAGAGTCTACCTGTAGACCTTTCTTTTCACACACCAGGTGCTTGTGTTGTGCGCTTTTGTTTGTGTTTTGTCTGTTTTGCTGCCGGGGAGGTCAGTGTTAACTGTCGGTGTCTGGAAGAATCCTCCGCAAGGTTTTTATATTTGGATGAAAATGTCAGACATAAACAGTCAACAAGCACCACTGGCTGACATTTTTTACAATGATGTTGTCTCAGTGCAGATGGTGGCAACCCATGCAATAAAGTGCAGTATTTACATTGGAAAACTGGATGGGATCCTCAAAATAATTGAATTTGGTACTACGGCAAATCCTAAAGATATAAAATGTGGAATAATGTAAAACCTGTATTTATATCAAGAAGTTTTCTTTTGGTGCTTACCTATAATACAATGAACAAAGAGCAGTCTGCAATCACCAACAGGCCCCACGTATTAGCCCACATCAGCTGGAGAGGTACAACTGGCCTTTTCTAAGATGGTCAAACTCACAGTGACAGATGTCAGTGTTGATTATGTGGCTGAAAATTGCTGATATGATAGCCAGAATAGGACTGCTGTCACTGCTTCAACAAGATGATAAGATAAGCTTTGATGTATTTTGACGTTATCTTCTTCTTCTAAGTAATCGGAGTCTGACATTTAAAAAACATGAAGGGATTTTAGAGAAGTGGAAGAGCTGTCTAGTTTTAGCAGGATGCAGTGATGGGTTGTAATGTGTCTCTCAACTCAAAAAGCTCTTCTGCAGTTTAGCAGGGTTTTTTGTTGTTGTTTTTAACCAAGTAGTGCAGTAGCGCCCTGGCAAGCTACATTTCAGCAATGCACAGTAGAGCTATGACACTGTCACAGTTCAATAGCACACTAAAGAAAGAGAAAGATACATGAGCAGACAAGCAAATAAGTTTCATTAGAAGACAGTAACTGTGTATTTGCTTCATGGTGATGCGATCTGATCCTCAAAGGTTGTACACTTACAGATCAGTAGCTTTAAACATGTTCAGTTGAAAAAAAAGAAGAAAAACCTTCTTTTGGACTGGTTCATTGTGAGAGGACAGCATTTTGAATTGGTCAAAACCACAGGAAGGCAGTCATGAATTGCTACTAGGGCTGGGTTAAAAAAAAATCTATTTCATCAATTTTAATCGATTTCCCTTTAAATAGTTCATAATCGATCCATAAAATCCAAAGATTGATCTTTTAATGTGGGTAGTTTTTTCTTCATTGGACAGTCCAAGAAGCAACCTGTGGTATCAACCCTGCTAGTCTCGCGTTTAGTGCTGCTTTCCACTGAACAAGCTCTCTTGAGATGTTACTGCAATTAGTCAAAAAAACATGCGAGTAGCACTATAGGGGCACCACTGAAGAGTTTAAAAGTTGACATTTAGTCATATTTCAGATTTAACAATCATGAAAGAAAAGACAAGTTGGGCAAAAAACTAGTAACTTGCAGACTATGCATTAATGCATATCATTAATATGTGATTAATGTAACTGCTTTGGGTTCAGTTCTTAATGTAAAAACAGTTTTAATAAAGTACCAGGCCAAAAAGTCATTTACAGCATTATTTTTACTGAGATAACCCAAACTGAACAAATTTCGAATCGTGAATCAAATTGATTTGAGACCTCTTAATATCAAATCTGAATCGATACCCAGCCCTAATCGCTACAACTAAAAGTAGCACTCTGCACTATGGGAAAGAAGTTAGTGGGCTAAGTTACCCACAAAATGAGTTGTTCTTTAATTGCAGCGGTCAGATGTCTTCTCAACACTCATACAGATGAGCATATTTATTAATGTTGTACATGCCACAACTGCTATCGGACTTTGAGCATGAAGAAGAGGGGCTATGCTATGCTATGCTATCTGGTGCCTGTAGTGATCCACAGAGGGGCATGGTAACTTATACCAATACCTAACAGTAGCAGACATCAATGCTGATGACACATAATAACCTTTCCTGAGCTCAGACGACAGCTGTATGTTGCTCTGGTCTGCTCAAAAAATAATTTCTCTGGCTCCCCTCTGCCTCCCCTGCATGTTTTTGTCAAGACAGAGAAGCCATCTGCTGCTCAGCGATAATGAGCATCAAGAATAGAGGGGACTGGAAATGAGGGGGATGGGATTGAATAAAGTAGAGTGAAAATGTCAACGCTGTCCCATAAGCGGAAACACCTTTCTGCTTTCCGTTTTTGCTCTGTTTTAGGTAAATGAGTGGACTCCTAATGAGGGAATATTATGAGGCAGGGCCAGGACTGAAATAAAACAGTTGAGGCAATGTTGTGAGTTAATGGGAGTTTTCTGTATAGAGAAGGTGAAGCATGGTTGTGGAGGAACATTGTAAAGCTCTTGGAGCAGAAGAGGAAAATCGCTCATTAAAACAAATAGTGCAATAAAACACAACACCTCACCCTCAAAGTGGTCTCAATTATTTTCTGCAAGAGTCTCCAGGGCTCTCAGGTTGAATTGAGTACCGGTTAGACCATTTCAGTTTCTCATGTCTGAAGACAACAGATAGAGCTGGACAAATAAGCTGACGGTCTGACTCCATCAAGGCTCTCTCTGTAATTCCATCACAATAAAACTTTTTCCCATTTATTTTTTATTTGCCTTCCCCCATTCCTGATAGATTTTATGATAGATTAGCCCAGTTACATGTTTAAACCCCTGGAATTTGTTGCTGCTATCATTGTTCCTATACCCTGTTCGTAGATCTTAGCTTTAAGCTCTTTGCTGGACACTGACTTGTTCTCAAGCAAACAGAATGAAACCATGTCCACGTTTAAGTGGAAATTTTAAAAACTGAGTTTTTCTTATGCATACCAGCCTTCTGTCCACAAATAAACAACTTTTTATGTCACAAAAATGAATGCTTTGGAAAACCTCATCCAAGGAGAAAATTTTTAAAAAATGCTGAATTAGGTGTCTCTGTGTTGGCAGAGAAAGCTGCATGTTGTGCCTTAAATGTTACACTGTGTGCCGAACTCTGCGAGGTGATGTCACTCCATGCAACATTTTCACTGTTAAACTGTTGCTGTAAAGTGTTGATGACTTTACTTTCTGGATGCTAACACAGACTTTTCTTCGCTCCCTCACTTTGAGTCTGGATTTAAAATGCTTGTGACAATGCCGTCTCTGACTAGATCTGGTTTTATCGTTACATAAGTCACTGCGTTGAACGGTTACCCATAGCTTCTTTGCTCTGTGGTCTCCGTGATTCTACCTTTTTTTGAAACCAACAGGAGGCTTTTCGTGACAAGAGCTAATCAAGGTGATCAGATGTCTCAAATTGAAACGTAAAGAGAGAAATATTTACTCAACACACCTGCTATCACAAGTGAACATAACCACAGTTTAAACCATAACACCAGTCGAACATGGTTGTAGGAATAGCTGTGAAAATAAAACTGCTTTGCATTGATATAGCAAAATATGGAGCATGCCATGGACCGTTATAAGGGTATTAAACAGCATTTAACAGTACACATTTGCATGTTCACGCTTCTGTGTTGAAGGGTTGTTTTCTTAAACCCAACAGTGTGGTTGAGGATATTTGTAAAACAGACGAAACCATCTCTTTTTAAATATACCTACATATGGACATAGCCTGAAAAAAGACAAAAATACAGCTTACAACTGGGCTACTGCCTTCATTGGGGCCCACACTTGACAAGTTAACAACACAGAATTACCTTTGGTGATTTTACTCAAAGATAGAATGAGCTATATGTTTTCTCACACGATGCTAAATATAAAGTATCAATGCTACTACTGACCCTCTTTTGATCTAATTTCAGGTCCTTGACATTTGATTAATGTTATTTTCATTAAAGTTATAAAATGTTGGTAGGAGCATTACCTTGAATGCTGCACCACACTGGGTCCAAGAACCATTGTTGTGCAACTTCTAACCTGCATTGTTAGGTGTTTTATGCTCTGCAGGTCTAAGAAGTGTCTCCAATCGACACGAAGATCTCAAGACGGCTGCTGGCTCCAGGGGTGAGGTGGGGACAGACACCCATTAACCAGCTCACACCTTGGGATACAGACGTGCTGCCTGCCAAGCAGCATCGAGACAGTGAGTCCAGCGGTAATGAATCTTATACACACAGAATTTACATACATACGAGCTGACAGACATATTTACACTTTCATCACTCCTCCTGATGTGAGGCTGTGGTGATGCAAGTTTACATCAGCACAAAGGTTTATGCACAGCAGATATCAACATGAACGCCACAAGTTTACTTACACATTACATCACATACAGCTGCAACCAGCTGGAGGATCTTCCAATGCAAATGAGGCATCTTGGCTGACTCTGCTGATACAAAACACATGCCCTCCTCCACAACATGCATCCTATAAATGGAGAATCATATATAATCAAACCACAAACAGCATATTTACATGAATAAAATTCATTATGGATGTGATCATGATGTCATTTTAGTATAAAGAATTGTATGAGGCAGAAAAATACAAGGATAAACTTACCTTTACATGCCTTTTACTTCACCCCTGATCTCTTTATTTTGCCCTCAAGTTGTTGACCTTGTGCATGTATTTTTCAAAAGCTGAGACAATTTGTTCTGCATTAAATGTGCAGCTACTGCCAGGATATGTTAAAAATAAAAAAAATAACAAAAAAACACAAACTACCTACAAACACTGGAGATACTAAAGACTTATGCATGTGGTAAAATACAGAAGACCCATGACCCAACGAGGACAAAGGGACTAAGAGACTAAGGGTGCATCCCAATGTGCTAAAATGCAGTCTCCTCTCTCCTCCTCGACACCAGAAGTACTTTCAGAGCAGCCGTATCGAAGGACATTCCAAAACGCAAAATGCGCTCAGAGGAGAGAGGACAGAGGAGCGATGAGACTCATCAGAGGAGGGATAATGGAGGAAACACAAGTGCAGGCTTCGCGGAAATCTTTTAACTGACAGACACGCCCCCTTGTGACGTATTAGCTGCTGGCTGTAAAGCGTCAGCTGCCCACATTTGTTACATGTAAACACCATGGTGCGAGAGAAGCTGTTCAAGTGTAATCAGCAACTTCTTGGGAGTCATTGTAATTAGAATATACACATTTCACACAAAGCAGCCGATATGTAGGCCTAATGCTTTGACAATGGAGACAATGTAGTGTCTCTTATATCTCTGCTATTTGATTTTCTTCACTGTGCAAAGAAATATTTGACTCATCATTTAAAAGAATTCTAAGCTGGACATATTGATATCACAGAAAATATTGAACACTATCATGGGGCAGTTCTTTCTAGGTTTTACATCAGTTGTCTGTCCTGATTTATCTGTGTTGTTTGTGTCTATGTCTGTAACTGTGAGGCTGCTACAGTACACAGGTCTGTGAAGGAAACACATCTTAAATTAGATTAGATTAGACAAGCAAACATGGACAATAATAGATTAAAAAAGTCAGTAGGTGACAGAGATGCTCACTGACACATATCGGCCCTCAATAGACCCCAGGGTCAGGCAGATTATAATGCACATTAACGAAAAGCATGTTTTATGACATTTGTAGTTCCTTATCTAACCAAGTTAAAATAAGGAGAGAAAATGGTGAATTATGCATTGTTATCTCAGACCTTTACATTTTTTTCTATATAAATGCGCAGAGAGGGGGGTTTAAGTGCTTATAGCAGAATAAACACATTATTTATGAACACAAAGTGGCCGCATTATAACAGTTAGAAACTCCTATCATTCTGGGCTTGGGAAGATGTGACAGTTTTCTTTTTCATTCATGCACATATTCATATTAAATTGATGTAAAAGTGAATATGAAGTTACCGCGGTCGAGCGCCCTGGGGTTTACATTAATTTCCTTAAGTCTGTTTCTCCCGTGCCCTCAGGACTGGCATATCCAGCTGTGACACCATCATCACTAAAAGACGTTGCTTGTGACGCTCCAGAGGAGAGGACGTCTCATTTCTCTTAAAATGAATCTCCTTGTTTCCTCGCTCCTCTCTTCATTTCCTTGCATCTTTGGCATGCATCTCTGGTGGGCAGGACTAAAGCCCCCTTCACACCTCCGCGCGGTAACCGCCTCGAAAACCGCTTCTCTGCCGGCAGAGGCCCCTGAAATGCAGAGCGTTTTTCAAAGCGGCTCCTACCGCCGCGGCATGAGCATGGGGTAACAGGCGGCAGTGAGGTAGAGCTGATTCGGCGAACGTCACAGCAGAGCCCGCCCAAAAGTCCTTCACAACACTCCCTTCTCAAAAACACGTACCCCTGAGTAGTACCTGTTTACTGTATACTATGTGGGACACGATTCTGTCAGCAAGAGAATCCCTCCTATTCAGATAATTAGCTCCTCCATTGCTCGTTTTGCCCTGCGAAGCCTGCTATTTCCGGGTTTTGTACTTCCTTCGATGTGATTGGCTGTTCCCACGCGGCTGCCGCCCTAAAGTTCAACACGCTGGAATCCGGGCGGCAGGGGAAAATCTGTGCTCGTTCACGTGGGCGGCAACCGCTTCTGGGTCCTACCGCCGCGGCCAAAACCGCTTGCCGTCTGCCGCCCATCCCTCATTAAAATGACTGGAGGCGGCGCATTGCCGCGCGGCGGTGTGAAGCCCCCTTAAGACGCACATGAACACGCAAGTGGAGGAAGCGAGGATGAAACTTTGGAGCTTTGAGATGCAGCCGAAATACACTGGGGAATGATCAAGCACATGTGAGACAATTTCACAGGTGGAGGGAATGACTATCAGAGGCACACAAAAGGAAGGGCAGAAAACCCCACGTGGATCAGAGGGATTATAAAATAAAACAGGAAACATGAGGGACAAGGGGAACAAGTGGTCGAAACACTAGGGGAAACATGCTAAATGAAATAGAACTAACCATGCTATAAAGCTGCCTTTCATACCAAATACGACTTCACAACCATAATCCCGTTATCCACTGAAGTCATGTCAGGTGTCCATAAACACCTCATTTTGGTCACAGTCGCTGTTGCCATGGCTCAGTGATATCACGTCCGCATGAGTTTCACCCCGATCATATCACATGTAAAAGTTGACATTATTCCAACTGTATCCTTTTCACTCACCTACCAACCACAAAACATTGCAGCTGATATCCCTGCAGCTGTATCCTCCTAGATTGTCACTCTGTAGTCTGGAATAAAAACTGTCTGACAGGAGTACCGTCACACACACACGCACACACACACACACACACACACTGCTGATTGGCTGTTGTCACACAGCCACACACGACATTACCTGAGAAGATCAACTTTCTAATGGGAGTGCCTCTGTGGCTAACAGTCAGGAGTTCAGTCAATTTTGGGATTTTTTTTTAATGAAGTCTTATAAAAAACAAAGTTATACAGGAAGGCTCTGCCTCACATAAAATGACATTTGGAGTTTAGTATTCCTTTAGTGTGTTTCACATATGCCTTCTATCTGATAGGGTACTTCTATGAACAAGACAAAAAGTGAGCATCAGTAGGGTTTCTCCCTCACCTCTTTTACAGTGCTAGTAGCTGCCTGATAGAACAACGAGAGCAACCAAAGGAGAAAGAAAGAGACCAGGGAGAGAGGAGTGGGTCTCCGGCTGTACTTGGGGAAAAATATAAATAGACACAGACTAGCAGACATGGAAACTCATGACTGCTCATGAGGATGTTATAGATCATTGAATGGAATGTGTTTCTATTTTGGACTTTTCCAGGACATTTAGACATTGAATGGAATTTGTTTTGGGTTTTTTATGGATCAGAACATTCACCATGGTTGTTTGTTTGGGGTTTTTTAAAAAGGAATGTTGTTGTGGTTGTGAGACAAACCATGGTTTTTGCTTCTGGTTTGCTTCTTTGGAAAATGGGTAAAAAAAAAATGATGCAAAGAATACTTTATATTTGCATATGCATTTCTGGTATTTGGTAAAAAAATGATTCAGTATGAGAAGACAGCTGGATCAGGACACTCAGTATGTGTCAGAAGACAGCTGGATCAGGACACTCAGTATGTGAAAACGACAACATGTTTTGAACACCCATGATTGTGAACAAATCATTCTATTATACAAATATATTAATCTGAAACAATGCAACATACGGACTCTTTAATAGTTGCACTGACCCTTTAGATTAAAACAACACATAACCAAATCCAAACTGCACATGCCTGATATTCTGTGTGCATACATAATGTCTACAATAATGTTTTTCCCAGTGTTAGGGCATGCTAGACTAAGACCATACTATAATTTTTTATTACTTTCATAAAATTTTTGTGAAATAAACAACTATTATATCAGATTCCTTAAGAGAAATGACTGTGTTATGTTGATAGCAGGTTTCAGGTCTTTCAAGGGATTATGAAGTACAGGGTTTTTTGTATGTTTTGCGTTTTCCCCTTCCTCTCTTGGGCTTTGGTTCCCTGTTGTGGTTTGAGGTTCTGGTCCAATCGATGAAGATCTTGAGTTGTCATTACTTTTACTTTACTTTCTGCTGACTGCTCTCTTCATCTCCCCTGCTGCTTATGATGTAACATGAGGGAGTGAGATGTCTGTGGCTGAGCACTCTATCACAAATGACAGTCAGAATCCCAGAATACTGTTAAATATTGATTTGTAAGTGTGTGTTTTTTTTCCAAACTATGGCTAGGATTTGCAGTGAAGCAGCTCCTCTTCACTCTTGACTGAAGTGATCACAGAAAGTCCTCCTCAAACTTTGCCAGACTGAATCAGTGCTTGTTTTCAACAGAAACTTCACTGCAGGGTCTGTTCAACAGGTTTTTGTTCTGAAGTTTAACTTTTTCAAGTTTTCTTGCCTCCAAAACAAGAAAATATTTCATTATTTAATGTTCTGATGAGTGAAGCTAATTTCAACTTTAACTTCATAATCATCTAAATTAGCTTGACAACAGGCATCAGTACACAAATATATTTGACAGATATAAAACAAACAGGCTTATGTTAATTCCGAAGCACAAATGAAAAGCATTTGCACTTAAAGGGTTAGTTTAGAATTTTTTTTTTTTAAATTTGGGTTGCATGTGGCTTAAAAGTCTCCCAGCAGCATTTCCCCTTGGAAGGAAAATAGCCTGAGACCACCAGAAAGGTACACAGCTGTTCATGGGTATGCTGATTTTGACGAATTTAACATTTTTTAGAACACTTTATTTTGACACTATTTAAGAAGTGTTTACTTCTGCCTTTGTGCATTAACTCTGCATGTCTGCTGTCTTGCTCTACATATAATAAAGAAGTTCAGTACAGAATGTTGTGTTTGTTTATGTTTTATGTTCAAAGTGCAGTCTTGAACCCTGCAGAACAAGCAACAGTTGTAGTTGCCGGAAGGAGACAGCAGGGGGGGGAAATGTCTTTGAGCTATGATAAGCCATTGTTTGTATTTTCCAGCTAATGTGTATGCACTGAAATGCGCAGCCAATTTGGTAGACTGGCTGCCAAGATGGGTGTGGCGGCATACCAGAAGGTAGATGTTGACAGAATCAGCTTGGTACAGTGACAATTTCATGCCAAAACACTGCGTGGAAGGTGCGCTGACAGCTCCAACCTGATCCATCAGCTCAGGCGAAGCACACCCGGTGCAGTGGTAATTTGGCTGACAGGCACAAAGTGTGTACAGGAGAGGAGAGACCACCTGGCAGCAAAGAACTGTCTTTAAATGTACTTCTATGCCTACTACACATGTTTTGACCACAATTTACTCAATCACTTTAAAGATACACAAAATTTTCAATGAGTCTCCCTCCTCTACCTCCTTGCGCGCTTGGACTGCTGGCTGGAGAAGGAAGGAGGGAGCCTGAGGAGAGCCATCCTCCCCTGTTTTAGTAGAAAAGTATTTTTGCCTTAATCATAATCCCAGCTTCAATCCCACCAAAGCCCACAATGATTATCATGGAGAGGGTGGAGGATGCAATGCCCTCTGCTGAGCTCATTGTGAGGCTGGTGAAGGGGGCGAGCCCAGTGGCCACCATGTGCCTTCTTTGATCTAAGAGCTTTCGTTTGTCCCTTCTCCTTACATCATTGAACCATTTTTTTACATTAGGCAGTAGTTCTCAGAATGTGTGGGCAAACTTGATTAACAATATCAGTAACTTCCTCCCAGGCTGTTTTTGCATTATCAGCTACGCCTTGCCTGCAGTGCATTTTACTGCAAGGGGAGGCGTTCATTTAATTGGTGAAGATGACACTTGGCTGTGTTCAACCCACCCACGTCTTCTCTCCTCCCTTGTGCCAGTAGGAGGGATGGAGTGGGTGCGCCTCACAGAAAATTGGCAAAATGCCCAAGACACACCCCGTTGGTGCAGCACTGGGCCGGATGGCCGCGCCCATGCCTACAAAATTAGACCCCAATGTTGTTAAGCAGTGAAAGTAAAGTTGTCATGTTATACTGATGTGTTATTGTTGAAGTCAGTTACACTCATGGCCTAAAGAAAGTTTGTGTGTGTGTGTGTGTGTGTGTGTGTGTGTCTGTGTGTGTGTGAATAGTTTTCTCATTACTCCCCTTTTCAGACATTTACACAGAAATCAATATACTGAGCCAATTATGAGTTTTTTTGATTCAAGAGACAATGACAATTTATTGTGGATGCGTGGGGTTGCCTTGATTGATTGGAGTATACAAGAAGAAATTCTTAAGAATGAGACTCAGCGATCAGAACGACTCCTCAGTCTCCACAGAGGAGTAGGAAAGATCTGGTAGTGTATGTGTGTAAACTGCAAACCCACAAACTTTCCTATTGTTAGGTCTGAATCAGAGATAACGATACTGAGCAATCTGCTATCGTGCATAGGTGGAAAAACACATTGCCATGTGCTGCATTATAAAATAGTGCCAAACACAGAGGCTTCCTGGAGGAACAAAATATATCAACTAAAAATGGTTTGCCCAATTGTACATTCAGCCACTGCATCGACTGTTAAGTACCTCATCCAATCCAAATAACAGATTTAGATTTTCTTTTTTCTTCAGATATGGAACCTGTTATGACTCCCTTTAAAGGCTAACCAAAACAGATCTGTTTAGACAACAACCAGAGCTCAGAGGAGAATCCAAACCAGGGCTTTTGGGTTTGAAATTAACACACTCTGAGCTCTCTGTTCCTGTGACCTCCCTTTATGTGAGACTGTGCAGGAATGAAATGCACCGCCTCCCCTGCCCCCTCAGATGCCAACAATCATAAACAAGAGCACTTACACTCAAATCCACTTAAAGCCTGCTCCAAGGACTCAGAGAACAGAGGTGCACCTAAAACAACATCTGATACAAGGTAGATTCTTTGGAAAGTAAACTTGGTTAGTTTAATCAGAAAATGCTATCATCATCGTGCTGCTGTGCTCCATTGGTTCGGCTTAATGCTAGGCAGGGACAGCTCATTGTCTGTGTCCTCTCTTTTTTCCATTGAAACCTTGTTGACTACACAACAATTGTGCTTTAGAGCTGAGGCTTGTGCATGTAGGCTGGAACATGTTGTTTGAAATTACCTTGGAGAGTTCATGATGCAGGGAGCCTGAAACAGATGTTCACAATTCCCCCACCAATGTTCATGTTCAATGAGGTTATTCATTTAGGATTAAAAAGTTGTATGTTTATGATCTGCAAATGGACTTGTATGCAGGAAAGAAACAATACTGGGGTCTGACATAAGGCCACAGACAGAAAATTTGACCACTGTTTGTTAAAAATGATGACACTAACTAATGCCAAGGTCAGACCACATGATTTTTCAATTGTAATGATGGCTGTTATGTCAGATTAGGCTTCCATGGAGCCATACATTTTGCAGTTACTTTCACAACCTGCATGACAGATTACACAGCCGTGACCGATTGCATCAAGCAACATGTGATGATGGTGGAAAGAGGAGGGTCAAAACTGAAGACGGCAGACAAACACACTGTATTAAGGGGACTGTCTATCTACAAATGCTATGTTAAATGATATTAGTTTGCTGATAAATGTAAGCAGCCACTCACCATGTGCAACTTGCTGTTTCTCTCAAAAAATTATCTTTTTCACGTCCTAATAAAAACCTCATAATGGCAGGGATGCTGTTTTTTTCAGAGCGTTGCAAACTTTACTTCTGTCTCATTATTCTCAAGCAGCTCTCAAGGCATAAACCTTTGTTTTAAATCCGCGATTGTCACATATGCAGAGTTGCCAATACTCTCATTGGTCAATGTCTCTGATGTGGAGGAACATATTGTAGGAGGCAGGACAAAAATCTGACCTGCTTGGCTTTCTATCACAGAGCTGAGGAGCCTCAGACTGATCTTTTGTTGCCAGCCATCACGACACACTACTCAAGTTGAACACACAAATTTTTGTAGACCACAGGCCCCAAAACCCAATGACTGTCTGGTCAAAATCATGCATAAAGAATCTCGTTAGACCCTGGCATTACTCTTGGTTAATCTAAACATTGGCCAACAAGTGTAGCAGAAGGAGGTGGCTCTGACAGCTCAGACATTCGAATTGATGAAGATCTGGCTTTCAAGCTGTCAACACTAAAGGTGCCCTTTTCTGCAGCCCACAACTCTTTCTCTCTCCATACCTTTTACCTCCATAGATAGTTTTAACAGAAAGTTTAAGAAGAACCATTAAAACAAGTTATCCAGTTTGATGAGTTACTGACTTCTGAAAATTTCAGAATAAAAGCATTCTGTACCAACAAAAGGCACAAGCAGGATGTGCAATTAAACTCTGTTTCTCATATTCCTGTATATTTTGGCCAAAAACAAAGCTTCTGTTGGAAAATAAGTGAAAAAATTGACACACTCAACAGTCATTATGCTGTTGAAATGCATCCAGAATGAAACCGCCATTTCGCCTCCTGATAAACAGGCAGTAATGTAATAATTCAAAACTTACATCCCTCACATTATACCTAAAAAAGACATCAAACATAAATACTAGGCAATATTAGACTTCAAAACCTAAAATTATTTTGAAGTCTAATATTGATCTCCAAAGGGAATGATTTATTTGTTGATAAAATAACCAATGGTCTCTTCCTTCCAGTCGTCCAGCTGTCCAGCTCATCAGTGTCCATCAGTGACCTCAACACCTAAATACAGTTATCGGCTGATGTGTCATTTCTGCTAATATTTACAGTCAATATTTAGCCATATGTTAAGTTTGTATGTTTTTTATAATCGTTTCTTTTATTTTCTAGGGCAGTGGTTCCCAAACTTTTCACAGCCTGTACCCCTTCAGACACTTGACCTCCAGCCATGTACCCCATACTCTCATGCACTTATAGCAACGAGAAATAGAAATGTTTAAACCTGCTGCACCCCCACCTCCCACATTTTACATGCATAAAATACAAATAAAATCTATTAAAGTGAATTATTTCTCAATAAATAGATTTTTTACCAGTAATGTCAGTGGGCAACACCAGTTCACTTTAGCTTTAATGAGAAGGCTGTCTGACTGAACTTATTGTATGTTTTTTTAAGAATCTTAGATAATTCAGGACAGATTTCCTTCTCCAAGATGCCTCAGCCTCTCTGCCAACACTTCAGGCTTTTATCAAAGCTCTCAATACAAACATTTATCAGTTTGAATCTGAACTACTGAAACTGTTTAGACCTGACAGTTTTTCACGTACCCCCTACATCACTTCGCGTACCCCTGGGGGTACACGTACCCCAGTTTGGGAAGCACTGTTCTAGGGGATTCACAGCAGGTAGGTTTGTTATTTTAGAGTTTTAAAGGGCATAATGATTTGCATTTTACTGTTAGTGTGAATATATAAACATTTAATGAAGCAAAGCCTGCGAGCTAGTTCAGGCAGACAACTCGAGCTGCGCTGCTATGCACATGCACATGTCACACGTCACACTCTCTCATCCTTCCTCCTATCACACTCTCCTCCTCTCAATTTGGCGGTATATTTAGAGTGGGAATTTACCCATCTCCCCCTCTGCCCGGCAAATGTCTATGCTGCCAGACAGTGATTTGCTGCGTGTTCTTTCACCCCCACCTCCACCCCAGCGTCCACCTGCAGGCTCCAGGGGTGTTCATATGTTTTGCTCATCACTCCTCCATGCCTTCATGTAACCCTTTCTGCAAGGACTGATGAGACTGGAGCCTAGACGTCAAACCTACACCTGACATGTATTTGCAGCTACAATAAAACAATTTAACGTGAGTTGACTGACTGAAATGTAGCTTTTGTAAAAAAAACAAGCATGATTTGTTTGGCAGTATTAATATTAGTATTGACTGAAATACGTTTTAGATATTAGCATTTGGCTAAAAAATTCAATCAAGTGCATCCCAAATAATTTTGTAAATGGGTTTCAAAGTTCTTTTGCTTGGCTGTCAAATTTTACCTGCTATAAGTGATATGCAAATAAACACGCCAGACAAATAAGATGGTAAAAGATATGTCAAGGCTGGATTTTGGTTTTGTTTTAGGTGTGCCTTTGGCAAAAAAACATTTGAATACTGGTTTAAACCATTAAGTAGTCTGAGAAATCTGCAGTGAGAAAGCAAGTGCATAGATGAAACCCTCTCCTACCTTTTTATTTCTAAAAAAGCTTCACTTGTGTTCAATCTGAGTCTCCACTGAAAATTACATGGAAGTGCACTTTTAAACTAAACAAATATAACACAAAATCTCAATATTTGCCTACATTTAAAATATGCTGACTGGGATCTGTTTCTGCCCAATAAACAACAGTAAATTAATTGAACCCTCTTGTAGTGCTGTGCTTGAAGTTATCAGTATTGGGTAAAGAAGAACTCCAGTAATTATGACTCTAAATCTGACCTTCCTTTGAATTAAAGATGCATAAATTTATGTGTGCATTCCTCCCAGCTCTCTTAAAATCTCTGTAGCTTTATTGGGAGCTGAATCAGATTCATAAGGGCTCCTAACGTGGCAAATAATTGATGAGGCTTGGATTTATTCCAAGCACAGAGGACTCTTTTTTTTTTTTTTCAAAAAAGTACACTCAGAACCAAGGCTCATTGGTTACCTTGACACATGGGCCCAAATGGGAGCAACATATCATAATATTTGCTCAGACATCTTATTCAAGAGCTGGAAAACTTCTGTGGATGTTGCTGAGCTTGTTTCTGTGTCTCAAACTTTGGATTTTCTTCCGCTGAGATATTTTCATGGTTTCTATTTACAGCCGCAGCTCTCAGGAGGAAACCAAAAAAATGGAGAGGAAGTGTGAGGTCGGCTGAATCGGCTCACTCAACTTTATAATGTATTGTATTTTAAGGGAGCGGAGGCCCTCCAGGAGCCCCATACATTACATCCCCCTGCAGATAATACGGGGACAGAGGATAGCTCATTAAGATGGATCATTTCTCATCCACCTCCTCAACGCAGAGTGCTGCACAGGCTTCATTAATCACCAGGACTTTCCAGATAAAGCTCAGTGGCAGCACATTTGCGTGACTGGGAGTCTGACAGCCTTGGTTCATACGTGCCTAATCACAGATATGATGCAGCCGGTAGGCTTCCTGCTACGCTAGAGTGGGCACAGCGTCCACACCTCCCTCCCTCTTTCCCTCCTATACTTTCCTCTACCTATACTCCATATCTCCATCCTCTTCCTCTCCTGTCCTCCATGCTGTTATTTTCAGTTCCTTTACTCACTCTCCCCTGCTGAGCATCATATTCAGCCCTTAACCATCCCTCCATCCACCTGCACTTACACCCTCTCATTTGTCTTCTCTTTTCTTGTCCATCCATCCACATTCATTCTGCCCTGACCCACGCTCTTCTCAGCCATATTTAAGCATTTTTTGTGGCAGAGTTTCCCATAGGAAAGAGGTCAACCAAGTAAAAACCAGCAGGGATTTTAGTAAGGGGGCCAAACACACTTTCAGCACAGGAACAGAAACAAGATAATATCCAGTGTTGTCCACAGGCACCTGAAAAATGTTAAAGGGACTGTGAGGAGTTTCCAAATAATTAGCCTACAAAAAAGTCTCACTTTTAGATATATGCCTGAGCGAAATACACACTTTAAGATAAGATTTATAGCATCAAAATAGGTTATCTATAAATGCTATTCCTAAGCCTTCCAGTCGGGTTGTACAGTGCTGGACTGGCCTGGATACTCAACTTTAGGAACAAGACAATTAAAACTAGAGCAAATTTATATTATTTTATTATTCATATTACACGTCTTAGAGCACCGGGCTGTAAGTAGCGATACATAGCCGGCTACAAAACTACGATAATAAGTTTTCCAAAAACTGCTTGTTGTCACACATGAAAAATACTAGGTAACTAGAAAGAGATACATTACCTCGCCGCTTTGCATCCTGTAAGTTGTTGAATAAGAAGTTGTAAAGCAATGCAGAGTTCTGAGTAAGGTCCTAGCGGCATTTTTATTAGCATCCAAACACACAAACACATTATTTGGCTTGTGGTGCGTTCAAGTTGTAGGCAGAAGTAGGAATATCCACGTTCCGAGTGGGAAAATGCAACTGAAATGTCCCCCGAGGTCTGAATTTCCTACTGGGAACTCTGTGAAACCTCGCCACCCCCGAGTTGACAATCAAAGATGGATGCCCCCAGTGTGAACAGTTATTTAGCTCCTGTAATTATCCATTTATTTGCACTTCTGACTGGGGTGTGTCGCTCTAGATCAGCTGTTTACATAGTATTGTTAGACTTATATTTACAAAAATGCTGCCATAGTGATAATCACATTCTTCATGTGATATTTGTGAACAACAACGCAGGCATGCTAACAACAGCTAACAATAGCCTGATAGATCGGCATGTTTTCCGACTTTGTAACTGGAACGCTGATAGCTCTGAGATGATGTCACTCCCAGTTCCGCGGTTACTGGAACGCAGCCTTACGACAGTCCCCGCACGGGCTCATGGGTAGCAGAGTCTTTTACGTTGCCGGTAATAGATTCTCCTCACAGTCCCTTTAAGATACATAAAAGTTGCACATTTTGTCATCTTAAATGTGTAAAATTATAATCAAAAATAAAATGAATGTACTCAAGCCCTAGATTTTAGTTAAGACAAAATACCATTATTACTGCAGTGATAATCTGGTTTTTGTTGCTCAATATTTGATGTAGTGCATTTGGAGGGCTGGTTAGAGGTCATATGGTGAAGTAGATGGCATTGGCTTTGTCATGACCTGGAGATTGCAGCCTGAGTCAGTTGAAGGTGGTTATGCTGCAGTAATGAAGAGCCATGCAATTGATTAGTAACCTTGCAGTGTAGATGGATCAGTTTTATTCAATGTCTATAATCAGTTTGATCCATCTTGCCACGGTCAAATCTACAATGACTGTGAGCCGCCCAGAGCAGCAAGGCCTAATCAGGATCCATTAGAGCAGAAAGACGCATGAGCTCCCAGCAAGATGACAGCAGGAAGTGCTGCTCAACAGAGATTAGCATTAAAGCTCACAGATGTAGTAGCGGTTTGATTAGATCTAGACCACATTTTTTAATAAATGAAAAACTAGAAAAGCACTCAGAGAGCACAGGTCTCTGCCAAGCAGCTCAGTTCCACAGATAAATTGTGATTTCCATCCAACGTTATAGTTCTACATTTTTTTATACACACATTGTGGAAACAACAAAAACAATATGCAAGAAATCTGATTTTGGTTGAAGTATCAAATAGAGTGAGTTTAGGGTCATGTAACTTGTTGACTGAACCAATTTGCTGCTGTTTGTGCAGATGTTGGTGTTGTATGCGCCATGGCGCTTCCAGTGGGTGATGTCACCAGCCTGTTAATTGGAGCAAAACACAGCACCTCCGTGTGCAGCACTGTCAATCTGTGGAATTAGGGGGGTTGGGTATTTACACACACACTGATACACACAGACTTCTGCTATGAAGGAATATTTCTGTATTGACATTATCAGCAATCTTTTTTGAGTGATTAAGCAGCACGGCTTGAGGCACTTCATGTGAGCAGAGCTGCTACGTATGTTTCTGTGTTACAAGTTTATATCAGTTGTAGAGCACTGGGGTGTTTATTACAATTTTAGGAGAGTCTGCTGCCTTAATTTATCCTAGAAATCATGGCTCCACACTTCCTCCATTGGCAAAACTCTTTCTACTCTGCTATGTCTGTGAGCACAACTGAGTATGCACAGCCTTTACTGCTGATTGGCTGTTCACTAGACCTCTGCTGGCATTGCAAGGAATGCTGGGAAAAGGAGTGACATAGGCTTGAAAAACAAGATGACAGTTTGCAAATAAACTACAATTCCCATAATGCTGTAAATGAATGGGATTTGCCATTATAAACTGTAAATAAAATTTGTGACGTCAATCTGGATCAGATCAGTTCCAAATTGTAATGACTTCTTCCTTGGACCGAACCACATACCCTGTAAAATTTTCATATAAATCCATCCAGTAGTTTTTGCATAATCTTGCAAACAGACAAAAAAAAAACAAACAAACAGACAGACCCTGGTGAAAACATGACCTCCTTGGCAGACGTAATAAATAAGGACACACTTCTATATGGTAAGCATATTTAGCATGAATTCGTGTGATCCAGATATTTTTACTTCACTTCCAACATGCTTCACAGACGGTTTGTTTTAGGAAGTGGCTTACATTCTGTCTTTTACTCTACAGCAGAAGTGCCCTCCTACTACATTATCTGATTGGCCCATGTTGTAAGAAGGAGGGGAAAGAAATGGGGAAGGCTCTGACCCCACAGGTTTGGTGCTTGGTTCTGAGGGGTTGGGTGAGGAGGTTCGTTGGCATTTGATGAGTGAAGGTTACAGACAAGAGTGTGATGATGGAGGAGGGTAGTGAGGTAGGCAGAGGCCTCGTGGTTGAGTCTTTGCGGATGAGGAGGAGGATTTTTAAATTGAATTGCAGACTGAAGGAAGCCAGGGGGGATTTTGGAGGTCTGGGGAGGAGGTTTGTACACTTGGGGTCTGATCTACTAAGATCCAAAAAAGTACTAAATTGTGTGTGCAAACAAATAAATTGCACGTGTAGTTAGTGAGTGTGTTGAGGGTGATCTACGATGACTGCATGCGCAATTGATAAAAGGTGCAAAAGTGGTGTGGACCTCCCCTTTAAATGAGGATTTTGCATGTGCTTTAGCTATCACTATGGAGGTTTGAGAGAGCAGAGTGGCCATAAATGACAAAGTTTGAAGCCATGGAGTTGAAGGTAAATGAAGGCACATGCTGTGACCTTTTTTTGGCGGTCTGTCATTTTGATGGACATGTTATATATCCCTCATGTCATATTTGTGTCCATCATTTTTAATTTTTCTTTTCTGATTTCAATTTAACATAATCTAAAAGACAGCATTCACAAAGTTACACAGCCTCATCATCAATAACCTCTCATGTGAAGAGCAGTCTTACAGACACACACAAACAGACAACACAAGTACTCTTGCCTTTAATGTACTGACATCGTCACACTGCGTCACACTCTCCATGCACTGACAGCTCATAAACTGGTCAGCTCTGTGGGACAAACTGAGTTTTTCTCATTCATAGCCTTCTTTGGAGGTCTTTTTTTTTACATAGGTTAAATGACCTCCTCTGCAATGTAGATCACAAAACACAGGCCTTACTGTACAGGTGTGTCTGCATGAGTATGATGGTACACTGGATCATGCCTCTTTGTCCAGTCCTGAATAATGACAGACAGCCTCTAAATTTTCTGTTGTTCTTTAAAAAATTCAGTCAATGGCAGAAAATATTTGGTTTATGCAACCCCTATTCCTCACCTCAGTGTCCGCAGCCCTCTGTGCATAATGCTGTGCCTGTTTGTACTTGCCTTTCAAATGTAAATTTAGACATAAAAACACTGGGTGCAATCACGTGCAGGTTTGATAAACCACATTGTTGGTGCTAAATGATTTCATTTGCATCCCCTCCTCTCAGGACTTTGTGCATTCTGATAATCTGCATATTCTGCATATTCACAAAGGCAACACGCTAAATGGATTGCGCATGCTATTTTGCTCATTTGACGGATGCAATCCTCTGTGAACTTGGTTAGAAGATTAGGTTTGTGTGCATTATCAAGTGTTTTTATACACTCAAACCTTTACTAGATCAGGCTCTTGATCTGGTGTGGTCTAGGAATTCTGTATATATTGAAGTTAATTGACGACTTAAAATGATGGCAGAGTATGCTATTGCAGTGGTTGAGTCTGGAGGCGATAAAAGCATGAATGAGTGTTTCAGCAGCAGATAAGGGGAGTCACGGATGATTGCAGGTTCTGCCTTTTTCCTGAAAAAAGGCAGATTTGGTGAGCTGGGTTAAGTGCTGATTGAAGGAAAGGTGATTGTCAAAGATGATACTGAGGTTGCAGATATGGGGCGAGGAGATAGGGCGGTGTTATCATTTTGAGGTGGAAGTTGTTAGGGGATTTGGAGAGTGATTTGGGGTCCATGATGATTATCAGTAGTAGTTTAGTGCTTGGATATTATCATGCATTCAGTGTTTTATTTTTGTGAGGCAGCTTGTCATTTCTGAGGTGATGCAGTTTGTAGAGATGTAAAATTGGATGTCGACGCCATAACAGTGTAAATGGAGTCTCTTTTACAATTTCCATGAACATTTTTTTGACTGAAAGCACCTATTCACAAAGTTATTCTAATAAGTCTGGCCATGCAGTAACTTCTGTAAGAATCATTAAAATGAAACAGATGTAGGAATGTTTCACACCCACTCAATTCAGTTTAAACCCCCTCTAAACATGATGTGTTATCAGAACAAACCAGATCCATTTCATTAACATAACATTTATTTCTGTTCTTAAGTTGTATTTGTAAATGTGTGTGTTCATTTTTCTGTCTCTTTTTTTCTCCTATTTGCACAAACGCTTTGTTGCCTTTCTGCTTCAGTGACCTTGTGTTTCTTCAGAATGACAATGTCATCTGTTGTGTTGGATGAAATCCTGAACAGGGCTGACTTTGACAATGATTTCCTGTTGTAAGTCTCCGCTGAATGTTTGCAAACTGCTCAGTCCATTGTTTGGGACATTTTTCACGTGGCAATGGCTTACTAAATAAAAAGTCATGAAACAGATAAATAAACAAACATATGAATACGTTTTTGGCACCAAGCCTCTTTGGCACTCTAAAATAATCCATAAACAAACTACAGGCTTAAGCTGTGGGATAAAAAGTGGCCTCTTTGAGCATTCATGCCTCCATTCTTGTACAGTTTATCTCTTTACCTCAGAGCTTCTTATGAGAAGAAGTTAATGTTTAAGTCAGAGAATTTTTTTTCCTAACCAACTTTTTTCTTGTGGAAAATTAAAGAAACAATCCAGTCTGATTGAGGGACCCAGAGAATCAAACTCTAATAAGTCAGCCATTGCCATATCATCTAAGACCCAGCAATGATTTTTTTGTTCTCTGTAAGTAAGTGGACTTTCTGCACAGTTCTCCATTTTTAGTTTTTGTCTGCTACAAACAGTTGGATCCAGTGCACACTGGGGCTGGGTATTTCCAGCAACTTTACGGTACGATATGTATCCCGATACACGTAAATTGTGAACATTGACTATGCTTTAAGCAAAATTCTTGACAAGTTTAGTTTTTTCTTATAAGAAGAAAAAGAACAGGGATGAGTTTTAAGTGGTTCTACAACTTGAGAGACATAAATTCAGATCCTCAAAGATGGTAGACCTAAGTTAAAATTTGAAACATATGCTTCATTATGTAGCTCGTCTTCTACCTTGAACTGTGCCACTGTTAATATTACCCAAAGTGTATTTACAACAACTGTCTAAACATTTAGGCCGTATCGATTCTGTAGAATCTGTATCGATACACGTATCCCAAAGGAGTGCGATACAATATTTTGCCGTATCGATATTTTGAGCGCAGGCCTAGTGCACACTGGGTAGCAAGTGCTCAGGAATACAGGGAAGGGTATTCTGAATTAAATAAGTGATGTGACGAGCTTTAAAAAGAGAGGGCCCCTCCATCAGAGAGAAGATCTGTGAAGCCACATCCCCACAGTGCTACAACAAAACACTGTTCAGTCAATTCACCAAAGATGGTTGATGCAACAAATGCATCAAGATGCAGAAATGCAAGATTATTTCTTAATTTTATTCAGATACTGCTGTCCACTGCAAATGACATTTGTGATCTTTTAAAAAAAACAAATGAAATAAACCCTCTAGTAAACAAACTATAATGGCATTTGTTTTCACCCAATATAATTATTTGAAGAAGAGAAAGAATTGCAGCACATTTATTTTTCTGGGTCTCAATTAAAAGCAGAAATAAATAATCAGTAGGTTTTGTTCTTTGTTAAAATTCTCTGTAAAAAGAAGATTGATATGACAAAAAAGAATTATACCAAAACACAATTAATGTTATTGTGATTGTTTTATTATTTTCTGAATCGATAATTTACTGTATGGTCTGTATTTAAGTAACTCTACTGAATATCCCTGGCAGCACTGTTCTTCCTGCATGCTTGGGTTCGCTCTGGGCATTCGGCATTCCTCCCACAAAAACATGCTTACTACTGCCGACTCTAAATTGCCTTTAGGCATGAGTGTGAGCGTTAATGGTTGTCCTTCTCTCTATGCTGCCCTGCAATCAGCTGGAGACCGGTTCAGGGTGTACCCCACCTCCTGCCCAATGACAGCTGTCATAAGAAATAAAAACATTTTCTCAAGCATTTTCTTTGTTAGGTTTTTTTTAGTTGATATGCATCTTACTTCGATGTGTGCCTTATAAAATAAATGTATTGCATTTATTTCGCAACATTTGTGTTATTATTAAGATTTAAAAAATTATGTTGATTTACTGGAGATCTGCTTTAGTCCCTCCTCTCATTCTGCTACTCCTTAAAATAGCCAAAGTTATTTGGCTCCTCGGTCTGCATTAGCCATAAACAGACCAAGTTAATAAAGTCAGTGGATCAAGGAACCAACTTCAGTTTAAAAAAAACAAGGAATAAAATCTACCTACAAAAAATATCTCTATAGATATTGTTTTACTTATTTAATAATAATCATATATATATATATATATATATATATATATATATATATATATATATATATATATATAATAGAGATAACATAATAGAAATACATTATATATATGTGTGTGTATATATATATATATATATATATATATATATATATATATATATATTATGTATCTCTATTTTCATCATGAATTGAGAATTTTGTACATGTTTATTTGTTAGAAAATTTTTATCATCTGACTTTGAATTTTATAAAAGGGGTTTGTAGATTAATCAGTAATATTGTTTAAAGCTGTCAAATATATTAAATTTTCTCTGTTGTATGATTGATTTTAAATTAAAAAAAAAATGTTACAGGCATATCATTAAATGAGTATTGTTAGGTATTGTGAGAGGTGTTTTAATGTATTAAAATAAAGCAAAAAAAAGACAACCATTCAACAAAAGAAAAAAAGATTTTGCATAGTTTTCAAGTATTTATTCCTAATAAATTTCCTTTTCGTGATATATCAAGATTAAGATTTTTAAACTGAAAAAATATCTGTTATTTAACATGTGTCTCAAATTTTCTGTCAGCTTTGCCATTTTCAAGACATTTGAAACATGTTTTAATCGTATTAAACTTAATTTAATTGGGGCCTCTGATGTCCTCATTGGGCAGAAACCTATTCTCTCCATTTTTAAAAAAAATTTCATGCATATCAATTAAACAATTATCATGTTCTATATTAGTTTGTTAGTTTTATAAATTCAAACACATCAAATGGACAAAAGCAATTTCTGATGAGGACAGAAATTGCCAATCATTTCCTTAATTGTTTCGGAGATTAAAGTTTTTTTGACATGAATGCAAATTTTTATATCAAGTGTTCAATAAATTTTATTAGGCCCTCACCCAGTGTAAGGTTTATGTAACACCTGCCCTAAAAGCTCCAGGAATTACTATATGATATAATATATTGTGTAATGGTTATTACACCAGTTTATAGAACCACTAGAAAAAATAGTTTTAGTGCTAAAATATCATTATTAATATTATCAATGTACTGTAAAATTTTCTGTGAAACTATGATTTTTTATTTGCATTTGTTTGGGGAAGGAAAAATAGTTTCAGTGGTTGAATGCTATCCTGAGCCTAGTGAGACAGCTTAAATTAGTGTAAATATAACCTGGAAAAAATCAAGTTGAAATTTTTTGTTCCTTCAAAGTGCATGTAAGATAACAATTTCAAATGTTCAACCAGTTTTTGAAAGATTTCTTAAATATTTTTATATAGAGTATAATTATTTAAACCTGTTTTGTAAATGTGTAAATTTGTTGACTTTGTTGTTGATTTTCAGCCATGTGATTGTTTATGAGGGTGCCAGCCATGTAAGTCTTCTAAACTATGACAAGATGATGGACTAAAATTCGTCTTTCTTCATCCTCCCTTTTTTTTGTCCAGTCTGTTTTTTTCACAAGTTGGGAGTTTCTCTTACAAATACATTTAGCGCAACACAACATTGTAGTCAGGCAGAGGTGAAATGAAGAGAGTTCATGGACCAATGGTGAGCTGCCTCGCCCCCCTTAAACAGCCAATCAAAGTTCAGTGAGAGGACTTACTATGTCTTATTATAGTGAAGGCATGGTGCACTCTGATAGGTTACTGAAAGCTACACCATGAAAGTCATTGGCCCCAGCATACAGATGTTTTACAGTAGAGTTACCAGGCTGAGCAGTATAGTCGACAATATTTCTGTTCACCATGAGAGATGTGTCGACCAATCAGGAAGAGACAGCTCAAGATAGTGAAGAGATGCTGAAAGCCAAGCATGTGCATCTAAACTAATAAAATCCTCAACAACACCACTCAAATTTCTGTTCGAAAAAGCCAGCACTTCTCGAGAGATTCCTCTTTAAAGTTATTGAGACATCTGCTGTTTCAACGCCGCAGCGTTGAACTGAGCTTCCCTCACACACTCCATGACAAAGCTGAGAGCAAGGACGCCACATGCAGTTTCACGCCGCCTGAGGTTGATGAGGTGTTCTGGGGGGTCTGAATTCTCTTCTTCGTTGGACAATCAAGTGAGTCTTGCACCATTCTAAAGGAGAAGGCCATTGATTTCTGACAAGCTGAGTTTTCTGTAGGCCATTGTTTGCTGACAAGCTGAGTTCTCTGTCCCCCTCTCTCCCTCGCTCTTCTTATTTAGATGGGAGGGGCTGTGGTAAATTGGAGGTGAGAGCCGTATCAGTCTTAAACTCAAACTTGAGCTCACTATTCACAGTCCGCACAATCATTAGAGAGCTGACCAACTGAAGGTGGAGAGGAAGATGTAGAGAGGGTGGGAGCAATGATGGAAGAGGCCAAGCTTACATACATCTTATTCTAAAGTGGATATAGTCTTGGATGATGACAGCTGTGTTTCCTCTGTGTCAATTCAGTGTGTTGGTTGTGTACAGTGTACAGAAATTACCCAGACACAAGCTACAGTCTACTTATCAAAGTAGGGCTAGAGGGGAGACAACAGATTGATCACTGCAGTCTGCTCTGCACAAGAGCCAGAGCAGACTGAGTTCTTTTGGAGTGCAGGGAGCACTCCTGAAGACCTTTTTTGACTCTGTGGTGGCATCAGCCATCTTCTATGGAGTGGTCTGCTGGGGCAGCAGCATCTCAGCTGTGGACTGGAACAGACTGGTCAAACTGATCAGGAAGGCCAGCTCAGTCCTGGGGTGCCCCCTGGACTTGGCGCAGGAGGTGGGAGAAAGGAGGATGCAGGTGAAGCTAGCATCCATGCTGAAGAGGGACCCATCCCCTGCAGGCAGTCAAACAGCCCGTGCAGCTCCTTCATCGACAGGCTGCGTCATCCAAAGTGTGTGAAGGAGTGTCCCTGCAGGTCCTTCCTGCCTGCTGCTGTTAGACTCTGCTGCTCCCAGTAGACCATGCACACAAACTCACCATAACCTGTGAAATTCTCCAACAACGCGCAATATTCACATTTGTAATTACTCAGTGTATGAATAATTCTTATAGTGTTGCTTTTTAGATTTCATATTTCCAATCTTTGTTAATTTTTTTAATAATATACACACTGCTTTTGTATACTAAGTATGTTTTTTATTTATCATTGCTGTCCCCTTTGCTGCTGTTGCACTGTAAATTTCTCCATGTGGGACGAGTAAAGGTTTATTTTGTTCTATGCGTTCTATTAAAGATACAACAAGAACAGAAATTTGAAAAGAAAAACTGAATCAACACCACAATCATCATCTGAATAATGTGTGAAACTGTACAGACACAACCCTGACATTTCATCTGACTTATAGTGAAAAAATTGTCCTTAAGAAGTCAAGAGGCAAGTGAATAAGTTTGGTATAGCAATTTAACTAGTAACCATGTACATCCGTGACTTGGAGTTGATGTCACTTTATTTATAGAGTTGTTAGTGTTAGCTTGGTTTCCTTGGCTATATTTTCTCACTTACAAACCAATGAAGTATCATTTGATACAATGATTATTAAAAGCAAAGCCCCGAAGGGTAGACCCTTTCTTTCTTCAATTGCTTTGGCTACAACATTGGTCAGCACAATCAGCTGCATGTCATCAGTTAACACAGTAACTCATTACACCATTGCCCCGAGACAGTCACAATACTGCAGTGTAACGGTATTTGTATTCGGGTCACGGGTCGGTATACACAATCACACAACAAATACATGAGTAGGTCAAAAAAAAAGAAAAAAGAAAAAAAGGCGAGTCCTGACTCCAATCTTAGGTGACGGTAATGAGCCTAAAAGCTGCCAGCCACCGCCATTACAACAGAAGACGATGAAGAAGAAGAAGTGTGTACAAATAAGAACAAGCAAAGAAGAAAGTACAAGCATAAACAAATGAGAGATGCAGCGGATGGAGTTGGAAGACCCGTCAGCCTCGTATCAACCTGCCATGTGGGAAAACTTTGGATTCCAGGTACAATACAGCAACGATGGCAAGAGTGTGGTGGACCGGACAAAGACCGTTTGTCGCTGGTGTTCCGCGGAGGTGGGGTACGTCGCGGGTAATGCATCTAACATGCTGACACACGAGGCGACATCATCCCAACGTGTCCATCACTGGTGCAAGGAAAATAACGTCTACAGTGCAACAGCTTATCCCCGTTGCATTCAACCAGACTCTGAGTAATAACACCGACAGGGCAAAAAAAACGACTAAGGCGATTGAACAGAACAGAATAAATGTTGAGAGAACCCCCCTAATGCATTTCTTTTATGTTTTATTCTATTTTTTTTTTTACTTTAACAACAGGAGATGGTAAGAAGTTTTGCAGTAAGTTGTGGTCTGCTCAAAATAAATGAAAAAAACTACTAGATACTCTTGTACATTTGTGAGCTTTTGTTACTTTTTCCCCGCTGTACCGAAAACATACCAAACCGTGACCTCCACACCGAGGTATGTACCGAACCGTGACTTTGTGTACCGTTACAACCCTACTGCAAAGAGGTACAAACATCCCGTGCTGATGCTGATTGCTGGTGTTTGCCTTGTTGCTTTTTACTCTTGGAATCACCACCATGTTTTCAGTTTGCTTCTGACACAGCAGGTGACATATACAGTCTGAGGTCTTTTATGCCATGTGTTGTCCTTCAGTAATCTGGTCAAATACAGGCAAGTATAAAACTAAAATGCTCATGACGTCAAACACATAGGAAAAAGCTGTATATCTCATCCAAACACAACAGACAGGTTGACAGCAACAGAATGTGTTTTCTCCTCTTTTGTATTCAGCATATTTAATAAGCAGCTCATTTTCTTTTTGATCATTATTACTTTGATTTAAAGCCTCTGGAGGATGAAGCACTGAGAAAAATCCTCTGTATTTTACTTTATTTGTCATGTGTCTTTATTCTGTGTAATTTAATCTGCTTAATACATTCAAGCTGAGCTTCCAAAGCCAGCCTGGAGAATGAAGGGGCTAAATGAGAGCAGATTGAGACAAACAACTGGGATGAAATTAAATATCTGCTTTGAGTGAGAAGTGAATTCAGACCTCTTTCAGGATGACAAAGACCAAAATTCTTTTTATGGTGGAGTTTTTTTGCCTTTATCATGTTCAAGCTTTTAATTAGGTCATTAAAATACAAATTATTAAATGATGGATTAAATAAATGGCATGATAGAATTTGTATGACTCTTCTCTTCAAACATGATGTATCTTATCATCTGTATGCAGCTGATAAGCAGATCTACCTGCCTTTGAAGACAAATAATTCCAGCTCCATTAAGACTTTTGTGTCACTGTTGTGTTTGGCTCCAGCAGACCTGGTGATGCCCCTCATACAAACCTGAACTCTTTGGGGCTGTGTTTTAAATCCACGGTCACCAATACTGTAAAAGGAGACAATGATTTTAAATTGGAGCAACATCTAAACTCTCATTTTAAAACTAGTTTTTTAACCACCTGAGGGTTTTATCCAAGGGTTAGATGCTATGAGGAGTTTCTAAGTAATTATAAAAAAAGTCTCACTTTGAAGCCCCCTTCACACCGCCGCGCGGTAACCACCTCGAAAACCGCTTCTCTGCCGGCGGAGGCCCCTGAAATACAGAGCGTTTTTCAAAGCTGCTCCTACCGCCGCGGCATGAGCATGGGGTAACAGGCGGCAGTGACGTAGAGCTGATTCGGTGAATGTCACAGCAGAGCCCGCCCAAAAGTCCTTCACAACACTCCCTTCTCAAAAACACGTACCCCCGAGTAGTACCTGTTTACTGTATACTATGTGGGCCACGATTCTGTCAGCAAGAGAATCCCTCCTATTCAGATAATTAGCTCCTCCATTGCTCGTTTTGCCCCGCGAAGCCTGCTATTTTCGGGTTTTGTACTTCCTTCGATGTGATTGGCTGTTCCCACGCGGCTGCCGCCCTAAAGTTCAACACGCTGGACTCCAGGCGGCAGGGGAAAATCTGTGCGCGTTCACGTGGGCGGCAACCGCTTCTGGGTCCTACCGCCGCGGCCAAAACCGCTTGCCTTCAGCCACTCATCCCTCATTAAAATGACTGGAGGCGGCGCGTTGCCGCGCGGCGGTGTGAAGCCCTCTTAAGATATATGCCTGATTGAAATACGCACTTTAAGATGAGTTTTATAGCATCAAAATAGGTTATTGATAAATGCTATTCCTTACCTTCGCGGTCGGGTCGGACAGGGCTGGACTGGCCCGGATACTCAACTTCGGAAACAAAACAATTAAAACTAGAGCAAATTTATATTATTTGAACACGTCTTAGAACACCGGGCTGTAAGTGGCGATATATAGCCGGCTACAAAACTCGATACTAAGTTTTCCAAAAATTGCTTGTTGTCACACATCAAAAACTACCGCCACGCAACTACATAGAGATACATTAACTCATCACGTTGCATCCTGTAAGTTGTAGGAAAAAGAAGTTGTAAAGCAATGCAGAGTTCTCAGGAAGGTCTGAGCTGCATTTCTTAGCATCACATCAAACGTACGCTTTGGCTTGAGTCAGGTCTTTTAGTGCATTCCAGTTGTAGTCAGAAGTAGGAATTTCAGAGTTCCGAGTAGCAAACTGCAACTGGAACACCTCCCAAAGTCGGAATTGCTAACAACAGCTAACAATAGCCCGGTAGGTCGGCATGTTTTTTTTTTCAACTTCAACTGGAACACCAATAAGTTGGAGATGATGTCACTCCCAGTTCCGAGATTACTGGAACTCAGCATTACGACAGTCGCCGCGCGTGCTCATGGGTAGCAGAGTCTTTATCGTTGCCGGAAATAGATTCTCCTCATAGCCCCTTTAACAAGAAATTCCTGCTTCTATCTCTTCATGTTTGGACTGCTGTAATTCAGTTTATCCTGGCATTAATCAGGCATCCACTAGTTGTTCACTCCTGGTCCAAAGTACTCATTTGGTGCTCGTATTTTAACAGGTACTTGCTTCTCTCCATTGGCTATATGTACATTTGAAAATACAAGATATTATTGTTTGTTTTAAGTCATTAAATTGATTTGCATCTTGTTACATCAGCAATCTTACAAAAATCAGCACCCCAAGGAGATCTTTGAGGATGAGAATGGCTTCTCATTGTCATCCCAAAAGCCAGGCCAAGGAACTTGAGGTGACTAAGCCTTTTCTGTATTGGGCCCTAAACTATTGAATGAACTACATTCAGAAATCAGAATGTCCCTTGCCTGACACCCTTCATACAGTACTAAGCTGTTTAGAGCTGTATTCTAAATACACCATCACATATCTTTGTGAAATGTGGGACAGTGATCTTAAATTGGATCAACAGATAAACTCAACAGTTTCTGATCATCTCCTCACACTGCTGTTGTGTAGGAGATGAAACCCTGCAGCTTTCCTTCCCTGCTGTAATCGTTGTGCATGTTGTGATGCTGCTTCATTTTGTCTTCTGTATGCTTCAGTGCTTCTCTCAGCTCTTCAATCGATACTACTGATACGCCTTTCAACACTGGACATTCATTTCATATTATAAACACAGACTTCCATCGTGTATATTTTGACGTTGTGTACTGCCTGTAAGTGACCCCCTACCCAACTCCCTCCACCACTTCTCCTGCTTCCAGCAGGGCATACTCCCTGCTGACAGGAGCAAGTGTGAACAACCATGTCAGTGAATTACCCGGGCAGGCAGCCTGGATATTATCGTGATAATATCAAGGTTGCATGTGTGAAAAGGGCTTTAGAGACATTCTCAATAAAAGATCAACAGAGCTACAGGGAGGCTGCAGTGCAAGTTGGAAATCTCCTGCTGATTTCCCCCTCATGGCGCCTCATTAAGATGCAGACTAACAAGATGCCGCAACCCCAAGCAACAGGGAGGGCGCACTTACAATAGGCAATCCCCACACTTCCCCATTCAAGTCCACTTCATTCTCCATGCTGTACTTGATCGTTGCATACTTCCTTGCTCTGGCACACTTGGACATGGAATGCCTGCTCATGTAGGCTACTAGCACAGGTAGGATGCAGGCACACCATAAGACCTCACCTCACAAAATAAGCTCCTCATGTGTGGACCTCTTGATCAGTCCCTGTTAGCCTGAGCCCTTTTCTGAAGCCTTTAGCTTGAAAATAACACACCCATAAAGAAAAGAGTATATCTCTGCTCCCACAAGGTCTATTTACATACTGTTGATGTCATAATAAAAGTAACACCTGTGAGATTTGTTCAGATGTGTAAATATATATCAGTATATATCAGTATATAAGTTACTGGGACAGAGTAAATGATGATAGAACACAGAATATTCTGGAAATTTCATCCTTGCCTAAAAAAGGGTTTTTATTGTAAGTATCCCTTAGAAATTATGCTAGAGTGACTGTGAGAATCTACAAATGAATAAATGTGTTTATATCAACTCTGCAAAGAATTCTTGTTAAAAAGGGATGCAGAGTAAAAAATTTTTTTGACAATATGCTCGGATGAGCATTTTGAAAAGCAGTGCATATTTAGCCAAAGGTAAATAAAAAAAAGGTATTTTCTGAAATAACAGCCAAATTAAATAAAGTGTCTAAAATGCATTTGCAGAAATTACTCTACATAATAACTTCTTGTGAATCATTGTTCTGACATTTTCTACTGAAAGATATCGGATAAGTTCGGTTTCTACTGCTTTCACATTGTTTATAGAATGAAGTAGAACAATTTACTCACCCAGAAGGCTTTCCTGATCCAAACAGTGCTTCGGGAGATATTTAGATCCAAAATCGAGCGGCGGACATCCGTATAATGGTAGCACATGGGCATGTATAGTGCCGCACCTAAAACTGCATAAATCGTCCAAAAACTCATTAGTTTCACCAATATTTCATCATGGTCCACTCGTGCTACTCCTCCACGACAGTCCGGGGTCGCTCCACCCATGTTTTCGTGACTGTGCTGACCTCTGAACTGAAGACCGCTCTCTGGCCAGCTGTTCTTCTCTTTGCCTCCGCGTCCTCCTTTCGATGAGCTCCTCATCTGCAAACTCTCGCTCAAAACTGTAAGGACACCCATCATATTCAAAGTTCTCATCCACAACATCTTCATCCGATAGATATTCGTCCATTTTGCACAAAACTGGAAGAAGAAAGTTGTTGAGTGGCCGGTGCTCGCCCCTGAAACAATGAGCCTTACTGCGTATGTGCGGCAGAAAGAAAGTTTTCAGTTCAGAGGTCAGCACAGTCACGAAAACATGGGTGGAGCGACCCCAGACTGTCGTGGAGGAGTAGCCTGAGCGGACCATGATGAAATATTGGTGAAACTAATGAGTTTTTGGACGATTAATGCAGTTTTAGGAGTGGCGCTATACATGCCCCATGTGCTACCATTATATGGATGTCCGCCGCTCGATTTTGGATCTAAATATCTCCCGAAGCACTGTTTGGATCAGGAAAGCCTTCTGGGTGAGTATATTGTTCTACTTCATTCTATAAACAATGTGAAAGCTGTAAAGACCGAACTTATCCTTTAAAGGCACAGTACACCGCTTTGTACTGTGTCAAGGAGCTCTTCTCTTGAGCCCCAACAAACCCAAAATTGGGTCCTCTTGAGCTATAGTGTTATTGAGAATGTCTGTGTCTTAAACCTGTGTTAATAGATTCTCTTTATTTCATGTTAAGTTTAAAAGACGTCTGGCAAAAAGAATGCACATTAATGCAACACCACAATTGAGTCTGGAAACCGGTTGTTTATTTTAATATCACAGTGCAACACTGGCTTGGATGGCAGGAACAAAGAACACAGCTGCAGCCCCAACTAGTGTTGGAAGGGTAGATTGCACAGTATTTGACAGGCTTTGGTCAACTTGATTTGGTACATTGTGAAATGTGGCGAGCGGCACACCCGCACTCAAGATGAGGTTGGACAATACTTCTACATTCAGATTTCAACTTAACCAAGGAGAGGCCAGACAACACTACCCCGGGGATTTAGCATGTAATTTATAAGGCACTCAGGTTCGTTCACAAATGGAGCTTGAGATGTGGTTCAAGTACAAGAATACACAAATATTTATTTTCACAAGAAATATGAAATCGACCTCTGTAAGACACCATTCATACAAGGGTAGAAGAATAGGGACCCTCACAGAGCTGGAGCTTACCAGTGGAAAGAAAGGATGGGACCATATCAGGGAGAGGAATCCAAGGAGAAAAGCACCCAATCATTCATGACACTCGCACACACACACAATGGTGAAAACTCAAAGCCATGGAGTACACAGCACACAGTCTTTAAAGAAGCAGGGAAAATTAGTGGGGTAGGACACAATAAATAAAAATCAGCTCTTCAGAACAATGGTTTACCAACATAAAATGTAAAAAATAACAATGAACATCAACAACTTAATCAAAATTTTAAAAATCTGTCAAAAATAACAATTACTTAGAGAAAATCAACCAAAATTAAGTTACCAAAATAATAAAACCAAGGAAAAGGAACAGTTTACCAAAATGAAGGGACAAAGGGACATAACAGTACTTAAAGAAACAACCTACCAAACACAAATGTACACAAATTCCAAGGTATAACCCAACACAAAAATGCAACCAACAACTATTTATGAGTAAGTAGCACAAAGAAAAACAAAACGAAACAAAAAATGAATAACTAAACCAAATTTTAAAGTTAACAAAGTCAAGAAAGCCAACCTAGCCACTTTTACACGTTAAAATACTACTGGCCCAGTAAACATGAATCACATGTACCAGAAGCCACCACAAGGGCTTGGTTGGAGGGTAAAAGAAGCTAGTGTAAACAGTGTGTTTAACTCAATGCGAATGCAGCAAAGTAAAGCCAAGCAGAGCCAGGCAAAGCGAGGTATAATAGCGGAGTGCAGCCGCCAGGAGACAACCTCCATCGAACCTGGTGAGGTGAGCTAGCTGAAGTGAAGCCAGAGCAAGCAAGGAAAAAACTAAAGCAAAGCAACTGTGTTTCTGCCGCATCACACAGCCCAGTCAATCGATCGTCGCACAAGACCACCTGTGTGGGAAAGAGGAGGAGAGCTGGGAGGCTAGCCTGGTTGCAGGGGCAAAACAGTCAGCGAGAGCAACACTTCAGAGCGGGGGATCCCCCCAGTGAGCTGCTGACAATGCCGAACTGCACTGGTGCTTCGGTAGAGACAGGAAGTGAGGCAACCAGGGGAACAGGGGAAACCTCTGAGCTAAAGAGCTACAGTGCGGAAGGATGAACAGTGCTTGCCTATATAAAGTGACCTCCTGAGCTGGTTGGCTAACAAGAGAACGCTGGGCAACAATGAAAAGCAGGGATGATGCAGCTCGTCCTGATAGAGACAGCAAAACAAACCAAAAGAAAACCTAAACAATGCAGAAACTTCACCCAAAACATAGGAGTAAAAGTGACGTGAAATCATGTTAGAAGGCTGAAAGGCTGTTTGATCAAATGACTTAGAGTATGTTTTAAAAATACTCTGTGTCTCTGTGTTGCTCTCTGTTGTGCTAGCTGTTAGCATATGTCTTGTAGTGCACCATTTGTATTGGATGGTATATTTTTATGATTGAGGCAAGGTATCCTATGGCTAAGCCCAACATGGCGCTAATATGCCACAGTATACCACGTTTCAGCATCTCACTTCTCTCTCTTTGTCTCTCATAGCATGGAACTCTTGTGTAGGAGGATTATGTTTTTTTCAAGATTAAGTCTGTAGATGAGCTTTTGTTTCCTTTTTGAGCAACATTTTTGGGTCAACTCCACATGTAGTCTGGCACTTTGCGAGAAGCAAAGGTTTTTGTTTCAGGATGAATAATGCAGCAACAGTGTTTTTGTGTTCAGATCACATCATTTTAGATGCTTTTAATCTCATTCAATTTCCCTTCATCAACATCGGAGGTCTGCAGTGCACATTAACAGAGGTTAACAACACTTTTTTCACATGTATTTCCATAATATTGGTAGCTTTTGTGCTCCTTTTCAGTCCTATGTCATCCACATGCATGCTCTGGGAATTGCATGTTTCTCAGTGCTATGTCGAGCGTAAGAGCTAATTACTCTCTTGTCTCATGAAGGCCTTTTCTTTGCATATATTCATACCTCATTTTCTGTTTGTGAAAATATCTGATCAGCTCTGCATGTATCCCTTCTTCTCTCTCAGGTAATAAAAATTGTTTTGCAGGATGTCCTGGAATATTATGTCCGTAATCAACACTATGTGATTTTTTTCCACTTTCCATCTTGATGTTATTTCTTTAACATAAAATGCCATTTTCTATCAGGTTTTCTTGTTCTATTCAGAGTTGAACCTCCCTAGCAGAGTAAAAGAGAATGAAAATAATAGTTGAAGGCAAAGAATTTGAACTCCATGTAGCTTGTATTTCAGACCTGCTGAAAAGGTTTTGCTGTCTCCTCCCCCTCCTCAGACTCCATCCAGTCTGTTCTTTTCATACGGTGCATTTGTGTCGCTTTTGTCCCCTCTCCTCTCTTACTTGTCGGTGTGTGGAGACTTTGGTTCCAGTCACAGGTCTAGCAACTATTCCTTCTTTTTCCAGCTCAAATTAATGTATCTGAAGCAGAGGATCAGGGTCAGACTTCATTATTTTCTTTCCCTCATAGCAAGGCTATTTCCATATATCCATTTTAACAAATAGAGAAAATGTCCCATGACAATAGATGTTTTTTAACATTTACCACAACAAAACAGAAGAAACCACACATCAACGATTTTATGTCACTAAAGTCTCATCATCATTCGTGGATTACTATTCTCTGTGTCATGGCATATTGTGTATCCTCTGCTTTAAGTTAAACCTGCCGACTGGTGAATAACTATACCTCAACCAGGGAGGATATGTTTTTGCCAGGGTCTATCTGTCTTTTAATTTTAACAGAGGTGTGGTTTGGTCCAAGGAAGAAACCAATACATATTTTTCTGGTTGCAAAACTCCCAAATTTTCAAAAATCCCATAACTTAACTCTGGGCCTATTATGTAAGCTAAAACATAATCATTGTGAGAAAAAGCTATTATTAGGCTATTAAGGAACTTTGTTATGATCTCTTGGTCCTCATGGCTTTGGCTAATGTGCATGAATAATCATTTATTAATAAACTTGAGGGACTCACTTCAATCAAACAGGTACCTGGTCATTTGAGTAGTCTTTGTTGGCAGTCTGACAAAGCAGGCAATGTTGGATGGATTTTATTATTTCAGATTAGACTTTAAACCAACACTATGTAGCTATTTCAAACATATTATAATCCTTCGATATTCATTGTGATGGTCCACCACTTTACAATGAGTTCAATGAAACCTCTGTCGTGGTCTGTATCCCTTTAACTGGCGCTATGTAACTTTGAGGTGGATGGTGGGAACCCTGCCACACTAAAAAACTACAAGTTTGGACTGCTTTACGGCATACGTCACTTCCCCCGATTCCCGATTCGTTTAAAACACGGAAGTCTTGGCGAAAGCCAATCGCGGAGCTTTAACCATGGCGGAGGCAACAACGTCAGGAAGAGAAAAGTTTTGTCGGAGAATACAAAACAAAGAAAGCAAGAGAAAAACAAGCTGAATGCTCGGACCAGAATAAACATCGGTTCGGCGTTCACTCGCTGGCGTGAAATAAAAGACGAGGAGGGATGTCCAACTACTATCAGGTATGTTGGGCGACTAATGTATGACGAAGTTCCTCAAAAAACTTGACAGGAAAAAAGTACAGCACAACAAATCCAGAAGGTACCAGTATGTAGTTTTGCTTAGACCTATTTCAAGTGTGTGATATCCCCAGCTCGTCGTTGTCTTTACTTTTATTCACTTTATCGCTTCAACAGGATGGGGATGGGGGTGACTTCACGGTAATAAGACCAAGTTGAACTTAGCGATTTTTAACATCGTCATTCAGTCAAAAATAAATACAATACCTCGTCGCTACCCATCCTGCAAACAGCCGCTGAAGACAGAAGAATACTTTTTAGCGAAGTCCTGGCTTCTGTGATTCGCCTACAAAACAAATGCACGCGACCGGCAGATCTGTATCCTTACAACAGTATGCGCGCGCTAGAGCTCATGGGTAGTTGAGTTCTCACTCCGGTCAAGCGAGGATCTTCCGTAGTGCTGCTTTAAAATCTTGTGTGCTTTTTTATAGGCATTGTATCACTTTGGTCCCCTTCGCCTCTCTCTTTCAGGTGTCTAAAAACTTTGTTTCCAATTACCGGGCCAGTAACTGTTCCTTGTTCTTCCAGCTCATAATAATGTACCTGAGAGCAGAAAATAAAGGTCAAACTTCTAAATCACATATACTTAAGGACTTTGGAACCTAAATGCTAACTCCCCATGTTTGAATTCCTTCCTGCCCCACTCTAAAGATCAATCAGCTGGCTCAAACAGGGTGTTAAGTTAACTCATCACTCTGCTGTAGTAGAAGAAGTAGTGGTAATAATAGTTGTGTTACGGCTACCAGGCAACAAGATTGATAACAAACTAACACTTAACAATAAATATTTTGGATCCCAGAGTCACTTCCTGTGGCCAGACACAACTTTCTTTGACCCCACAATTTAGTCCAGCTCATTCAAGCAGAAAATGAGTTTCTCCTTTTCAAAGTTGTATCTCTTTGCAAAGACAATTACAGGTTTTATGGCGCGATGAGTGACCATTCTATCTGGTGTCCTGCGGTCTGCCATAGACACTGACAAATGTTAAAGCCCCTCGTTTTCATAAACAGAGGTTTTTAACGTTTATTAGTGCAAGTGTGTCAAACATTGAAACATGTTAATATGTCAAAAGTTACTTGACCTCCTTAACTTGTTTTGTAGGTAACTTAAGCTTAAAAGACTCTTCCCTGAATGCACAATGCGAGTCCCAGTTGTAGCAGTGCTGACTGTGACATAAAGACATAAGGATAGCCCTGCCTTCCTTATTTGATTTGATGAGTTTCAAAATACTAATGTGTGAACACAAGTTGATCTTAAGGACAGATGCAAATAACTGCCTTTTTTGTACTGAATCAGAAAAAAGCAATCGAGCTGCAGATGTGAAAGTAAAATTTTACATTAATAACTCAGTTTCTATGACTGAAAGCCATCAGTTGTAGCTACACTTTGCTCTTTCAAGTTAACATCATCATTCACTTGTGCTTTAATTCAATGAGAATCCAAGTTGTATGCAGTATACTCCCTACTGTTTGTAAAATATCCTGCATTCATGGCCTATTTTCATTAATTAATTCATATTTTCAGTTTGAAAATGTTGGGAAAGTCTATGTTTCATGCAACTTTAGGCTTGTGAGTGTCTCTGCATGACTTTTTACAACTTCTTTTCCTAAAACTGACTACAGTAACTCTCTCTTGTCCCCATTTCCCCCTGAAATCCTAGCAGGTGCTTTCAGCTCGATTGTGAGTTCTCTGGATCCAAAGCTGTTTTTCAACCTTGGTTTAAGTTTGTGCATTTATGTTTGAGTGTTGTCTCATTTGCATGGCGATGAGTGAAGTTAGGAAAGACAACCATACAGATACACACTAGCCTGAAAGCCTGAGGGATGTTTACCACTTTGCCCCCCAGCCATGTCTTCACAGTGAAGTTCTTCAGAGAGGAGAGCGGAGACCCGCTTATCAGCTGTTGAACTCACACTGATCCTCCTGAATGTGAATGGAGTGACGAAGAGCAGAGAGAACAGAGGCAGAGCAGCCACAGAGCCTCGTCTGTACCAGGATGCTTCTCCCCATGACAGCTCCTCTCTGAATAAAATACAGACATTGAGTCCTTCTTTGACCTTCACAATAGCAAAGCAGCTGTTTGGGAGAATGGGTTGACTTTGGGGGAATTGAAGCTCCCCTACTGCACAACCTGTCCATCAGATTGTCCCCTCTGAGCCTCTTATCAGCCACAAAGCAAGACCATTTAAATGTTAATATAGGGCCCTGGAATACAGGGAGGAAGAGGATGCCAGAGAGGTGAGTGACTGGCATCAGTGTCATCCTCATGCTCCTGTTCAATGCAGCAGTGCCCCAAAGATTTGTTTGTTGTTTGAAGTGCGTATGTCTCCACAAGCAATGCAACAATATGATGATTAATTAACTTAATGTGTTCATTCAGATCTAGCCTCACAGAAAGTGAATAAAATATGACAAGTAACGTGTCTCACAACATGAAGCCAGTCGCATAATCCGTCAGATACATTAAATCTCCATTGCTAAGAAAACAAACACTTGTTACCTCTGAACAATCCTTTTTTTTTGAATGCTGAGGTTAAATTTTCTTTTCTTTAAACTGCCTTAAACATGATGTACTGACTTTCTGTATTCATTCATTTAACCAAGAAAAAAAATAATCCCATTTAAATGTAATTCAATGTCCATTTAAACAGTACATCAAGGGCTTTACTGTAAAGCTGGCAAAATGGATGTGAAGTGCTCTGTATGGACAAGGGGTGGTCTCGAAGAGTCATTACTACACAGCTCTCTGCGAGCCAAAATTTCTCCCTCATAGTTGAAAGTGAAAGTAAATCATTTCCCACACTAAAACAGATGATCGCTCTGCTATGTTAAACAAACAAAGTCAAAGAAAACCCTCCTGAACAAAGTAAAATTCCCTCTTTCCTCGCTCCTAATCAATGTCGACATTTGTGATGAAGCCAAAACTACAGAGAAGGTGAAAAACAGGACACTCGCATATTGCTTTAGTGTCATTTGCCTGATCTTGTCACCAATGCTAGCATAGCATTCATTTAGTAGCAGGTATTAGGAGGGAGCAAGGCTGCTTATGGGGGGGAAAAGAGAACACCTTCAGGGAGAATCATAAAGGGGACAAGAAAGGGTCTATCCCTAATTGAAGGTTTGATTACCTTTTTGACCAAAGTACTTGCCGTTACTTCTTAAAGTACTTCTTACACTGAAGAGTGTCAGTTTTCATTTGTATGATTATTGTATGTTGTTTATGTTTAGGTGTTTTGTGTGTACCCCAGGAAGATTAGCAACCACAACAGTGGAAGCTAATAGGGAGCCGTGTGAGAATAAAAACTGAAGTAATACATATATCCTCTTGTGATGGCATGGTCTTTGGCTGGGCCAGTGAACTATATGTCATGTTGGTGTGTATAACCATGTTCAGATCTGCAACAAGCTGTCTGTCATTTAGTTAAAATAATAATTGATGTTATTGACCCAGGAATGCAAAGCCCAATTGATCGTGCAAGTGTTGGTATTATGATCTGACATATTGGGTCCACCTACAGGACCTTCGGGAGCCCAGCCAATTCTGGGTGCATCCCTGGGTAGGAGTATAAATGGTTGTCTGTCACCCTATGTTAGCCCTGTGATTGGCAAGGAACCAGCCCAAGGTGTATCTTGCCTCCAGCCCCATGTTGGCTGGAAAAGGATCCAGCCCCCAAGTGACCCGGACAGGGATAAGAGGAACAAAAAATGGATAAATGTAACAGAATCCATGGGACTCACCATATTTCTCCAGTGTGTTCCAGCAGCGACCAGAAAATTCTAACCTTTATGTACAATGAAGACCTCCCCTGCAGTGTGTGTTAATTCAGCCAGCCCTTTCACCCCATTACAAGGATGTAATGCCACTTAAAAATGCACACCCACGCCTATCACATCCCCAGACCCATTACCCTCCCCTTCTAAAGTGCCACTGCACAGAGCAGGTAGGCAGATTGTGTCAAGTCGATCCATTTTACCCCACAGATTTTCCAATCTCTGAGCTCTGCAGGTATTTATTCTCAGCACCACAGTTTGTCTTCAGGCAGTTTCATGTTTTTCTTTCTCTCTGTGTGTGCTTTGGAGCTCTCTGTGTGTTTGAGTCGCACTGTTGTGACTGTGAACTGGGAGAGTGCTGTGTTAAAGCTCATTACAGTGCCGCCCCTTTGTGTGAACACTGCGGTTTAGCTCTGAGAGCACTGTTCAGTCCTCTGCTGCTCTCAGCCTGTGGAGCCACACATCACTGTAATACTACCCTTACATTTTTATTATTGCTCAGACTCCATCAAATCACATGGACTAGTCTCTTTTGGAGTTTAGCATCGAGATCAGTTTTTATTTTGGGATCTGCGTGTACTGCACAAAACCCAGTACATCAGGTGTGTTTTCTTAAAATAGGGCCAGCTACAGAAAAATACAAAAATGATGGGCCACTTTATTACACCTCATCTTTGGTGCGTCAAACTCATTATTTGTAATAAAGTTGTACATTATGCAGACTACACTGTTCAGCCCATTGTAAGGCTTAACAATATATTGTCTAAACATCAGCACTGCAATAAAGCCGACTCAGTAATGGTGCAAGGTAGACAGTGTCTGTCTACTAAGCATATAAGCTTACCATTTGTGTTGTTTAATAGAAGCCAGATGTAACCTGATACACTTAATGGATCATTCGTTATATTTCACAGCCCGTCTGTGCAGCCCAGGGGTGACCCTAACCTATTCCCTTGACCACTTACAATGAAAGTAATTTTGATATCAACACCATAGGCCCTACTTGGACTATGACTGACTGTGGTAACTGCATCAATGTGTGTTTCTTGAAGGTTCAGTGAACAAGCTCCATACTAAGACCACAGGTACAGCAGTGTTCAATTACAAAGAGTGAACATGTCTAATGGATACCTTCTATTTTTTTCTTCTTAATGGTAATTATAAAACATTCAGGTGCAGTTATAGTGAACATCTTAACACTGAGAGTGTTATTTTGACACATTTGGAAACACTGGTGTGCTCTTTATTTGAGTAAAAAGGGGTGGTAACAGGAACATAAGAAGTACCTGAAAGCCTGTAAACAATCTTGTGTACAGATAAGCACAGATGCTGCCTGCTTCAGTGTCTGGCTTATCAGAACTTGATTTTTTTTCTTTAATAAACTAGTAAGCACTCAGAGAGCACACACCTCTGCCAAGGTAGCTCAC
Source organism: Scarus forsteni (assembly GCA_036419115.1). NCBI lineage: Eukaryota > Metazoa > Chordata > Actinopteri > Labriformes > Labridae > Scarus > Scarus forsteni. The sequence continues at coordinate 528,074 of JAZDUH010000182.1, forward strand.
ACATTGCTGTTACATCTATAAGCAATAGTTCCATTTTAAACTTAGCATCATGAAATGATTCCTTGACCCTGAAAACCCTGCACAAAGTACTCAGAATCCTGTTGATATCATTATTAGTTAGTTACTGAGCAAAAACAATTGTTTGCTAATTGTGGCTTTGCCAGATCATCTGACCTACAACTTTCTTTTTTCTCAGGATCACCACCATTTTTAAGTGGGGCCATAATCTCCTAAAAATTTCAGCAAAATCTGTCCTGTAGTGTTTGTATAATTTTGCTTACAAAAAAACCCAGACAAACAAACAAATAAACATACACTGGGAAAACAAAATGTCCTTGCTAAATGTAATCCAGAAAAAGAACAACACTGGCAACACTTCTTAATGGAAAAGATATTTGAATTCCTCCAACAGGTGTCGAAAATAATTTTACTTACAAACTGGCTCACACTATGCACTTAACAACAGTAATGAATGCCAAGTCACCAAGGGATATGTTTTTAAAAGTGGTCTGTCTTTGTGACATATTTCCTATTATATTTTCCATCAGGCATGTCAAGATAGAACATGATCTCCTTTATTTTTTTTAGTATAAAACAAATGAATAAACCAAACTATAAAGAAATAACCATATTCATTTTCTGATTTTGTCTCTCTGTTTGTCTGCTTATTAGCAATATGTCTCAAACACTTATGAACTGAGCTATATTGGAAAGCTTTCTACATTTTCACTGATGATTTAATAAGTCCTCAACAAGTATGATGACATTTTCATGGAATGTTGGTCATGGCACAAAAGAGAAATGATTAGACTTAGGTGGTGATTTAAATCCAAAAGCAGAGCAAGGAAACTGGAGTCATAATGAGATAGGGAAACATTTTTTTCTTTAACTTGCCTAACTATGCGGGAACGCCTTGGCAGAGGACTATGCTCTCGGGGCACTACCAGTTTTCTGCCAAAGCAGATATTAATAAACTGAAAGACCAACTTAGTAAAACACACTTTTCCAGGTTTTCAGTAAGTATTGCATTACCTTGTCACTTTCATTTTTTCCTCCCACTATAATTTTTGGATGAAATCTGATATTGTGTCAGCCCTACTGCCAGGAGACTGTGGGTGCTTGACTAGATAGGCCTAATGGATTGAATCTTTAGATGAGGTATGAGAGTTCCTCAGATTTGATCATGTATTTATTTAAAAGTCCATAAGTCAAGCATAAGACTTATGTTTTAACAAGTATTGTAATTCTGTTTATGTTTATGTGGGGGCCAGTTAAATTCGACTTCATGTGATAAAACCTCATAGCAAACTGTAGCTAGATAATTTATTCCTTATTCCTAATGTGACAGGACATGTAAATACAGCCATTTTTCACTCAGACAGTGCAACCTTTTTTTTGTAACATATCTCTGGTACATGAGTGCCTCTACAGAAATAATGGTCTTCTGATGTGCTAAATGTATTCCCTGAAGAGTGGACTTAAAAAATGTTTAAGCGGGTTAAAGTATGTTCAGATGTGTGTACATGTGTAATGTCTATGCTCCTCCATTACTCCTCTTCTCTTCTCCATGCAGACAGTCACTGATGGTTTCCAGACTTCCTCTTTAATTTGTTCACAAACACATTTCTGTCTCCGAGTTTGTCCACCACTTTTCTCCACCTTACCCTGCTCTTTTGTGGCTCACTCTCACTTTTCAGTTCAAGTCTCTGAGCTGCGTAAATATCCACTTCTTTTCTTGTCCGGAGTGAAGAAACAGCCATTTCCAGACCAGGTGTGCTCAGAAAAGACAGAGTACCAATCAAACTGCTTCCTGTTTCACTGAAAGAGCAGGTCACTGAATTACCACTCTTTTTCCATCAGTCACTTAAATCTGCAGCAACAGTCACCCTCTATTCACCCTTGACTGTTTTTGGTCTTATTTCTTTGCAGGAAAACAAACATTTCAGTGAGATGCAACATGTCAGATTTTAACAAATGCTGAATGGACATTGAGATCAGTGTATTGGCTGTCATATATGATAGTGTAAATGGACTGGAGTGGAGTCAAATGTCCATAATGAATAAAAGAAACATCAGGTTTTGTGTTTCTTGTTTTTTTTACCTCGTTCAAAGAGGTTATGTTTCTGACGTGGTCTGTCTGTTTGTCTGTCTTTCTGTTAACAAGATTATGCACAAACGACTAGTTGGATTTGCACGAAAATTTTACCAGAGGTGTGGTTTGATACAAGGAAGAAGCCATTGCATTTTGGTGCTGATCCAATCCAGATTGATGTCACAAAAATAACAATGAAGTCCCATAATTTAGCACTGGGCTGTATTTTATCCCACCCACAACACCATCTGAATGGTCATACGCTGTGGTTACACGCCACAGCCAATCAGCAGTGAAAGCTGTGCGTGCAGTTTTGCTCACAAACATAGCAGAGAGGAGGAAACGTTTTGCCAATGGAGGAAGTCTGGCACTGTCCCTGGAGCCTTGGTTTCTAAGATTAAATAAGGAAGCAGACTCTTCTGAAGTTGTAATAAACATCCTAGTCCTCTACAACTCACAACTACTAGTAACATTACTGTGAGCCCATTAATGCCATAGAAACATACGTGGCAGCTCTGCTCACTTGCAGTCCTTCAAGCTGTGCCTGTTTACCCAAAATAAGGCTGCTAATAATGTCAATACAGAAATAGTCTGTCATAACAGAAGTCTGTATGTGTGTGAGTGTAAAATGTAAACCCCAATTCCACATAGAGCGAATGTGCTGCACGCCAAAGTGCTGTAGTTTTGCTCTAGCCAACAGGCTAGCAAAGTCTCCCACTGGCAGCGCAGCAACTTTTGCAAGACTGAAATGAACATCTTAAAGTGGTGCCATGAAATAATGTAGATATCCAATAACCAAGTGTTTGATAGGAAAGTACTGATATGCCAAATGGACTGTTTGACATATTAGTTATTTTTTTTGTCCATCTTTATTGTGATGACCCTTACAGACTACAGGGTGTTCCCGTTTTGCTGTTTATACTTTTTTGTTACAGGCCAGATAACAGAGGGGTCATCATCAAGAAGTGATGAGCTACATCTAAATCCGGTGTAGTAATCTTCTACAATCTACCTCCTGGATCAGGCACTGCTGGCTCTCTCATGGCTCACAACACAGGGTGTGCATTGCGGTGCAACTGTTTGTTTCTTTGTTTCCTTGATTGATATTGATGGTTGTATTCCTTTGTCATTTCATAATAAATTTGTGGTTAAATGAATTCTACCTCGTCTCACCTCCCATTTTTGCTACAGCCTAAGAGCTGGGATGTAACATTATTCTGTTGATGATGTTTAGGAGGGCAGAACATTTTAAAGTAGCAAGGTGAGTAACTTTTTTGTTTATGTATTCATGTATCTATTTATTTCTTTAATGCTCATTTGGATATGGACGGTACAAAGCAAGAGAACACTGCTGCATACTACAACATATACAGCCTGAACTAATTTGCGATGCCCGTTCCTGGTTGTGCCCTAAAGACATCAAAACAACAATAGTATACATGCAGAAAAACAACTAACAAACTCAACAATTCCAGACAGAACAAATACAAACAACAATACAAAAAAAGAAACAAAACAGGAAGCATAAGACTGAGTAAATACACAAGTGGGTCGAGGCTAGTTTGATGTTGCAAGTGTGAATGCAAGCCAGTCAGGGAGGGGGAGGGGGGCGAACCGCACCGCAGTATGGTTCGAAACAAGTGGGCCTAATGTGAAAATGCCCTAAAATTGAAACATTGATCAAAGATTTCAATTGCTTGGTTATAGAGCAGTATAAGAGGTCTCAGTGTGGAAGGTGCTGCTTGTGACTGGGAGATTACACAGTAACTTAACTTAGATAATCTGTTTGGTCTGTAATTAATGTGATTGACAGGAAGATTGTCCAGTCCTCTACTGGATATTCTTTTGAAAGATTCTGACCATTCCCAAACACTTTCTATGGGCTGTTACCCAGATGCGCTAGTGAAACACTGAATAGTCCATCTGGTGTGTCTAATCCACCTAACATAAGTCATACACAAAGGTGATTTTATCAAAAAGAATAAAAATACAATGGAAAATTTTACTCGTATTTACTGCCAAATGCACCCACAACTGACACAACACATCAAAGAGAAGAAAAGACAGGAGGGAGAGATGAAGTGAGAGAAATAAGTTGATCAGGAGGGGTAAAACTGATCAGTAATTTAAAAACAATCTGATATCAACTATGGTTGCTACGTCTACAGCCGTGGCAACCACTGGAGGTGATATTTTTTTTTTTTACCTGTATGGAGTCATCAAGCAGCAGGAAAACACTTTATTTAAAACCCGTTACACTTTTTAATGTCAAGTCTTGAAAGAAAGAGTCAAAGCTTTGGGTAAGTCTGTATGTTTGTGTTTTAATATTTGTGTCTCTACCTTGTGGGTTTGCATGTTTGCTGTGAGATGTCCTCTGCAATGTAGAAAAGTTGCATAGTAAAATACAAATTCCTGATAAGTACAACATTCAGACTCCACTTCAATATGCTGTAATTTAAGCTTTGGGTAAGTCTGTATGTTTGTGTTTTAATATTTGTGTCTCTACCTTGTGGGTTTGCATGTTTGCTGTGAGATGTCCTCTGCAATGTAGAAAAGTTGCATAGTAAAATACAAATTCTGATAAGTCTAATCTAATCTAATCGTAATTTGTCTAATCTTAACTTGTTAGTTGAGATTTTTGAAGTGGAGTTCTATCTAGTCTAATCTAATCTAATCTAATCTAATCTTAACTTGTTAGTTGAAATTTTTGAAGTGGGGTTGTGTGAGACACATGGCATAAGCCTGAATGTGTGCCATAGTGTCCCAACTCAGTTGAATCTCTGTTAAGAAATCTCAGGATGGACATTAATGTTATACACTGCTGCGCTTGGCGCAAAGCTTTCCATGTGACTGAAAGAAAACAAGCTACAAACACAGTGTAGGATCATCACGGGCTACAGTTTGTTTACATCCATTAAATTTTGAAATACTGAACCACTTTGATTCGGCACTATTTTGGGACACGGTACAGCCTACATGTCCTTCCGCCAGCAGCGCAGGCTTGTTTGCTGAAAGAAAAACTGGAGGTAGTGATGAGTGGGAGGTGGTGTGATGTGATATTTTTCCTTAAGCTGTCAAGCATGACAAGGAGAGTAAAAAAAAGTCTCCAAAACAAATGATGTCAGAGTAGCAAACTGTAAAGAAAAAGATATGTATTAAACCAAGAGGATTTTTTTTTACAATTTTCCTAAAAAACAGACAGTAAAAGTATCACTTTTAATTTGACCTCCTTCCTTTTAAAGTCTAAGTTCAAAATGGGTGCTTTTAGCTTCGTACATCTTGTAAGAAAAGGTCAAATGAGTTTTATTAGAGAAGGAAGTTAATGTAACATTAAACATCTTCTGTCAAAAGGAAACTAAAACCACTTAGTGGGATGGAGTGAATTTGAGGCTGGAGCTGGAATGATCTGTGATGCACTTGACTCTTGAGCAGAAATACCTGTACACTGTTGCTGATAGTGGAGACCGATTCTTTAGAAATATGCTCTTCCCTCCTTCTCTCTTTCACCTCTTTTTCTCTTGTCAACTTCCAGACACAAAGCAAATTCAAAGATCCACAAAAATGAGAGAAAATTGTTATCTAAATCTTGCACTCAAAAATTTATACATCTCCAAATACTTCTTTTATACAAATGCAGCATTCATTTCAAATTCAACCACTGAAACACACTATATTAGCTATATTAGCAATAAAGTAACACAAACAGGAGAAAAAAAAATCTGTCATCTGTCCACATAAAGCAGTTTTGTTCAAACTAAAGTAAAGGAAGCAATTGAATCAAGATGGCTGATAAAAATCTGAAAACACAAATAAAAAAAATGCAAAAAAATAAACCCAAGACTCAAAAGACGACTGTTAATGCCTAAGTCACACATTCTCGTTTCTCATAGCGACTGTGCACGACTGTACACGATTGAGGAGGCTGGTGTGATCGCTATGATACGGGATTACATTACTGTCTCACCCCTGGAGACACTCCGTAAATACACCGTCAGTGGCGCAGCTACAGCGCTTCAGGGGGCGTTTGTCCCGCTCCAGTTAGGTTAATACAGCAATATGAGGAGGATTCCATCCCGCTGGCAGGACGTCAGCTCCGCTCGAGCTCAGTTCGCGTCACGTATGCCCCGACTGAGCCCTGTCGCTTGCGCCGTCTTGAACGGGACACAGTCGGGGCTCGAGCGGATACATCCTTGTCAGTCGTCCTCATAAAGCTTTCAGGATCGAGCCACGATTGGGCCACGATCAGCTCGACTGAGCTCCGTACATGCCCCGCTAGTACCGCTCGCCTTAGGACTGCATTAGGCTTCCATCCCGCTATACTGAGAGCGGCGATTCTCCACAACAGTTTTGAACAGTTCAAAACTGTCGTGGAGCTTCTACGTTACCCGCCGTTCATCCACGACTATACAACGCTGATCCAGACCAAGTAGCGCATGCACCACGACCAAAGCACGCTTTATCAGGATTATGACAATCGTGCACAATCGCCATGAGAAACGGGAATGTGTGAATGGGGCTTTAGAAAGCTTTTACACATGAAACATGTTAAAGGATTAATTTAAAGAATATCTAAAATTATATATTTAAAAAGATTAAAACTAAGAATCACGAATGGATCATTCTCCCCGCACCATCCATAAGATCTACCAGCGATATAAGTAATTGTTAATATGGGTAAAGGGACATTAAAGGGTTAAGAGCTCCGACAGAGAGCCTTCTACAATATCAAAGATATGCTAAATGCATAAGATAATCATTTTTTATGAGAAAGCTACAGCCTTGACATTTTCCTCATCAACTAAAAAGTTGAGCTGCTCACTTTTTCTGGACATGAAAATTAAATTCAATTGTAGCTAAGCTAATGCATGCTTTGTTTAAATTCCTTGATGGACTCAAAGCAGTGTTATGAGCAAGTTGTTTGTTTCTCAATGACTTTTACCACACCAATGACAAATGTGTTACATCCATAAGACAAATGATCAGTTGAGTTTGATTGTATTCTTATAGAGAGGCAAAAATCATGTCAGTGCTGGGACGGACTGGTCTGATGCATCCTGGTAATTATTCCCTAAGTAGCATCACATCCAGGTATTTTTGTCTTATATTATCACAAATGTTTGCATATTACATGCAACATTTTAGTGAAATCAGTACTGCTAGTGAGTTTCAGAAATAGTCATAGGTTAAGGTTATCATCACTATCGAACTAGAACCTCCTTTCTCCATTTTCAGGAAAAACATTTTTTATATATAGAAATAAAGATGCCACACAAAGATAGCAAATAAGGTGACATTGTGCAAAGACACATGAAAGAGCATCAGCAACAATGTGTTGTTGGCCATTTTAATGGCATATCTCTAAATCTGAACAATGAACAATACTTGCCCAATGCACCAAATGCATTAACCTTTGGTTGCTGTTGTACATATGGTTCAAAACACCAAGGGATTGTGGTTCGAATACACAACAACAGGTAGAGGGGTGGAGCCAGCATAAACTTCAAAATGCTGAGAGGCTCATAGTAATGCGAATACTGACCCTCAAAAGCAAAAAATCACAACCATTTTTACAAGAACAGACACAAGAGCAGCCACTTGAATTAGCTTTAATTGCATTTATTTGTTGTAGCTTTTTTATTTGGTGGTTTAGCTTTGAATGGCGTAAGCCTGAAGCAGTGAAAGCCCACATTCCTGCCCTCCTAGCAGTCCTCAAGGGGAAAAAAAGGCATAATCCCCCAAGAGCAAGCATTAATGTCAGAGGCACTGGGCTGTAGGAGGGTTGCAAAGCAGCTTGCAGTGGAAGCAGTGAAGAGTAGGCAGGATAGAGCAGCTTAAGTAAAGGTGATCTGAGTGCACTTAGCCACTGGCAGCTTAATGGGAATCATCTGGCTGTAAGCAATGGCGGACAAGCTTTGGATCAGCTGTTTAACAATGGAATGCTGGCATGTTCGCAATCTGAGCTCTGTGTCCTGTCAGAACTAAAATGATGCTGCACTTTGTAATTCAATACAATATTTAAGAATTTTGAGTCACCTGAAATCATACCTACTAGACGCTGATAGTTCTTTAATCTTTGGTTTTACACTCTTGAGTTTGAATATTAGCTGCCAATATTCAGCTCTCTCTCATTCCATCCTGATATATGCATGAGTGGGAGGACGAGCGAGGAGTGAGAGCGGAGCTGCAGAGTTAGAGAGTGAAAAAGAAGTGGGAGACTGAGAGAGTTTGTTAAAATTTGAGAAAGAGGGTATTTACTTTTATATGCAAATACTGAGGTGCAGAAAGAGAGAGCTGGAGGATAAAGCTGTATTTAAGTAGACAAACAGACGGGCATTACACCACCATCCCACCGCCACACACCCACTGCCATACACACAGCCTCAAGGGAGATCCTACTCTCTTTATAGAGCAAATGAATTCATGCTTGTTTATTTAATCAGAGGTCGTCCATGGTTATTTTATATTGTTTTTTTTTATCTCTTCAAGTAAATTTATGATCAAATGACCTTGAGGTTGCAATTTAAAAACCAAACTAACAGCAACTGTGATCACAAACAACACCTAATTATAAAACACAATCATCTTACAGGCTAGACATTTGAAGGTCAACCATATATCTCTTTCTACATTTGAACAGATATTTATGCATCTGTTAGTCCTCCTGCCATTTTGAATCGACCAAATGCTGTTTCAACCCTCATTGAACCTCATGACCTCCCTGCGCCGTTCTCCTGCCTCAACACTATGAGGAGCAGAGTGGCTGAAAGCTTTGCCATCGCCTATAGGGACTCATCCATGGAGTACCGAACATCTCACCCAATGTCAGCTGGGATGGGTGTCAGCCTCCACAGCCTCCATAAATTATAGATGAACACTTTAACAACCCTGTTTTAAATATCCTCCACAAATTACATGAGACAACCCAAATATCAACTGTTGTTTACCATGGTGGTGATGTAACAGGACCTTGTTTAAGGTGCCTAAAAAGCAAATGTTACATTTACAAGTACATTTTTTTGTGATCCTAATGGGATGTAAACATGTCTTTTTGGACAGATGAAAATTTTTTTAATCCTGTGTCACAGGTATGACCAGTAATTCTGTGACACTAATGGAAACTGATTAGATTTATTAATCACTCTTCAGTCCATGCCTGGCAACATGATATTCATGATGCCCACAATTTCTAAGAGTTGCCCCAGTTGTTCCACCTTTTCTCTTTCCCCACTTTTCTCCTCCTACTCTGTGTGTATGTCTGCTCAAAATTAAAAGAGCTGAACTAGTTTCTTGATAAAAGGTGCGTAAAGGGGGGAAAAAAAATCAATAAGAAGGAATATTAAAATGTTATTTTCTCCCAATGTTGTTCACCTCTGTAGACTGTGATACTTCAGGTGATCAAAGTAGAGTGACATACAGGAAGAGACCTACAGTCAGATTCAGACCCAGACCACCTCCTGCATGGAGCTCACAGATACCATGTGATACTGTGGACTGCACATTCTGGGCGCTTGAAAACCACAATGGACCCTGGATCGGTTCTAACATGTCTGCACACATTACTGGCAAAAGTTAAGTCCAACCCCATTGTTTTATATGCCAGGTTTTTGTGAGTTTAAGTACCAAAGAGACACACACAAGGGTGCCAGTATTAGTAAGTATCTCCTTTGATGAACAAACTTTTAAGTTAAATCTCTGATATATTGTACCCCTGTCTTTTATTTATTAATTTATTATTTAAAGAGGCAGTAACATTTTCACCCCATTTCCTGACTGATCCTTGATTCGTCCGTGACTGTGACATACCACTATCTGGCATGGACCTGGCCCACATTGACGTGACAAAGACAATGTTGCCATCTTTGCTACATGGTTTGGTTGACTGCTTGCTCTATGGCATCACTAAATAGTCTGGTGATGATCTCCTAGGCCCCTGCAAATTTAATATTACAAAACAAGGGCTCATACCATTTTAGAAAAGACAGGGGTCACATTCTCAAACTGGCAACTATAAAAAGAATGAACACATTTTTTTTGCTTCTGTAAGTTATCTGTATTTCTTTGCTTGAATCAGGAATGGATACTTTCTTTGCTTAATGTTTGTGGGCCCCTCTATTACTCTGGGGCACCAGAAAGCTTGACCCTTTATCCCCCCTTATGGGCAACCTTGTTGGCACCTTCTGTCCCTTGTAAGTCTTGCACCAACTTTCACTGTCCACTGATTCCACATTTCTATAATCAACTAAAGACTGTGTTTACATAGTAAAATTTAAAGGATTTCTAAATGAAAGTTGAATCTGCAAATTGCCTCTGGTCATCAGATTTTTCCCTCAGGTCATTTACGACTCCACTCTTTCTCCATATTAAAAGATGCTTAATCACAGAGCCTGCATGTTATTATGAGCACAACAGCACAAGGTATTTTCTGCTTGAGAGAGTAAAGATAATTACTGGACAACTGCCACTTTATGGAGAGGTGGGTTTACAAACTAACTTCATTGTCCAGCCACTTATCTGTAATAGCACACAAAGGTTGTAGTGGTTTTGTTAGAGAAATGTTTGTATGTCTGAAAGTACACAATTAATTTTGAAGCATTTTTTTCTTCTTTAGGACATCACTGTGTTGACTTTATATAATATGAGCTTGGGATCATCCTATCTTTCAAGTTTTTCTCTCTAACTGCTCTGATCTAAATAAAACGAGACAGAGTGTTGTTGTTAAATCCTATTTCATGAATATAGGCAAATCATATGTTCTGGTTGTTTGTGATCATGCATGGGTTGTTGTGCCATCTGCTGCACTAATAAGAGTAGAGCTCTGCACAGCTCAGTGTTCACCTACAGGAACAGTACGGTGAATATTGTTGAAGGAAATGTTTGTCCCACAGAGGGCAACACGGAGATGAGATGTGGGAGAACTGGAGGGTTGTTCAGGATTTGGTCTGTAAGATGGAGAGAGTCGGAGCCAGGAGATCAAAAATTAAACCTGAAGGACGGGCATCGGGCTGAGTTTACTCTTTGAGTCTGTGTCTCATTATGTAAGCAGTGAGCAAAGCACAGTTTTGTATATTTTAGAGTGGATTTTAAAACTGTGAAGCAGATGGGACAACACTTGAGTAGAGCGGTATGTCTGTAAATCTGAAATATACAAAAAAAAAAAAAAAAATCTATCCTAGAAGCACTTCTGTCGAGTGAAGTCTGCCTGAGAACAAAGTGTTAACATGCATGTGTGGTGGTGTATGCATGGATAGATACCCTCACATTTGAAGTCTTTTGAAGAATAATAAAATTGAGTGTGATTAAATGAGCAGTGAGCACAACTTGTGTGTATAAACCAACATCCTAACTAAAAATATATATATACCAGTGACAGTATTAATACCACTACTCCTCAGATCTGTAAATAAAACTTGCATCAAAGAAGCTATGAGAGCATAGCTGGTTTATTTTGCTGTCACGAAACATATCTTAGGATCTCATAGTAATGTTTTGGTAGAGGGAAAACTTTTGCTGTCTCATCGTGGCTTTTTTGTATCTAATAGCTCCTAATTGGTTAATTTGTGTCTTGATGTGATTCTAATGATCTGTCATTAGACATTTTAGGGGATTAAAAGGCTGCTGGTGCTATAAGACTCATAAACCAACCAATGAGATGTACTAATTTTATTCCCAACTATGTGTATGTGCAAAACAAACATTGCATTATTTTTCTTTTCTCCACATGTGGCCATGTGTTTGACTCAGAGGAGACAGAAGGGCGTCAGAGCAAACTGTGAACTCAGCCCAGCCAAGAGGAACCACACTCAGACAAATGAGTCTCACATGCACATTTGAATTAACATATTCGTACAGGAGCAAAGCAATAGTTTGATTCAAACCAGGGGTGTCCAGACTATGCTCTGGGAACCAGCTATGGCCAACAGCCTGTTTTTTTGCCCTTGGCTTATTTGAATATACAGTGAAATATAACCCATATGAGGGTAGAGAGCTTGACTGTTTTTAACCTTTTATCTTCATCACTTGGCTAAGATTGAGGGATTTTGTGAATGTTGAGCATGTTTACAGTGGTAATAAAATCGTATTGCCTTAAAGAAGGAAGACAAATGAGTTATGGCAGCATAAACTGTGCATGTTTGCTCTGCTATATGCTCCATATTCATATCCAATCCGCACAACATATGGACCAATCATTCTTGATGCGCCACACCATTTTGTTCTTCTTTTGTGTTTGAAAGTGGAAATTAGACAGCACCTTGCTTCTCGACTGCACATTTCTCCCCTTAATCAAGAATGGATCCATTAGTAGACTTCCACGCTAAGACATATATCTACCAAAATTGTTGGTTTGGAAATTGTGTCCCTGCCTCTTGTATTGGAATATTTCAAGTTCTGTTTTCCAGATTGTCAAATCAGGAAGCAGATACTGTATGGAGTTTAACCAGCTGGTTAACCTGCTAATTTAGGGTTATTCTGAACATGAATGCATATCTTTAAGTTCTGCAATAAAACTTTTACTTTATTTGATATAAAAACAGGGTGGCATGGTGGCACAGCAGGTAGTGTTCGTGCCTCACAGCAAGAAGGCCACTGGTCTAATCCCCAGGTCGGGCAGGGCACGCCGGCTTCCTCTCACAGACCAAAAACATGCTCATTAGGTTGATTGGTGACTCTTAATTACCCTTGGGTATGAGTGTGAGTGTGAATGGTTGTCTGTCTCTCTACGTGGCCCTGCGACTGGTTCAGGGTGTACCCCGCCTCTTGCTCAATGACAGCTGAGATAGGCTCCAGCCCCCCTGTGACCCCGAAAGGGATAAGCCGTATTGATGAATTATATAAAAATACTGCCGAGTGAACGCTTTGTGATTATGAACTTTCATTTGTTTAACAAGTATACTCTTCCTATTCACCCATCAAGCTATCTTGGCATAGTTTCATGTGTGTGTTTTATGTGTTTCTGAGTGAGACAGAAGGAGACAAAGTAGTTCTATGCGCATAAAACTGTAGAACTGAATTGATTCATAACATGTAAATATTCATAACTGGTGCTCACAATTCCAATGAACCTTTCATCTGCTACCCAGGCCTGCATGAGTGGTTTCAGCCAGTAGCATCTCAAACAGTATAAAAGCTACAACTACTGATACACAAGACAAATTCTGACAGGTAGACAACATATTGACATATCTTAATATGTATGTATGTCTCCCAAATTAAATGTGTGGCAAAAGTTTGAAAATGTATCCAAAATGATATATAGATATATAAATGTATCATAGATATATAAATGTATTGTCAAATTTGTGTTCTTCAACTATATTATTATTGAGAGAGGGTCTAGAAATTTCTTATTTACCTACTTACTTGCACATTTGCTTTTAGTCTGTGCGAATTAAGGAGCAGTGCAGCACTGAGTCATGACCATGTTTTTCTTATGTTTTCAGACAATAACATTTATGTATGGCAGCATCAACTGGTGGATATAGCCATCTTTCATACACTAATCAAATAGGTTAACTAGAAAAGCACTCGGGGAACGCAGACCTCTGCCAGCACCACAGTCCTCAGCCATATTGTCATTTTGACCATAAATATTACTCCTATCTTTATTTCATCGAAATAGTTAGATTACTTGACCATGAAAACATACCATTAGCGATTGGATTCATAATGATATCTATTTTAGTTCATTAGTTATTCACAGAAATCACATTTTTTGCCATGGAGGCCAGACACCGATCTGGATCAACACCAAAATCGAATCAGTTCTTCTTTTACCCATCCTAAACATTTCCAGAAAATTTCATCAAAATTCATCCATAACTTTTTGAGTTATTTTGTCCACAGACGGATGGACAGACGGACGGACAGACGGACGGACAGACAAACAAACTCTCCCGGAAACATAACCTCCTTGGCGGAGGTAATGAGGATATACTGACAAAAATAAGTTTTAAAAGGTTTAATTACAGCAATATGGCAGCTCTTTACATTGAGTGAATGTAAATACTAAGCAATTTAGACCTCCAGCGGCTTATTGGACCATCACTGCATCATGGCAAACCAAGCAGAAAAAAGGAAAAATGTTGTGTCCCATAAATGATCATCACGAGTTCTCTCTAAAGTCTATCTTCAGTAAACAAAAAAAGTCTGTCAATACAATCATCTTGTTTTGTTTTTCCTCCCAATGTTTATCATTAGAACTGCAGCAGTTCACAAATAATGGATCTTTCCTTTCTCTAATAAAGAGTCTAAAATCAAGATAATGATGAATGTTACTACCAGTCATTATGTTGGAAGGGTAATTAAAAGATGTGGATGAGATTTAACAGTTATTGTTAAGCTTTGTGTAATAATTACTCTGGTTTGCAAAATCCAGCACTCAGTCCTGAGTGCTGGATTTTGTTTATCTTTTTCTTTGTTTTGTGAAATGTGTTCTGCAAATAGACTATTTTGCTCATTTATCTTTAGAATCTGTGACGATATTTTGAAGGAGGGAATAAGGGAAAATTGAACAGGCAAGAAAGAGACAGAGCAGCTCGTCAAAATGAGAGAGCTGGACTCTTGAACTTTTGGACCGGTGGTAACTGTCTGATAGTCCTACACAAAAGGACAGAGAGGGTTCTAGGGAATGGATTGACAATCACATCAGCTGAAATTAGAAAACTCGACTTTGTGCCTAAAGCTGCAGTTTGTGCTCAGACTCATAGTGTGCAGCTTTTTCAGGTACATGGATCAGTCTTGAAAGCCCCATCTCTTTCTTAGTTGGTTTCTTTATTGTTAATGTTGATAGATGGAGCTAAAACAAGACACCCTTTAATAAACTCTAAATAAATGAGAATTTTGCTTGACCTCTATAAGAAAAATGTCCATTGTGACACTTTATTTGATACTTCTTTTGGTTTATTGTGTCATAACTATACAGCCTCCACCAACACATGTGTTTGCTGACAATATATAACCCCTCCTACCCTGAACCATCAAGCGCCGCGGGAGAGGGAAGCAGCTTCCCGGTTTCGTCGCTAGGCTTTTCCGGCTAGTTCAGTAGCTAACGCTGCTAGCTGCTCACCGGACGTAGAAGGGAGGAGGCGGGACCATGGGCATGACGCTGCGTAGTGAGGGAGACGGGATTGGATGGACTCACGGACCAACTCACGAACCAATTGAACCTTATCAGGCTGCTAGGTTTGATTGGTCAGCTAGTATGTAGCTTTTCAGCGGATATACTGAATGGATTTTTTTGGTTCTTTTTGGTCTTTATACTGTGTAGATAGGACCATAGGACCATAACAGCCTGATAAACGGTGTTATTAAGATGTACAAAGCTTCCAAATCGTAGACCATAGCTTTAACTGCTCTTTGATTAGAAGCACCTGACCATATTACTCACCTCTTTCTGAGTAGTTCATTGCAATCCATTAGCACTTCTAAGGCCTCATCCACACGAAGACAAAACGCTGAACAGTTTCCAAAACGATCGTCATAAAGACAGAGGCGTCTCAGAAAATGTGTGCGTCCACATGAATGCCCACGATATGCGTGAAGACGCTGTAAAACACATGCCAGACCTCTAGGGGCACTGTAACGATATGACAGAAAAAAGCGGAAACAGACCAAAAAACAGCGGGCATGTGTACTTGCGGCAAAAGTTGTAAGAAGAGATTGTGATAAAGTGATCATAAAGTGATCATAAAGTGGCGTAATGTGTCCTTGATAATTGTTTGTTCAACTCGATGGTGATTGAGAAGGAGATTTTGCTGCAACAGGGATAGTAGGGTCTCTAGCTTCATAAGCACATATGCTTCACATACACCGCCATTGTTGTTGTCGTTGCCGCGTGTGGCGCATGCATGTCAAAGAAGATATGAAACTTTGACGTAAGTGTATCTGAAAAGTTACGGAGAGCCAGTAATCACGGAGCACGGCATTTCAAAATCTTTCCACTCTGGAACCTGGTTTCAAAAATGATCGTTTACAGACCCCCAAAACGCCGTCTTCGTATGGATGATACGCAGATTCGGCAAAAAAAAGTATACGTTTAGACCTCGGTATGGCCTCTTGTGGATGGGGCCTTAGTTTGTCCTTCCCAGTTGCTTGTTTATCTCTGTTCATCTAGAGTGCACTTAACTTTCAAGGTATTTTCTATCATGCAGCTTTCCTAGTGCGATTTTGCCTTTCTCTGAGGAGTTGCATGTCTTTGAACTGCTGTTCTTTTTAAAACCTGAGTTGTTTTTCAGTGAGGACTGTTTGATTTTTTGGAATCTCATCTACTATCCTGTTCTCTGCATGTAGTTTTTGTTGGTAATATATTACATAGCTACTTATTCAGCAGATAAGAAATTTGCCCTGGTTTTCTTGTATGTGTTTGAGCTTGATTTCCCCAGTTTGACAGTAACCTTGCAGTGGTTGAAAAGAAGGAAATTTTTGTACAAAACTCATTTCTAAAATTTTAAAAGTAGAAAACTTTTTCAATAACATTGTCTCCATCACTTTGTAAGACTGCTGAGCAAATCCTGAAAAAGTTTCCATAGAGACTAATTTATTCAAACAGAAAACCAAATTTATTCACAGCACAAGGAAGTATTTTGCTTTAAAAGTCCCATATTTTACTCTTAAAAACAGGAAATAAATTGTCCAGGGATGTTCCTAGAGCATATTTCTGAAGTTTTCTGCCATAAAACCTTGACATGTATTTGGCATATTGACATTCCCATAACCCCCCCGTTTCATCCCTACTCAGAACAGGCTGTTTTTGAGTTAATCCTCATCAGCTGTGTCAAATCACATCCCACTCAAGAAGATGTGCTTCAGCCATGCAACACTGGGAATACTAATGTGTGCAGTGGTTGAACAAGCCATGTGGAGTCAGCTGTTTGATTTTTCAAAGGAGCCTTTCAAAAGCTTTTGGATACAATCCAATGCAGTTGTATTGGAAATGCCCAATCAACTTTCTGAGGTAGGTGGGTCTTACAGTCATCTGACCACACACAGCATGGAGTTTTCACATCAGTCATGGCCCCGACTGTACAGATCCAGAGACTCTTATTAACAAAAAAAATGGGCATGTATTAGAAAAAGACTAATCCCTGGTGGGAAAACCCCTCTAAGTGACTCCATTGCTGTGTCTTTGGTGGACTGCTTGGACTTCCTGGGTTTTTGTTACTCCTCTGCCTCTCTGCTCCTGTGAGAAGGGTTGCGGTACCCTGAACTCACTCTCTGCAGCCTAAAACATGATCCTCATCCTGGGCAACCACCTGCACCCTTCATCTTGGAGATGCAAACTCTCCACCAGAGCCAGATGATTCCCACAGTTAATCTGGTTTGTTGGCCTTTTATTGGGTTCTCTTGAGACTTCTCGTGTTTTTTTTGTTTTTTTTTGGTGATTCTTGTGCTTTGAGAACTTTGTGCTCCTTACCTGACCATGTGTTTCTGCTCTTTCACGAGCCCCACCGTCTCACCTCACCTCACTCCCCAACACAGGTCCACCCCCCTCACGGACCTTAGATTTCCCTCCCCTCCTTTCCCTGGAATTCCTAAAATAAAGATTTACTTGTTGTAATTTACCTTGTACACTGCCTACGCCTCACTTTGCCGGTCGAAAATTAAAAACTGGGACGTGTTCCCTGGAGGTCCCTACACACTGAACACAGCTTGAGTGTCCTCCGTGATCACTCTTCATGCAAAGTCAATGTACAGCCACAATGGAGCGGGGTTTACCCTCCGGCGATGCGTTGGGTGTGTTCAAGGCAATCACTTAGCTCATCACGCATTACCAAAGGTGAAAAAGTTGAACTCTTCAGGCAGTGTCATGTGTAACTGTGCAGCAGCAGCCAATTAGGGGTGTGTGCATGTGTGACGGTACCTGTAACAGACAGTCATAGGCATAATTACCTCCGCCAAGGAGGTTATGTTTTTGGGAGAATTTGTCCATCTGTCCGTGAACAAAATAACTCAAAAAGTAATGGATGGATTTGGATGAAATTTTCAGGAAATGTTCAGCATGGGAAAAGGAAGAACTGATTCGATTTTGGTGTTGATCGGGATCAGCATCTGGCCACCATGGCGAAAAATGTGATTTCTGTGAATAACTACTGAACTAAAATAGATATCATTATGAATCCAGTTGCTAATGGTATGTTTTCTAAATATTCAGATGAAATAAAGGTAGGACTAATATTTATGGTAAAAATCACAATATGGGTGAGGACTGTGGCGCTGGCGGAGGTCTTCGCTCTCCGAGTGCTTTCCAGTATACGTATATTATGCATATGGTTTTTATTCCGGACTACAGAGTAACAATACGTCCATGTGGGAAACATTAGTGAGTGAGTATGTTAGTTAGCAGACCGCAGAGAACTCACAGAGGATGCTGCTGCAGGTTCATCAGTTGCAGTGTTCTGTGGTTGGTAGGTGAGCGATAAGGATACAGTTGAAATAATGCCAACTTATACATCCTTATATGAATATATGACAGGATTGCAGGGAAACTCAAGCAGATGTGACATCACCAAGCTACGGGCAACAGGGACCAAATTAACGTATTTATGGACACGCATCGCAACTTCAGTGGGCAACATGTGCAAAGCAGCTTGCTGAGGGATCAGCCGTTTTAACGATTGCTTGCACGTTGGCATTCTTGACCTACCAGAACCAATGCTATGCTCCTTTTGATATCGATCCAACAAAGTGTCATCTGAACTACAAGTGTTGATGCAGTTTTAATTTCTTCAAAAACAATTAATTCTTAATGCACCTCTAAATTTGAAGTTGCTCACATTTTTTTTGTGCAACATGAAACCTAAATGAACCATGGAAACCAATCTAAACTATGTGCACTGCTGTCACTGGTGTCCAAATCTTTAACTTGAGTGAAGAGACCATTTTAAGTAGCTTACACTTGAGCCTGTAAGATGAGTCATCTTAAATAAACCACTGTGGAGCAAAGAAAATCCTCAATAGACACAACAACAGGTTTAAGTCGCACACAGTTGTACTTATTGAACCTCTCCGGACGCTGATGCTATTTTGGAGCCTTTTACTGTCTGATCCTCACCATTGCAAATGAACACCCTCGGAGATAAATTAAAGGATTATGGAGGGAAAAAGTCCAATAGAGAGAGAGATTAGAGAGACCTGCAGTGAGATATAAACAGAGACAGACTGATGGGTCACTGTCGCTGTGATGTACAGTGAGGACATGCTTCATTTCTTGATGTTGCTTGATACATATATGAGAAATATTAACAGATATTAATATTTTGAATCATTATTTCTGTTTTTTATGTTTGCAAAGGCATTCAAGAAATCTTAAAATTTGCTTAATCGAAAAGGTAGCTGTGAAATTAGGTTGCAACTTTTTTATTAAAAAACATGTCAGATGAAATGTAAACTTCAGCATAACATAACTTTGCAAAGGCTGTTGCCCCACACAATCTAATTTAGCTTCTTTTCCTGGTTAATAATATGTGAAAGGGGTATTAAAGGCTCAGCCAACTTGCATGTTTTTTCTGGAAAATGAAGTGATGGATCAGTAATCATCAGAATGGCACACAGAAACAAATAAAGAAGAAGTTTAGAATTTCACCCTCACCAAATGCAGGTCTCTCTGGACTGGACTGCTCCTAACTCTTGATTGTGGCTCCCATGGTAATCTATGGAGCAGACTCTGCTACTCCCTTGAATGGGTTATTTCAATAAAAACAAATTACTGATAGCTCAATAGAAAGGTCTTCTGCATCTTGTGCTATTAAAGACTCCACTCTTTCTGTTGCCCTGGGGAGCCGTAAATAAGACAAAGGTTAGGACCATACTAAAGGCCCATGACTTATTGGGGTCTCAAAATACAAGAACATTACATTCTATATATTGGGAAGAATTGTTTTCACACTGTAAAAAATGACAAAAATCTTTGCCTGTTCTGTTTATATTGCAAAGGAGGAGACACAATGGTAGTTTTAGTCCAAAAACAGAGCAGGTGCCTACTTTCTTTAGCCTATTGCAGTCTTCATGGTAAACTTTAAAAGGGTTTGTTTGGGTTTTTTTGAAGAGGGGTTTGATAGAGAACCATAACAGTTGTAAATATAAGTGCCTATACAGGAACTAGGGAGCTCTGTACCTGGGGAAATAAATGTGTTGGCAGACAATAGCAGGTACATAACAGTACATGGTGCCACCAAAAGCCTCATAATAACTCCACTTACAGGTTATGCTCAAAACACTAGTTTGGCACTACAGTAAGATTCTTTACAGTGTTCATGTTTTCCTTGGTAAAGTCCCCATATTTGGAACTGTACGATAAAGGGAAACGTATCCTTCTGCCAGCATCTCCCCTCATTAGATCAGGTCAGGACGCTGCAGCAAGGTCAGGACGCTGCAGCAAGGTCAGGTAGTGGTCACTTGTAGATATGGATTTTTTTAGGCTGATGCCGATACCAATATTTGGCAGAAAAAAATACTGATTACCGATTAATTGGCCGATTAATTAAAATATATAAAATTAATTTTGAAAAAATTGGTCCCAAAACAACACAATGAATATATGAATTAAAGGCAGAACATTTTATAGTTTTGGTTCTTTAGTATTTCTTTAACTTTACACCAGTGAGAAAATTTAAAGTACAATAACATGCAAAAAAAAAAGCATTGAACCTCTGGGACATTGTTTGTATAAACTTAAAAAAAGAGTCACCCTGTATGTTTTACTTCTTGTTGATTAAAACTAAAGGTAGTCTATAGAAAAGGTAGAACCAACTTTTTTGATAGTTGTAAACCAATAGCTATGAGAGGGAAGCAACAGAAACACTAAAGTAACATTCTTTTCATAGGCATTTTTCTTTCTCTTTGCAGCTTTCAAGCACAAAGTAAAATGATGTGCAAATTCCTGCTAAATAAAACATAAACCTTTTTAAAAATGTAAATATATAGATTATTTATGAGCTCTTTGTCACGTTAGTAGTTCATCAGAAGACGGTTTTGGTTCAGGTAGAACCACTTTTTATTTTTAACATTGGCTGATTTAAGTCCCCAGCTACGCTGAAGTCTCTCCTGGATGAGTCTGCTGTTGATGGCGTAGGGCTCAGAGGTAATGGTAGCATAGTTAGCTTGCTAGCTAGTTAGCAAAGCTGCCGTGTTGGGAACATGCGGATAAAGCCGGATTTCTGTCATAGTCACAATAAAACAGTCGCAGCTAAACTGATCCCCTGCCATCAGAAGGTCCAATCCATCAGTATTGACAACGACAGAGGTGGCATCTGTCAGGAAAACTGTTCGGCAGTGCCCGGTCTGTCTGTGAGGCTGATCTGTAGCCGAACTAGCAGAGAGTTGGTGGTCTCTCTGTGTCCAGCAGTAGCAGCGGGACATTGTACACCGCTGAAAGTTACTCGTCATGTCGGACCTTCAGGCTTAAAAGAACAACTCCGTGTGAGTGTAGCCGAGTCATCCATACACACAGCATCAGCAGAGAGCTCGACACTGCGTGTTGCCATGTTTCACAACGTCATCATTCTGCGCTGCTTGGACATCGACCAACGTTTACTGTTTTATGAGAAATTAAGAATATATCAGCGTTACATTGGCAAAACTATGGCCGATGGGTTGCTTTTTTGCTTTTATATTTAGATGTATAAAAAATCAAAAGTGATAGACAATTTCTAATTTCACCTCATTCTGTTTGTGATGTGTACCTTCATGAGATATGGCTTGATGATTAAAATGAGGATAGGAGAATCCACCTCCCTCCCTCGTGTTTACATTGACCATTTAACCGACTACGACACAAGATAGCAGTTTTAAGCCCGGACATGCTCTGCCCAAAGTGTCTTGGGTATGTTCGGGAAAAAAAATCAAAAGCTGTCAAATCTCAACTATCCTTTTATCCCTAACCACTTGTCTGCATTCTTCATCTCTCGATTCCTTCACTCCCTCGCCAAACTCCCATCCAACCTCGGACTGACAGCTGCCCCTGCGAGGCTTCATTTCTGAGTTAAAATTATCTCAGGCACACAGACACTGTCAGTAGTGCATCTTTCCTTGTGTTGTGTTCTGACAGGTGAGCGTTGGGTTGTGTTAGCTTATGAATGTGTATGTAGTTTCAGGGGTCAAACATTACAGCAGCCTCTCTGCCCAGATGTGAACTCGGCTTGACGTGTCCGACCAAGCAGAAAGGTTTGAGAACAACCTGCATATGTACACGAGATGATAATAAAGAGCTGCACAAGAATAGAGAAAGAACTCAACACAACGATACAGTGTTGAATTGCTTAAGTTGGCTTAATTAGACTCAGGAGGCCTAAGTTAGTCTGCTCAGATTGGGGTTTTAACGGCATGCGAACAAGAGAGGAGGTTATAGGTTTGTGTTAAGTTTTGATCAAACTCAAGATGACAAAAAATCAATTAATATGGAGCACAAAGCATTTCAGTGTGTTGCAGCTATGGTTGAAGAAGGACTGAATTCAAAGTTCTTTACAATAGGAAGATCTAAATGTTATTAAAAGTTCATTTTCAAATAGCAGAATATTCAATGATGCGCAGACACCAACAGAGAAAATCCCAATAGTGGCACAGATTTTCAGACAGATGCTTTGTGATGAAAGAAAAAAACAGATGAATAGAGAGGAAAAGTGAAATCCTAATGGGCAAACAAATAAGGCAAACTTTTAATAACACAAATGATGATGAGAAATGAGTGCAAACGTGTACAACAATAGCAGCAAACTACTCCTGAGAGAGAACAATTGCTGCACAAAGTCAATATAATTAATGTGTGTGGATGTTTGTTTGGATGCTCTGAAGGAAAAAGACAGTTTTTTCTTTACTGAATTAGTCCTCTTCAGCTGCAGCTTTAGCAGCCTTATAAAACTACACTCACATTTATTCATCATGTAAGGTCTACTGGAGGTCCTCAGAGCAATGTGTGGCCCACAGTCTGGAATGTGATATTGACACTTCTTGAAAAAGGCACTTGAACTTGAATCTTTTTTTCAAAACAAACAAACCAAACACTGCTGTAAAGGGTAACAAGAACTCATTTGCCTTTCACATTGTGTCATGATAGGTAATATCCACATACCAGACCTTCACCTTGGTGATGACCCTTTCGTATTTTCATCCTTGAGCCTTTAAGTGTCTTTTTCAAAGGAACACACTCAGAAAATACAATAAATGCAATCAAAGTTTTTGCTTTTTTCTGTTTATTTCTTCCTCTTCCCACCTGTCGGCCACTTACACTCAAAAACGAGGCTTATTTCTGCCTGATTGCTCGTCTTGTCCTCTCTCTTGAGTCTGATGATAAAAACTGTGAGGACCTTAGACACATGAGGCACGCTGACAGCCTGTTTGTGTGTTTTGGATCACTGCTGTCTTATCCAGCAGCTCTGTGTTTGTGTGGTGGTGTGTGCACTGGCAGGAAAGACTGGTTAGTTTGATTATAGTCAAATCATACAAGTTTGTTTATTGATATGAACAGAACACATGGTTACAAACAAATCTTTACTTATTGATTTTCACCAATTGATTTTGTGTCTGTCATGCTCAGTTTATTTCACAGTCAGCCTGTGGAAAAGGGTCTGTGTAATGTAATGTTTGTTCATTGTGTTTAAGAAAAAAAAATAAAAAGCTTGAGAGCAGCCAAACACAAATCAGCACAACCACAAGATCATTATGCTCACACTGATCCCCTGTTTTTAAACTACATTCTGAAATTTCCTGTCTTGTTTATTATAAAATAATGTTACAAATGTTTACTGCAAAACTAAATTCTCTTTCTACTGCTGTGCAAAAGTTATTCGCAATCTGGGAGACTCAATATGATTTACAAGGTGTTTACAAGTTTTCTATTCAGAAAGCTAGAAAAGGTGTAAAAAGGAGATGTGTATCTGCTGTTGAGGTTAAACTATGGAATGATGCAAATATCCATTTAAAAACCTGTAATTCATGTTACATCTACAGAAAAATGATCTATAAAGTTATTTTTGAAAATTATTAAGTGTTGAAAATGTAATGATGTGGTTGATTTCTTTACCTTTGGGTTTTGGTAGCTTAATTCTGTTAAATATATGAGCTAGGCTCAGATAAGCATTTTGCTTCTACCTAAGCATTTTCACTCACTACTTAATATAAGAATTCTGGTTTGTTTAAAATGTCTATCTTGTGACAAATATTGTACAATATATGATGACTGAATAAAATCCTACCTATCTACCTTATAATTGAGATTTCAGTTTAAAAAACAGACTCAGGAGAAAATGTTTGTTTGTTATATTTCTTGTGAAGTGTGTTGACTCTGAAAAAAGCCAAGGCCATCCTGCATTCAATACAGCAGACTTCTAATCTCTGACTGCTTGTGTAAGTCAATATTCATGTAGTTATGCAAGTTCCTTGCTGGAGAAATTCAATTGGTTCAAAGTTTTCCTCTAATAATTGAATCACTGAAGCTTTGAAGATGTTCCCCTCTCTTTGGAAACTCTTCACGGGTGCTAATAAGTAACATCAAAAGATACAGCACCCATTGAGTTTTGTAATGTTCCAACAAAACATTGGTAGTTTCACACCAAGATTTGGAAGAGTTGTTCCAATACATGTAGGCACTCTATGCTCGACACAGTTCTTTGGACATATACAGATGCAGCCCCTTTCATTTTTCTTCACTTGGTCTGACTAGTTTGTAACAGTCAGTCCACCTCTGTAGCTGAACTGATATCCCCCTCGATGACGTATCTCAGGGCAGAGCTGAGATAAAGCCCCTATGCAACACATCCTAAAATCAGCTGCAATCAGCAGTTAAAGCAGAGGTTGCATCCATATAGTGGATATAATGGTAGCACATAGGGCATACAGCGCCGCTCCTAAAACTGCATTAATCGTCCAAAAACTCATTAGTTTCACCAATATTTCATCATGGTCCGCTCACGCTACTCCTCCACGACAGTCCGGGGTCGCTCCACCCATGTTTTTATGACTGTGCTGACCTCTGAACTGAAAACTGCTCTCTGGCCAGCTGTTCTTCTCTTTGCCTCTGCGTCCTCCTTTCGATGAGCTCCTCATCTGTAAACTCTGGCTCAAAACTGTAAGGACACCCATCATATTCAAAGTTCTCGTCCACAACATCTTCATCCAATAGATATTAACCCATTTTGCACAAAACTGGAAGAAGAAAGTTGTTGAGTAGCCTGCGGTCGCCCCTGAAACAATGAGCCGCACTGCACATGTGCGGCAGCCGTAAAGAAAGTTTTCAGTTCAGAGGTCAGCACAATCACAAAACATATCTGGAGCAACACCAGACTGTAATGGAGGAGTAGCCCGAGCAGACCATGATGGAATATTGGTGAAACTAATGAGTTTTTGGACGATTGATGCAGTTTTAGGAGCGGCGCTATACATGCCCCGTGTGCTACCATTATTCGGATGTCCGCCGCTCAATTTTGGATCTAAATATCTCCCGAAGCACTGTTTGGTCCGGAAAGCCTTCTGGGTGAGTATATTGTTCTACTTCATTCTATAAACAATGTGAAAGCTGAAGAAACCAGACTTATCCTTTAAGTCTCTCTTAGTTCAAAGGTGTAATTCATTTCTCTTTTTTCTCTTGAAAAACACTGTTTTATTACTCTACACTGTCTCAAAAAGATAATGAAAGACAGATTATGTGTTTTTGTCTCTGGTTCTGCGAGTAATGGGAACACCAGGTCTCTATCACAGAACATGATCAGAGAATAAAAAATAGATTACTACTAAAAGACAATGTTCTCTAGTTTTCTGGTGGTTAGTATTGCAAACAGCACCCCATAAACAACACATGTTCATGCGGACATGCACCTCATGAAAGAGGAAAAAAAATAATTTCGAGTTTTAACTTTGTCCAAATGTTTTTTTCAGAAAGGAAGAAAACCTAATACATTCATCCATTGAGACTTAATGATGAAGTAAATGAGGTATTTAGAAATTATTCTAAACACATTTTGAATGAAGTAACAAAAACCAGGATTTTGTTTTTCCTTCACTTTTTGTTTGATTTTGTCAACTTGGTTTTCATGTGTCATCAAGTATTTTTCTTAGACCTCCTTTTTGTTCTGCAGGTAGTCAGTGAACACAGCCACCATTTTTCTAGTACAATTTTGTTTAACTATATTATTGGCATCGAAAAGGGTATCTGAAAATTAACTTTCTTATATGGTATTGCATCCAAGCTTAAAATAGCCTATGTGGCAATATGTATTAAATAAGCATTATGACAGATTGTTTGTTCTTAAATAATCTTTTAAAGGCATCTTTTTAGTCTGATTAGTATT
This sequence comes from Scarus forsteni, assembly GCA_036419115.1. Classification (NCBI taxonomy): domain Eukaryota; kingdom Metazoa; phylum Chordata; class Actinopteri; order Labriformes; family Labridae; genus Scarus; species Scarus forsteni. The sequence goes on from JAZDUH010000182.1 coordinate 554,441, forward strand.
CTTAAGTAGCCAAGGAAAAGCCTAATTAGGCCAAAAGTGGGATTTTACTGAACTGAATACTGAAAATGCAGACAGGTGTATTTAGTGGCTTTATAGCTCTGCATCTTTTTTTCTCCATGTGTCCAATCACTTCACATATTGCATGTGTTGCTTTGTCATTCAGAGGGAGTGTTATTAAGAACTCTTAGCAGAAACGCACTAAATGAGGTATAGTATTTTTAGACTTTCAATTTTTTAATGATTGAATCGTAATGTTATTTATCTTTCAGAGTCATTTGCCCAAACTGTTATTATAATACATGTTATTTTAAAAGTGTCTTTCATGATACCTAAGGGTGTAGTACAAGATTAAAACAACAAAAATACCAGAGAGCAGCAGCAACCAGCGATCACTCACCCGTGGGCTGCAGAATAGGATAACAGAAAGCAGGAAGAGAGCAAAAAACAATTCCAAACTAGACACCTGTCAGGGGAGCTCAGTGTGGGATTGGAAAAAACACTTCAGAAAACATTTAGTTTTATGTTGTGAAATTAAGAGGACCAACTTACAGTACTCAGCTGTAATTTGCACAATAACATGGCAATTCTAATGTATTATTATATACAATGCTAATGAAAATCACAGGTGGGTTCCCAACCCCCAGCTGACCCAATATAGCAGAATACAAGCTGCAATGGCCTTTATAGAATATAGTACTGCTGAGGAGGTGTTTTCACCAGCTTTTTTTGTTTGTGAGTAAGATAACTCAGACAAATGGATAAGATTTTGGGGTATTGTTAGATATTGATGGTACCATGCATAGGCCAGTGTTGCTCTTGAGGGGTTATATGGCACCACAAGCTCTTTAAGATACTTCGGTGCGTGTCCACTAAGAGCTTTGTAGGTGAGAAGAGGAATCTAGAAATCCATTGTAGATATTGGGAAGCCAATGCAGGGAGACTAATACATCACCCTGTCCTGTAGATTTAGCAGGGGTGATCATTTGGAGGGAGGGCGTCAGGAGGTCAGGATGCTCCCTGACAGTGGTCACCTGTTTCAAACAGTAAGTGGTACCTGCTGGCCAACCTGCCCTCCTTCAATTGCTTTTTGTCATCTCAGGGAGAACATCTACCTGTCGGGTGGGCTGAATCATCCTCCGCACCAGCACTGATGTAGCTTTCCTTTCATAGTCATTCAGTGGTAAAGAGTAGGACAGTGGATGCATCTAATGTATCATATTGAATCTAAAAAAGTGTCCTCGTCTGTTACTTTATTTTTTCTCAGTCTGGCTTCAAAGTCTCTGCAGTGTTGCACACTTTGTTGCTCTGTAGTTTCACACTGTGCACTCTGTGACTCCCTCGATGGGACAACTTAAAGTTGGTTCTCCAGGGACTGAATTTCTTCCTCTGTGGTCATCTGTGCCAGAATCCTGCCCCATGCCCAGATGTTGACATTTCAAAGTAGTAATACATAAGGATTTGTACTGTTTTCATTCATAGAAATATAAATTTGCGCATAGGCATTTAAACAGGTCTGCATGTGTCCTCTCAGTGTCAGACAGTCAGTGGAGAAATCAAAAATGCTCCAGCCATTTAACAGGCTCCGCACTGTAACTTTGCTGACTGGAAGCAAGATCACCGACTCTGCTGGTGTTAAATGTCAACACAGACAACAGGAAGCTGAAACAAACACTGTTTGGATATTTGTCTGGTTCAGATGTCAACACAGCAGCAAACATCCTTTAGTCAAGCTATTTCAGTGCACATTTTTCACACCTCTGAACAGTTTTCTAACTTTTATAGAAAACTGACAGAAGATAAAAAAAACAATTAACCATGTTGGCTGTTTAAATCATTGTTTATCCATCATCATACCACTCTTGATTCCAACCTCATCTTCTCCAGCCACATTAATAAAATCATCCAGTCCTATTTCTGTCACCTGCGTTCAATATCAAAAAATTAAACAAATCCTCAACCCCTCAAACCTTGAAAAAATAATCCATGCATTCATTTTCTGGATTAAGGCTGGATTATTACAATTCTCTCCGCCCCGGTTTGATTCAGAATTTCCTTACGCGCCTCCAACTAGCTCAGAATACAGCAGCTTGGCTTTTAACTTGTTTTAGTAGACGACATCACATCAGTCCAATTTTAGCCTCCCTCTCCTGGCTTCCTGTCAGTTTTAAAATTGATTTTAAGATTTTGCTGATTACTTTTAAATCACTCATTGGTCTGGCCCCCAGCAATATTTCAGAGCTAGCAGTTCCAATATCAGCCAGCTCGTAGCTCCTCTGGCGAAGGCCTCCTGGCCGCTCATCAGTTGAGGCTAAAAACAAAAGGTCACACAGCTTTCTCCATCAGAGCTTCTTGACTTTGGAACGACCTGCCAGAGGAGGTAAGGCGTGCAGAGTCTGTCGCTTCTTTTAAGTCACTGTTAAAAGCTCACTTTTACAGACTAGTTTTCTTTCGTCTCTTTAACCCTATTTTTTTTTGTCTTTTTAGCTTTTTCTGTCAGCTTTGCTCTTATCTTTTTACCTCCTAATACTTTTAAGTCCCTCTTCTTTTATTTATATTTCCTATGTTAACATCTTTTCTATTATTTATTCTTTTATTATCATCTTATTATTTTATTATAATTATTTATATTGCCTTTATGTAAGTGTTCTGTTTTCTGCTTTCACCCCCTTTTAACTTTTCTGACTTTTTTTTTTTTCTAGCTTTTATTTCGGTCCTCTTGGTCACATTTTACGTTGCAGGGTTCTTGTATTGTCTGGGTCCTTGTGACATGCTTGTGTCTCTTGTGTTTTTCTGTAACAGTGCCTTGTTTTAAACTGTGCTTTTTGTTTATACTTCCTAGTGCTAAAGCTCTTGTAATTGATGTCTGTATGCTCTAGACTGATTGTCAAAATAAAGTTATTATTATTATCATTAAAGGAATTAAATGTAACCAAGCCAGAGTTCCAGCTGAGATGTACTGAAGAGTATTAGGGCCACCGTGAGAAAAAAAAATGAGAGGGGGTAGAATTTTTTTTTCATCATGCATTTCAAGAAATCGACATGTCAAGAAAAATGTCGAAATGTCGAGAAAAAAAGACGAAATGTCGAGAATGAAGTCGAAATGTTGACAAAAATGTCGGAATATAAGATTGAAAATGAAGTTGAAATAGGATGTCGAGAATAAAGTCGAAATGTCGAGAATAAAGTCAGAATATAATGGCGAGAATAAAGTTGAAATATGTCGAGAATAAAGTTGACCTTTTGAGACCAACAACCAGCACACTGCTTCAACAAAATGCTGTCCAGTCACTTAGATGAATTAGTGAAATTATACTTCGAACTCGGCTTTAATAACAAAGAAATACTTCCTCTTTTAGCCCACTATAGAGCCCCGGAGGTGTCAGGGTGCAGAATATTTTATTAATGCGAGGGTACGCCTTCTATTGTGTCAGCACACGTTATTAAAGCGTTACACCACCATAATAAAGTGAGGGAACGGGATAAATAAAGTGTTATAGAACTATAGAAGGCGTTCCCTCGCCTTAATAAAATATTCTGCACCCTAAAACCTCCGACATATTTCTTTATTCCTTTATTCTCAACATTTCGACTTTATTCTTGACATATTTCAATTTCATTCTGGACATTATATTTCGACTTTATTCTCGACATTTCGACTTTTTTCTCGAAGTGCATGACGAAAACAAAATTCTACCTCCTCTCATTTTTTTTCTCACGGGTGGCCCTAATACTCTTACGTAGAAATGCATATACTTTAAATTTGTGTTGTAAAATCAGACATGGTTTCATCCTCTCTTCTTCATCTGCTTTAGCACCTCATTGCCTGTTCTGATTTTATGTAAAAAATCAACTTCCAAAATGTCATAACAATTGCAAGAAGGTGGTCACTGTTGAGCACTGTGATTGCTGGTTAGTCCCGTCAGTCTTCTGCCTCCAGAGATCAGCCTATTGTTACATTCAGTTGGGTATTTGGGTTTTAAACTGATAACCGTCACAACACTATGCTATTTGTTCAACTTTCATACTTTGTGTTGTCTAATTGTCATGATTCTTACCGTAACTTATCGCCCAAAAAATGTTTTATTTTCATTTATAGACGGAGACACTTAAGCTGTGTCTCCACTAAGCAGTACAGTTAAAACTCTGTTTTTTTTTCTTTTGCACCTTCTAATGGGAATACCCAACATCTATACACATAAATGGGTGTTTTTTGGTGGGATTTAGGCACAATCCAAGAGAGGTGAGAGGGTTTACCATTGGCTGGAAGTTGGATGGTAATTGGGTGGAACTTAGCAGGCATTTGGCTGGAAGGGGAAAACTGAAGTGGCTGCATTTGTGTGTTGGATATCATCTTTAAAATATAAGTCTGGTGGCTTTCTACATCTTAAAAAAGCACAAGAGTGGTGTGATCATGGCTGACATTATGTGTTACATTTTTCTGCAGGACAACTGGATTCAGGCTTCCTGGGTTTTAGCAGCTCACTGCAAATACAACAGCCTAGTGTCCGGCAGAAAGCTGTGACCCGGTGTTGTCCAAACTTTTGACACCAAGGGCTGCATAAAGAAAATGTGTGCTGGGCAGAGTACTGCAAACATTTCAGACAAGTTATTGAGCATTTTCAGTGGAGCAGGAGGGTGCAAAAGAGTGAGCTGGAGCGTGGTCACAGCTGTGAGCATCATTGAGCAGTGAGAGCGCCTCTTACTTATTTGTGATTGGGGTGTGAGTCAGAGGATTTCTCTCAGAGAGCAGAGCAGGGTGAGGTGTCTGATTCCACTTCAGACTTGACTCTTCGTGTGAAGGAAGGTCATCCTCAATCAGATACTTTTTTTTTTTTTATATGAAATCTTGATACATTTTATAACACCAGGCTTTTCCCTCATAAAGCACGCATGATTTCCAGGGGTCCTAAACCAAGAACAAGGATCATTTCTAATTTACAGTCCGATCAAGACGTCTAGAGTTTTTCTTAGTCACCCTCTCATTTCACATTTCTCCTCTGGGAGTGAGTTTGAGCAGAGAAGTTTCCTCCTCCTCTACAGCAGAGCAAGATGAACCAAAACAATCAAAAGAACATTACAGAGTTTATTAACGCAGGCCTGCTCATTACCTCACAGCTCAATTAATCTCCAAAGAGTTTCACAATCCACAACAGCCCTCCAAATGAAACAGGATAATTTGATATTTTCACATGATGTAACCACACAGTCTCTTTATGGTAGTGTTAGATCAATATTTTCCCATAATGGATACACGTTTGATTCATTTGTCTCTGTGCTGCTTAATTTGAGTGCTGTCAAGGGTGTTCACAACTCTGAAGAAATTAGTGGTTATGTGTCTACTTCTGTCTGTAATTGTATCCTTATATAAGCGTTCTCTTCCTCTAAGAACTGACAGAGGCCTTCTGTGCTTAGAGTCACAGACCTCACTCTCAAGCTTGACTCAAGTGAGGGAGGATTGACCTGCACACTAAGTGAAATAGTTGAACTCTTAACAGCCTTGGCTGAAGCAAACCATTAGTAACACTGGGTCAAGGTTGCTTTCACCATCCTGATAATTTAAAAGGTTCTCTGAGGCTGTTTTTGTCATATTGCTGGAGAAGTTAACAGTCTGGTCTCCTGGCAAATACAGTTTCTTATTTTGATTGAGAAACAGCTATATGGAGCAACAGTTGACTCTGTGATATTTAACAAATCTGTTGTTTAATGGTTAAACAGATTGATATGCTAACAGCACAGACTGCAGACAGAAGCTTATGTGTCCTTTTTCACTGATGTAATATGAAAATATGTACGCTAATTTAAATCACTTATCATTAAAGGGACTGTGAGGAGTTTCTAAGTAATTACAAAAAAGTCTCATATATATATATATGAGACTTATATGCCTGATCGAAATACATACTTTAAGATGAGTTTTATAGCATCAAAAAAGGTTATCTATAAATGCTATTCCTTAGCTTCACGGTCGGGTCGGACAGGGCTGGACTGGCCTGGATAGTCAACTTCGGGAACAAGACAATTAAAACTAGAGCAAATTTATATTATTCGGACACGTCTTAGAGCACCAAGCTGTAAGTAGCGATGTATAGCCGGCTACAAAACTATGATAGTTTTCCAACAATTGTTTGTTGTCACACATCAAAAACTACCACTACGTAACTAGAAAGAGATACATTACCTCGTCGCTTTGCATCCAGTTAGTTGTTGAGAAAAGAAGTTGTAAAGCAATGCAGAGTTCTGAGTAAGATCTGAGCTGCATTCATTAGCATCACAACAAACTCACGCTTTGGCTTGGGTCACGTCTTTCAGTGCGTTCCAGTTGTAGTCAGAAGAAGGACTTTCCAAGTTCTGAGCAGAAAACTGCTACTGGAACATATGGAACCCCAAAAGAGTCATAATGAAATAAATAAAAACAACATTGTGAAATAAATACCATTTTGATAAATGACAGACAGATATGAAATATGGCCATTAAATTGTAAAATAAGGCAATATTATAATGAAATATATTGTATTATTCTTTATTATTGAATTATTATAATTGAATATTTCATAATGAATATTTTAAAATTTTCATTCTTTTTTAAATAATGACTTTTTACATAATTTCCAAGCTTTATGAAATAAAAAAATGTTTTTAACAAAGTCATTTTTTATTTCATAACGTCATTTTCCACAATGGCCTTTTTATTTCATAATGTCGTTTTTCAGCAAATTTGACTTGGTCTGTCAATCAAAGCACATAAGGCGGAGCCAGTTAAGTGATTGGCTGATCCTTTACACAGACACTGCAGCAGAACTTGCACTATCGATTCTAACGTGGAGATTATCACTAACGATGAGAAGCCTGAAAACATGACAACACGAGTTCCTGACATGTTTGAGACGGAATGGCTGCAGGAGCGAGGTCACTTTCAGAGTTTCTTCACTTCAGCCTGAGAGAGGACTGCTAACGCAGGTGACCACACTACAACCCAGTACATATGGGGCCCCGTGGAGTGTGGTCACCTGCGTTAGCATTTGTGAGCGTCGATGCTGGGCTGTAGTGCTGGGAGTAACTCTGTTACTTTTGCCAGTAACGGGTAATCTAACTAATTACTGTTTCAATAGTTACTACGCCGTTTTAAGTAATTTGTTGTAATTGGTAGTTACTTTTCCAAAGGGACAGTTACTTGACAGGTGTTTGAAGGGATGCATGGAGCTAAGTTTCAGGAGCAGGACCACTCCTCATTTTCTGTGCTACTCTCAACTCAACTCCACTTTATTTATAAAGCACTTTAAAAACAACCACAGCTGAGACAAAGTGTTGTACATAAATAATCAAGACATGAAACAATTTAAAACAATGGACAAAATAAAAAGGTATAGACACTAAAAGAGTTGTTTCATTATTTTTAAACAATTCAAAAACAATAAAATAATAAAGTAAAAACAAACCAGAAAATAATAAGACAGAAGCAAAGTCTCATGTTGGGTTAAAAGCCAAGAAATAAAAATGGGTTTTAAGGTGAGTTTAAAAATAGACAGTGAAGGGGCTTGTCTAATGTGGAGGGGAAGCTCGTTCCACAATTTAGGAGCAGAGACAGAAAAAGCTTGATCCCCTCTGAGCTTCTGTTTTGACCTGGGTACCTCCAGGATTAGCAGATCAGCTAACCTGAGGCTCCGAGCAGGAGCATAGGGCTGAAGAAGCTCAGAGAGGTAGTATGGGGCCAGACCATTTAAAGATTTAAAAACAGATAAAATAATCTTAAAATAAACTCTAAAAGGCACAGACATCCTGTGGAGGGATTGCCAGGATGGGAGTACTGTGCTCCTTCTTACGTACTCCAGTTAAAGTTGTGCGGCTGCATTTTGAACCAGCTGGAGACGTGTGAGGGAGGACTGGCTGACTCCAAAATAGAGTGCATTACAATAATCCAGCCGAGATGTAATCAAGGCATGGATTACTGTTTGAAAATGCTGTTGTGCAAGAAACCTTTGCCACTTTTGCCAGCTGCCTAATATGGTAGAAGCTGGACTTTACCACTGAACTTTTGCTGATCCAACTTAAAATCACTGTCCATCTTAAAACCCAAGTTTGAGACTGTAGGCCTCAAATAATCTGATCGAGGACCCAAGTCAAAAGGAGGGGGTTCACAGGGGCCACTGGGACCAAACACCATCACCACCCCTTCTCATTAAAATTTAAGAAATCCAAAGCCAACCAGGCTTTGATGTCTTCAAGACATGACAGAAGAGGTGTGAGGGAGAAAGCATTTTCCTTTCTCAGTGGCACATAAATCTGACTGTCATCAGCATAACAGTAGAAGGAGATGCCATGCTTCCTCAGAAAGGAACCCAGGGGCAATAAATACAAAGAAAAAACAGGGGCCCTAAAATTGATCCCTGTGGAACCCCATACTGCAGTGGTGCAGAGCTGGACTCAGAATCACCAAAGTTCACACTCATGCTTCAGTCAGCTAGATAAGATCTAAACCAGTCCAGTGCTGTACCACAGATACCCACTTGGTGATGTAGCCGAGCTAAAAGGGTATTGTGGTCCACAGTATCTAAGGCTCCTATCCAGCAAAACCAGAATTACATGATTACCAGAGTCATTTGCCAGGAGGATGTAGTTCAAGACTTTTTACAATGCTGACTCTGTACTATGAGAGTTTTGAAGCCAGACTGAAAGACTTCCAGGCATAGACCGCGGAACGTGTTTGAACAAGGGGGGGCCACAATCGCAAGGGGGGTCACCGAAATTTTCGGTCAGACATGATGCGTAGCTGAGGCTATAGACTACACTATACACGGACACACACGTAATGCCATCATCTACCAGGCTGTTGTTAGCTGTTGTTAGCACGCTGTGTCTGCGTTGTTGTATGAAGAATGTGATTATCACTATAATACATTTTTGTGAGATTATACATCTCACAAAAATGTATTATTAAAGTTTTCTTTGATTCAGTTATTATTATTTTAGTCTTAATTCACACGCTGTAGAATGAAGTAGAGGAGATCAACATCCATATTTTATCATCATTTTGTCAGTAGACCTCACACATTTGATGTCATTGGCTTTATGTTCAATCATGATATCCTGTAAAATACTTTGATTCATAACTTTTCAAATGATATGACACTTAGTATTAAAAGCTTACGGCCCATGCACAGGATAATTTTGCGTGTGCATGATAAACTTCTTATTTATTTTTGCCGATGTCCCATTTAGAGTCAAAATCTTTTTTTGGTCATAAATATTATTCCCTGGATGTGGAGGACATATAAACATGGGTATGTAACTTGTTACTTAAGCTGTCAGATAACTGTAACAGATTTCAAAAGCAGGACAAATGAACACACTTGCCTTCTGTCAAAATTGAACTAAATTACAAAATTTAAGGAAGCTCATTTAGTTTTGTTATGTTACCTGGTACAAGATTAAAACAATAACAAAATGTATCAGCATGCTGAAAACCAATGAAATACTGAGTTACTGACCTTGTTTATTTTTCATATTACTATTTAATCTAGTTTAATTTTAGTTATTTCTTTATTTTTATTAACTACTCTCCCTTTCTTCTTCTTCCCCCCCTTTTCCCCCTCTTCTTGTCAATACTTCTGACAATTGTCTGTCCATCTGTTTTGTCTCTTGTGGTGTGAATGAGTAAGACTGAATTGATTATCTGAATAGGGAATGGGAACTTTGTCTCTAACATACTGTTTTTTACGGAGACATTATTTTTTAATGATATCTGTAATTTCCTTGTTTATTTTTTCTCTGCACCCATCCCATAAGTTGGAAAAAATAATAAAAATAATTTTAAAAATGTATCAGCACAGTACAGGAATATGAAGGGCCCCAATGACTGGGTCTGCCTTGGGCCCCCGTATGACTAGATCCGCCCCTGCTATGGCAGCATGTTTGTAAATATAAATCTAACAATACTATGTATACAGCTGATCTAGAGCGACACACCCCAGTCAGAAGTACAAATAAATTGATTATTACAGGAGCTAAATAACTGTTCACACTGGAGGCATCCATCTTCAATTGACACCTCGGGGTGGCGAGGTTTCACCGAGTTCCCAGTAGGAAATTCAGACTTCGGGGGACGTTCCAGTTTTAGTTTCCCACTCAGAGCTCAAAATTCCTACTTCTAACTACAACTTGAACGCACCGGAGACGTGAAGCCAAATGTGTTTGTTTGTAATGGTGAATGCAGCATGGATCTTTGTCGGAACTCTTCATTGCTTTACAAGTTCTTTTTCAACAACTTACAGGATGCAAAGCCACGAGGTAATGTGTCTCTTTCTAGTTACGTAGCGGTAGTTTTTCATGTGTGAAGACAAGCAATGCGGGGAAAAGTTATTATCGTAGTTGTAGACGGCTATATATCGCTACTTACAGCCCGGCGCTCTCAGATGTGTAATATAAATAATAAAATAATATAAATTTGCTCTAGTTTTAATTGTCTTGTTCCTGAAGTTGAGTATCCAGGCCAGTCCAGCCCTGTACGACCCGACCAGGAGGCTAAAGAATAGCATTTATAGATAACCTATTTAGATGCTATAAAACTCATCGATAAGTGTGTATTTCGACCCAAAAAGTTGCCTGGGCCACGGCCCGCCTGGCCCCCCCGCTTCCGCGGTCTATGCTTCCAGGACACCATGCTCATCCAGAAACACCTTTAACTGAGCATGGACAACCTTCTCTAAAAATTTTGAAATAAAAGGGAGCTTGGAGATGGGCCGAAAATTGGCCAGAACACTGCAATCGAGGCTAGGTTTCTTAAGTAAAGGCTTCACCACTGAATGTTTAAAGCTTTGAGGAACAACACAAGAAAAAAGACTGCTGTTAACGATTGCTAGTACCAACTGCCCTATACTAGGAAAAACCTCTTTAAACAGGCTTGGGGGGACAGCATCATAGGGAGAACCTGATGGCTGAATTTGCCCAACTTGGTCTTCCAAGAACAACAGATACACAGGCTCAAACTTTAAAAGAGCTGTAGAACAAGGAACAAGGTCAGAAGGGTCAGGCACAGAAGTTGAAATGAACATGACCTTGCAGATGCAATCTTATCAAGAGAAAAGTACACCAAGCTATTGCACATTTCAGCAGATGCCTCCAAGCTGACAGGCTGGGCATTAAGATCAGAATCAATGGTTTTAAATAACACGTGGGTTATGATGATTGGATTCAATGAGGTTTGAAAGGCACTATCTTTTGGTTTCTTTAACAGTATTTTGGTAACAGCGTAAACAGTCCTTAAAGCTATGGTCTACGATTTGGAAGCTTTGTACATATTAATAACACCGTTTATAAGGCTGTTATGGTCCTATGGTCCTATCTACACAGTATAAAGACAAAAAAGAATGAAAAAAATCCATTCAGTATATCCGCTGAAAAGCTGCATACTAGCTGACCAATCAAGCCTAAGAACCTGCAACTATTAATTGGTCCGTGAGTTAGTCCATGAGTCCATCCAATCCTCGTCTCCCTCACTACGCAGTACGCAGCATCTTGCCCATGGTCCCGCCTCCTCCCCTCTACCTCCGGTGAGCAGCTAGCATCGTTAGCTACTGAACTATCATGGAGCCGGAAAAGCCTAGCGCCGAACCCAGGAATCCGCCTCCCTCTCCCAAGACAGTCTGGCTGCAGACCACCCTTCTCCTCTCCCCTCCCTCGTCTCCTCACTCGCAGCACGCAGCATCTTGCCCATGGTCCCGCCTCCTCCCTCTACCTCCGGTGAGCAGCTAGCAGCGTTAGCTACTGAACTATCATGGAGCCGGAAAGCCTAGCGCCGAACCCGAATCCGCCCTCTCCTGCGGGCCCAACGGAGCTCTGCCGCTGGTGGAGGCCTGTTAGCGGGCTAACGGTTAACGAATAGCCTCAGCCGGCCGTCAGACCTTCAGCATCGGCCGTTTCGCCCCTGGTTGATCAGGTAATGGCTTTGTTTACTACAGTGGGAGATGTCTGCTGAATAACTCTGGTTAGTTTGTGCCTGCACGGGCTAATAACTTGTAGGGGAGCGGGTTAGCCTGTTAGCCGCTAATCGTTTGCACTGTAAGCTGAGCTGGGGAGGACAGGCTGAGAAAGATAAATCCTCCCCCACACTCGGCTCCGCTCTGGCGGCGCCAGACCCGCATTGCCGCCGGTCCAGTTGAAATGGCTACTGCTGTGTGTTATAAGGGAGATGTCTGTCGTGTTTGATACTTTCAGTTGAGCTGAGCTGTTTTTGATTGAGTTTGCTGCTGATATATTGTGCTAGTCGCTCGTAGCTCTGCCGGAGGGGGGTTATATGAGCCGACACGAGCTGGGGGCGGGATCTTGGAACACGGAGGGGAGAGGTGAGGGAAGGGGGGCAGGCTGCGGTTTCAAATCGTAGACCACAGCTTTAAGGATTCGGAGAGAAACCTGAAGCTTGTCCTTCTTCAGCGTTGCTTAGCTTTGTGGCACTCTCGTCGTTCAGCGCGAGTTACCTCATTAAACCAAGGCTCAGATTTAGTCTTGGGCTGTACAGTTTTTAATGGAGCCACAGAGTCCAGTATGGTCTGACAGGAGGAGTGAAACCAGGAGCTGAGCTCCTCTGTGTTAACAGAGGCTGGACTGACACAGAGCTGATAATAAGCCACACAGAACTGACCAGCAGTAGAAGAGTTAAGAAACCAGCTCTCTGAATGGGGGTGCAAGATTTAACACCAGTACAAGAAAAAGCAACTTTAAACAATATAGGCACATGATCACAGATTTCCAAATTAGACACAGATAGACCATGAGAGAGGACAAGGTGTAATGTATGTCCATGCTCATGTGTGCGACCAGACACAAACTGCACCAAACTAAAAGCCTCAATAAGGCTAAGGAAGTCCTTCACCAACGGCTTTTCAGGACAACACACATAAATATTAAAATCCCCAAGAAGAAGGACTCGGTCATAGCTGGACATGATCTCTGCCAGGAAACCAGAAAAGTCATTCACAAAGTCTTTATAGTATATAATGACATCGCACATCATGGGGTCGGAACAACCCGCCTCAAATAAACTTACCTCAAAGCTAGAGAAAGATGATGAGATGGTGCACTGCTTGCATTTAAAGCCATTTCTATGAACACTCACCGTCCCTCCACCACGACCCGACATCTGCTGCACTCACCGACACTGATCCAAGTCTCTGTCATGCAGAGGAAATCCAGGGCATGGGAGCAGAAGAAATCCCTCAGAACATAAGTTTTGTTTGCCAGGGATCTGCCGTTTACCAAGGAAATCCTGGCAGGAGCTGGGGCCTGTGGTCCAGTGGATTGGTGAGTTCAGGGCAGAGTCCTCAGGACCCGATAGTTTATTCCACGCTGTGACAGCCAAAGAGGGCAGAGGCGACGGGGCTGGAGTCCCTCAAGTGAGCCGGTGACAGGTACCAGCCATACGCCGATGGGGTTTAGGAAGCGCCGAGGCACAGTCAACAGAGGGAATAATCCATGTCCTGTCTGGGGAATGGACGAAGATTGTGACTACCAGAGCTTCAGCTTGACCAGTATTCTTTGCTTTCGGTGTTCCTGTAAAGTCAATTGTATTAATGTGAATTCACATGACTTACTGTAATTTAAAGATACTGTATTGTAAATTTTACAGCATTTATGTGTCAGGGTTGCTGTCAAACATGATTTGTTTTCAAATATGTTCCTGTGAACAACATACAAAGTAGAAACTACAGTGAAATCGCTGCAAATTAGTCAGTGATGTACTACTGTGATATATTAGTGATATTTTTAACAGTAAAGCCAAATGAAACCATGAAACAATCTTAGACCCCATTTTATCTTTTTAACAATAATGTTAAAGGTCTGAAACACAACCAACAAATGGCTGCTGTGAAATAATTTGAATTCTTTTTTACCTTAAAGGGACTGTGAGGAGTTTCTAAGTAATTGCAAAAAAGTCTCACTTTTAGATATATGCCTGATGGAAATACACACTTTAAGATGAGTTTTATTGCATCAAAATAGGCGATCTATAAATGCTATTCTTTAGCCCTCCGGTTGGGTCGGACAGGGCTGGACTGGCCTGGATACTCAACTTCGGGAACAAGACAATTAAAACTAGAGCAAATTTACATTATTTTTTTTTATTATTTAGATTACACGTCTTATAGCACCGGGCTGTAAGTAGCGATATAAAGCCGGCTACAAAACTACGATACTAAGTTTTCCAAAGTTTGCTTGTTGTCACACATCAAAACTACCACTACGTAACTAGAAAGAGATACATTACCTCGTCGCTTTGCATCCTGTAAGTTGTTGAAAAAAGAAGTTGTAAAGCAATACAGAGTTCTGAGGAAGGTCCGAGCTGCATTCATTAGCATCACAACAAATACACGCTTTGGATAGCACACGTCTTGTGGTGCATTCCAGTTGTAGTCAGAAGTAGGAATTTTGAGTTCCAAGTAGGAAACTGCAACTGGAACGTCCCCAAAGTCTGAATTTCCTACTGGGAACTCTGTGAAACCTCGCCACCCCCCCGAATTGACGATCGAAGATGGATGCCCCCAGTGTGAGCAGTTATTTAGCTCCTGTAATAATCAATTTATTTGCACTTCTGACTGGGGTGTGTCGCTCTAGATCAGCTGTATACATAGTATTGTTAGACTTGTATTTACAAAAATGCTGCCATAGTGATAATCACATTCTCCATGTGATATTTGTGAACAACAACGCAGGCGTGCTAACAACAGCTTACAATAGCCTGGTAGATGGGCATGTTTTTTTCCGACTTCAACTGGAACGCTGATAAGTTGGAGATGATGTCACTCCCAGTTCTGAGGTTACTGGAACACAGCATTACGACAGTCGCCGCTCGTGCTCATGGGTAGCAGAGTCTTTATGTCGCCGGTAATAAATTCTCCTCACAGTCCCTTTAAATAACTTATATGTCTCCTCTCTTAAATTCAGATCAGTTTGAGTCCTTTTATGAAGACACTTGTTCTCAGCTGTGTTGAGCCCCGTTACCTGCTGATCCTTTATTTTGGAGCGATAAAGCAGCAGATTTGGCAGCTGTGTTTCTGCTGTGAGACTCAGTTTTCTACACTGCAGCTCAGCATTCTTGGATCAAAACTCTAAGCATAGTTACTCCTAGTTGGATTTTCAGGTTTGTGAGACCTGTTTTCATTTTTCATCAAATGAAAAATGATACAATAAATTATTTTTCCAAACTCAGACTTTTTTGCCTCGGCTCATTCTCTGTGAAGAACAAATATCAGATCACAAATTAACTGACCTCACACTGTACACCCCTCTTCACATTTATATTACATTCAGGATGTTCGGGTCTACTGGACCCGGAACTAAAAGTGTAGAAAATGTAGGTCCTGTGTACCCTCACTCTGTCCTCCTGCCTTTAGGGCCTGCTGATAGTGTGCATGGGATCTAATTTCGTACCAGGCGCACCTGCCCTGCGCTGCGTCTGCGCCGCACCAACATTGTGTGTCTAGCGCACTTTGCAAATTTCCTGCAGTGCGCAGAGAGGCGCACTCCAAGCGCAGAGAGCTGCACCCACGCCTCCGTCCCTTGGTGACATACTGTATACTCTCCCGATATCTCCTCCTCATCCTCCTTGCAATAATGTACTCCATCTTAGCAGAGCCTTTGGTGACATACTGTATACTCTCCCAGTATCTTCTCCTCCTCCTTGCAATAATGTACTCCATCTTTTTAGATCACGTTAGAAAATAAAGACTAAAACAGAGAAACATGGGCAATCACAGTTAAATCCTTAAGACACTAAGTGACATACATTTATTTTCTCTCTTTATTCTCTGTCCTCAGTGACTGTGAACCACATGATTTTGACCTCATAAGTACATTTTCATTTAATAGCCATACTTCACACCTAATTTTTGTGTATTTACTCTAGGCTCCTGGTTTACATCAATTTATTCCTAAGTCAGAGATAGTGTTTGTGAAAGTTAATATGCGCCTGTCACCAAATTACAGCAGAAGTGGGTGCACTTCACCTGCGCCGAGAATAGACCAGGTTGGAGCTGGCGAGCTTTCAAGGCACGTTCTGCGCAGTTTTTTGGCACAAAATTGTCACTGCGCCAACCTGAATTTGTCGGCACCTCCCCCTGGTGCGCCGTCACACCCATCTCTACCAAATTGCACAGCTGTGCGCCAGGCTCTACGCTACGCCATGAAAGTAGAGCGCCATGTGTGCATGTGTGTGTGCTGGTGTGTGTGTCTGCACCTACCATTCCCGCACAAGGTTGCAAAATTGTTGCAAAATTCAGGCATGGACACACCTACTCTCACATTCCCACACAATTTATCCTTTGTCTTGAGAGAACTGATCTTTTTCTTCTAAGGCTTCTTTAACACTAAATTTTAACAGGTAAACATGTCGTACAGTATCTTGATAATTGATTTTCTTTTTTGTTACATTTTATTAAAAAAATTATGATGAGCAGCTCTTTGTTTCATAAATAAGACCTAACAAAGATAAAGGGCAAGTATTAACTATATATATGTTATTTATATTTCTTGTAAATCGGATGAAGTGCATACTGTAATTAGTGAGTACTTTAACATAAACTTATTTGATTGTATTGAATTAAAAACCCAAAAGGTAGCATGTCCACCAGAACCACCATCACTGCCTGAGTAACAAAAATATGACATCACTAAAAGGTTACTGGACCAGCAGGGAGGCATCCAGTCCACAAAAGGACTAAACCCTTGACAGAGGAGATTAGGAAACTGATACCAACCCACTCCCTGAATCCGGATTTCAGTTCTTTCTGCCTCCCTCAATCTATCACACTAAGGGTTTCACGTTCCTGACCGTAAAATTCACCCACATTCTTAATGTCTTCATTCAGAGCCTTCTCAAAGGTGGTTGCTTTCACCCTTTCTGTGAGAACAGCAGGTCAAAATCAACACTAAGAGGAGCGAGCATGCTCAAAAATGTGTACTGTCTCTGTACTCCTCTCTAATGACTGACACATTTTTAAGAATGGTAGCAGTGGAGTTGTGGAGGCCATTATAATCAGGAACTTAGGGTCTGCTCTCTCTTCTACATGTTCATCCTTTCTCAAGCTGATGAGATTATAGACTGTGAATAATGCATGTGTCTATTGATGTGTTACTCATGAATGTTTTGTTGTTTAAGCATCCAGGTCTGTGTGTCTCTTAGGCTGCACCTAAAATCAATACTGCATAAGGACACAGTGTGTACAGGGACAAGCAATCTCATCAGGGATGTTGACAAATTGAGAATAATCATATATATTGTTTCTTTTTAATGACTTTTTGAATTTAAATGGCATAAACAAAGATGTGGTCACAACCAATTCAATAAAATGTTCAAGATTGTTCAAAAGGTAACCTGACACATCAGATGGCCCATTCAATATTTTTCAAAAGTTTATCTGGGAAAGTACCCAATAGAATGAGCAGTTTTATGACAATAACCCACCCAACAGTTTTGAAAAAGCCATGGCAGAGGTTTGTGCACTCAGATCACCTCTACTTTTTTCCTGTTTTCTTGAAAATTGTTCAGGTTATTCAAAGTTGCCAGCCTTGCTCTGACCATAAAAAACCTTTATCCTCCCCCCTGCACAACTTTCCTGGACCTATTTTCTTAAGTTTTCGATTTTCCACAAAGCATTGTTTTGCTTTTCACCACCAGAATGAGCCATTTTACCACAAAGTGACACAGTCTGACACAGGAGGCCAATTATAAATGTTGTGTAGACCTTGTGTGGGAGCTCTAAATTGCTCCTGGGAAATGTCACCGATTTAACCATAAAAATAAGAAGATTTAACAGAATGAAGATTTCATTGAGAGGATTGTTTACACTGAATACAGTTGAGATATGCTCAGAGTGGCTTCTTAACTTACAAGTCTTGAAGTACTCAATGTCTGCAAGTGGTGTTCATGCTGGGATGCCGATCACCCAGAAAGAAGACCCCTCCTGTGGGGCACCAGAGGTGGGGGAGACACTTTGTTAAACTACTCTGAAGCCTCTCCTGAGTTGTGGCTGGCTGTGAGGATGCTCTGACAGATCTGATTCTTTGTTTGGGGCTTGGAATGGAACTGTCAAGAAGCCAGAAACAGAGGATTGAGGCTGGTATCGTCCTTTTAGAATTTTTCAGCACATGTCCATTGCTATGCACACTTGAATCTACCATGTAAGCAGAGCAGGCTTTGGCACATTTAACTAACACCCTGAAGATAAAGTGGGGGATGCATTTTCATCTCTCGACAGCCCAAGTTTTAGGACACTGCAGCAAAAGATTAAAAAGCTGCAGATGGAGAAAGAAGAGCAAGCCAAGAAGGTTTCAGCATCCTAAAACCGATGGTAGTGTGTAAATGTTGGTCATGCTGTAAGTTTTGCCCAATCAGTTTGACTGAAACCAGTGGGCTCATGTGAAGATCCCTTCAGGGTTGTTTCACACTGCATGCATTTTGGCTGGTTAACGGTTAGCGTGTGTCTATTTTCATTTCAGAAAGCATGTTATGAATTCACTGCTTTCAGAGTAATCGCCAGAAAGCTATCTCACATGCATTTCACGCACAAAAAATCTGGAGGGAAGGAAGCTCTCCTGTATTTACTGTGAGCTGCATTGATATTTTTGTCAGAGTAAACTGGAAATTATGAGTAAGAGAGCAGTATTTGCCATGTCTCCAGAAAATACATACTTGTATTTGTAGAATGTGCAAGACAAGATAACAGTACAGTGTGATTTTCTGTTTGTGCTTTTTAAGGATAGGCCTAATTTGCCATTCCTGTGGTTTGTCCTTCTTAGGTTTAAAATTTGCTGTCAGTCACGAGTATCAAGCATGTGAGAGGACTTTTGTCGAATTACCTGCTGGATATTTACTGAAAGGTTTTACCCATTCCCAAACACTTTATGGGCAGCTTGCCATGATGGACAAGTTAAATGTATTCAGTGGTACATCTGGTGTGTCAGATAATGTGGCAGCAGAGGAATGTGATGAAAGAAATGGTACACACATACCTAGTCTGAAAGCCATGGTGCTGTGTGTTTGAACCAACAGTCCTTCTCCTAATGCCCCCACAGCCACTTCACCGGGAACATTTTTTGAACATGCATATGCAAAGTTAAACTATGATGATATGTTAAAGTTAAAAAGTTTCTCCAGCTGAACTGAAAGAATGAGAGAGAGTCAGTGGTGGGGATAGTGGGTTCTGGAAGACTCTACAGGAAAGCACTGCAGCTGCAAACACCAGGCTCTAACAGAGCCCTGCTCAACTGATTGATTCTTCGTAAGATCTATCACTCTCACAATAGACACCCCAACTGTACCTTTAGAGCACCATCCAAATTACCCAACTGAGTCAAACCACAACACCACTGTGAACCAAGCATGGAAAACATTGATTCTGTACTGACCATCTGTACTGAATTTAATTGAAGTTGCAGGAAACCCATTCTCAATCAGTATTTTTTATGAATGTAAATGTATATGCTGCTTGGAATAAATTACATATTAAGAATGTTCAAACACCATGACTTAGGCCCCATCCACACAAAGACAAAATGCTTAACAGTTTCCAAAACGATCGTCATAAAGACAAAGGCGTCTCAGAATGCCAGACCTCTAGGGCCGCTGTAACGATATGACGGAAACAAGCAGAAACAGACGAAAAAAAAGTGGGCATGCGCACTTGCGGCAAAAGTTGTAAACAGAGATTGTGATAAAGTGATCATAAAGTGCCGTATTGTGTCCTTGATAACTGTTCGTTCAACTAGGTGGCGATTGAGAAGGAGATTTTGCTGAAACAGGGATAGTAGGGTCAGTAGCTTCATCAGCACTTATGCTACACATATGCAGCCATTGTCGTTGCTGCGTGTGGCGCATGCGTGTCAATGAAGATATGAAACTATGACATAAGTGTTCCTGAAAACTTGCGGAGAGCCAGTAATCACGGAGCTGCATATACGGCATTTCAAAATCTTTCCACTCTGGAACCTGGTTTCAAAAATGATAGTTTACAGACCCCCAAAACGCTGTCTTCGTATGGATAATACGCAGATTCGGCAAAAAACGTATGCGTTTAGACCTCGGTTTGGCTTCGTGTGGGTGGAGCCTCAGTAGTTGTTTCAGTATTCTGGGTGTCCATTTGCATTTTAAACTCCCTCCCATTCCCATGCTGCCCTATCATCTATCAATGCTGGTCTTACTTTGGCAATGAAGTGGAACTTTGGCCCTTGTCTCTTATTAAGTTCTAAAGGGCACAGAGAAGTTAATGTTTTTCCACCTACAAAGAGGCAAAATCCATGTGCTCTTGTCCCAAGTGACATTCCTATTCAATTAAATCTGTATCCACACATACAGTTTTTCAAACACAGTGACACACTCAACACTTTTCATTATCATAGCCCCTTAAGTTCTCCTCCTGACAGTCTTTCAAGGTGCCTCTTTAGGTTCACTGGGTAAGCATTGTGGTCTAAAGGGATGCTTGGTTTAAAAAAAATGTATGAAGGTGTTTTTTCCCTTATAACAAAGAGAACTTTGATCAGTACAGTGTGCTTTCTTCTGAGGAGATGTGTTAAAATCATGTCCTCATATGAAAGTCAAGAAACATGAATATTAATGAACATGCAACCTTTCATAGACACAGAATCCCCAAACACATCTTTTTTCATCAGTTATTTTATCTAACAGCATCTGCTCCCTTTGGACAATCACAGCTTAGTTTCCAGCTTTGTGTTGAAAACTCGACCAAAGACAGATCACTGACAGAGGTACAATTCTTGGACTGACTCGCAGATCCACTCCAGAGACTAATGTCTTGAAGCTTTGAACATATTTTACCTTGTGTAATTGCTTTAATTTCTCTCAGTGTGCACACTGGTAAAGTCTTTTTCATCTTCACTTGTGGTGTACGCATTCTGTGTGTTATGTCAGCTTTGCAGCCAAAACCAAAAATTCCCTGGGATTTCAGCTCAGTGGGAACTGAATAAAGGGCAATTCTGTATACCATCAGCCTTGGAGAGTAATTTCCTCCTGAAAGAGGGAGTGTATTATTTTTTAAATCTCTAATACATGGGTTGGCTTTTCAGTTTTGCCTCAGGCCAGACTTAATTAAATATATATCAAAGGCTGAAACTGTTGCTACCCTGAATTTGGCTGACATTTTATACACTAGCATTAACAAAGAACTTGGAGAAAAAAAGATTAAACCAGAGAACGCCAAGACCACAGCAACTCCTTAATTTAACCAAATTAGGTTCAGGACCACAACAACTCCTGCTGAGGCTAGATCAAAATATCCAACCACAACAAGAAAATCATATGAGATAGTGGAAAAGAACAACCCGAAAAATTGGAATTTAAATGTTATCCTAAACACATGATACAATTTTTAGATATCCTGAGAACTAAAAAACAGATTTTTCATCCAGAAAAGTTCTGCATAGGTACACATTCCGTTACACTGGACAGCACAAAACAGCAACAACACAAAAACAGCTGGATTTATATGTTCCTTGGGAGATTTGCTTTGGACAAAAGGCTACACTACTTGGAAGCACAAGAATCTCTGTTGCAAGGCATTTCTGCCTGGCGCACCTCCGCCGGTGCCCTTGTGCCAGCTGCAAAGTCGTCAGCTGAGAGCCACCCTTCACAGATGTTTCACCACTTGATCCCAGAACATCTCCAGGTGGTGGGGCAGCGGTAGGGATGTCTCCCTACCGCCCCTGCAGCTGGTCCTATGATCCTATGTGCCATCTTGGGTCCTTTCTTCTGAGCCAGATCCAGAAGCACCCCTGTTCTACCTCCTCTACCCTGAGTGCCTTCCTCTGTCTGCATCCAGTGATTCCCAGAGTTTTCAGGAAGTACTGCAGGGACTTTCCTGTCAAGACCCTGCAATCCACCTCGACTGGATGTACTGATGCCATCCACTCAGGCTCTGTACATGTTGCCTTGAGCTCACTGTTCTTCTCTTGCTTTCTCTGGCTGGTGCTGACCACAGGACGATGTCTGGTCTGAGGGAGGTTGCAGTGATCTCAAGGGGGAACTGGAGCTGTCGATCCAGGTCAACCCTCATCTCCCACTCGCCTCCAGGTGTCAACAGGGACTGTCCCCTCTTGTTGTTGTTCTGCGCCCCTACTCCCTGCCTGACGAACTGGATCCATTGTTGCGAGCTTGAGGTGCTGGTCTTGTTTGCCTCAAGTCTGCGCACTTCTGAGGTCTCTGCCAGCCTTCGCAGCACCTTGTTGTGCCGCCACCGGTACCGGTTCAGTGCCTCTTTGCAGCCTGTTAGAATATGCTGCAGGCTATAAAGAATACACATCCAAAAAGTTTTGAATTTCTCAGTTATATTGAATAACAACTTGTGCAGCAGAGCAGTATGATATCTGGTTTACTTTGTGTGTTCAAGGTTGGGTTGGTAATCATGGAAAATTAATATGAATTTGAATGTAACATTTCCTCACACTGGAGCTCCTCGTAAACAATGCCCCTGCTCACATGCACAAGCACCGCTGATTCGCAACCATATGTCTGATATAAAACCACCAACACAAAACCGGTCTTAAGCACATTGTTTTTGTTTTGCACTATGCCAAGTCATGTCTCACTCGGGTGTAAGAAAACACCAAAACTTTATCATAGTAAAGTTAAAAAAACAAACAAGCATGGTAGTTAGTACTCACAACCTGATGCTGACTCTTGTTTTTGCCCTGGCTGGGTCCAAATTCTTCTCTGCCTCCATTTTTTCCCCCTGATTTGATTGGTTTAATAAATTTGGTTCAAATCTCTGTAATTTGTTGGTGTTTTCCCTGCTTTACTTCTGCTGAAGACAGCTGCTATTTATGCTCTCTTCTAAGAACACATCATGCATTGATTGCCATCAGGACATAACGATCATTTTAACCGGTAAAACAAAAAAGTGTATCTAATTTTGATTACCGACTCTGCCTTTAACACGGTGCCAACATATGTTCATTGATTGAAATTCCTGTTCTCAGTGAATGACAAACTCTGTTGCTGAAGCTTGTGTTTAATGGCCACAGGCACTAAGAGCTCTGCCTACTAGTGGTTATTACTGGTGGGTCAAATTTGGCCGACAGTCCTCTGCTTTAGTATATCATATTACAACCCATTCATTGACTCCACAAAGTTGATTTAGTGAAGTCATGACTTTCTGACAATTATTTAACCTTGACTTACGTCTCTTATTGGTTTCTAATGACAAATTCGCTTTGGATTCTTATTTATTGCAAGACTGAAATTAATGTTCAAGTGTATGAAAGTCTATCCAAAAAAGTCTCACTGCAGGTACAATATGGGACAATATGGGACAATCACAAACCCGTGGGAAAGGGTTTCTCCTCCAGTCAGTGTGATTGATAGATGATAAGATAACAGCCACAGTCTAGGTCAGGGGTGTCCAAACTTTTGACAGTATAGCTCACAAGTTCCTTTATTGTCACTCAAATTTAATAGTGCCATGGGCCTCTAAAATTCCCACTTTAAAAACATGAACTAACCTTTTAAATACCATGTTTCTTCAATGATTCCCCTTTTCCCATACTTTCATCATAATAAACTGACTGTTGCTGATAAGTGAGTCCAAATAACCTATCTTACTTTTTTGTTGGCCAAACTCTGTATTTACTTCACAAGCATGCAGCCCCATTCCAGCCTAAGCCTACAGAGACCTGTGGAGGAAGGAGCAACAGGAAAAACACTTTGACCAAGCTGTCATGACTCCATGGTAGCAGGAAAAGACAGTAAACAACTCAGTGTGATTCAAAGCGTTGACAGCTGTGTTTCCTGTGCAGAGATGTTATCCACAGGCAGTAATATCATAAAACTGAATCCTTTAAAGATGCATCAGAGGAGGATTAATAAAAAGATTTTTTCTTGTCTAGGCAACTGTTTCGTCACTGACAGGTTGCAGCAAAAACAACAGCCAGAGTTTTGGAGATTATCTCTCCTGCTGTACAGAAATAACCAGAATGAAGAGAGGGCTATATAAAGATGCAGACAACTCCATGTAATATGAAGTTTTTAAAGTGAAAACAAGGCACAAAATTAGTTTGGAGTGGATGCACAATGTATTTAACACATGTACAATAACTTTCTTTTCTACCAGCTTTATTTGGTATTTCTCTGGCACACAACTGCAATCTGCAGGCTTAGATTGAGTAAACAACCACTACCAAGCTCGATTAATGGGCAAATCAATCTTTTCAGAGCTAGCCTAGCTTGAGCTTAATTATGATCATGAATTATTTGAGTTTGATCTGAAAACTTAAGAGTGTAAAAGAGCTTACAGGACAGATGTCAGAGTTTGAATTAAATAAACACATGTAGAGAAACACTGATACAGCACATCTTTACCTCATATAAACTCTCCAGCTCTGAGGACTCTATGGTAAACACGCGCATGAATTATTTAATGAGTCAAGAAGTGGCTCCATAAACGTGTGTCTGCATATAGTTGTCATCTTCCTGTGTATGAGTATGTGTAAATGACATACACCGACAGACCATTACCTGTCAGTGTGTAAATGAGTCCGTATCTGACAGCCAATGAGCCACCAGATAATGGACGATTTAGAGCTTCTTGGGAAATTGGGCTGACAATGATTTTAGTAAGCAGCTGGGAGCATTTCTCCATCAGCCCTCCTTTCTATTCCCCATCCTCTTCATGCCTCACATCCCCTCTAACACTGTGTTTCAGACTAGATGACACAAATTCAGCTGTGACTGTGTGTTTGTACGTGTGCACTTGTGATGTGCACTCCTCTGCATGAAGCATCTTTGCCCAGAACTGCAAATGGATTTTACAAACACTTATCAGGTCTGACTTCCGTCTCCTGCAGGGTGAAAAATACTGAAATCTGTGCCAAAAATAGTCCCTCAACAAATGTTGAGATGTGTGTCGCCTCTGCAGATCTGCTCATCAGAGTCAACTCTTGTCGGCATCTATTTGCTGAGCAGTGTAGATCCTCTTCATGTTTGTAAACAGTGTGGCACTTTTTAATAGGCTGGGCTGAGCTGGAGGCGAAACAATCTTCCAGACACATTAGTCAGTCGTGGCTAGCAAGTAGTTGTTGGCTCATTCACAATAATTGAGGGAAAATGTGTCTGTGTATATGAGAGGTCACTCATTGTCTTAATTGCATAAACAGTAACATAAACATTAGCAGGTTGTAGTAGTATAGGGTCAGGTTTTCACCTGGCAACTCACATCCTAAAGTCTTAACAGGCACAGACGCCATGGTCATCAGGATGCTTTTAAGGCTCTACAGCTGCAGTAGTTTAAAAACTGGCTTCGTCTCACAGGTCATCATCCGCACTCTTGTCTTGTCCAGTCTAGACCATCTCCTCTCTCTCTCTGTTGTCTCAGTTATTGTGAGTAAATACAACAACTTCTCCGAATGGTTCTCAATATTGAAAACAAGTTATTTCTTTCACAAACTTCAGTTGAATCAGTCATATAAAGCTACAATCGTGACTTTGACAGTGCTCCATGGCATTTGGGAGAACATCGGTCTGCAGTAAAGAGAGCGACACAACACACAACTAGAAAAGCACTCAGAGAGCGCAGACCTCCGCCAGTGCCACAGTCCTCACCCACATTGAGATTTTCACCATAAATATTAGTCCTACCTTTATTTCATGTAAATATTTAGATTCCTTGACCATGAAAACATACCATTAGCAATTGGGTTCATAATGATATCTATTTTAGTTCAGTAGTTATTCACAAAAATCACATTTTTCGTCATGGCAGCCAGACGCTGATCCGGATCAACACCAAAATTGAATCACATCTTCATTTTCCCATGCTGAACATTTCCTGAAAATTTCATCAAAATCCATCTGTAACTTTTTGAGTTATTTTGTTCACAGACAGACAGACAAACAAACTCTCCCGAAAACATAACCTCCTTGGCGAAGGTAAATATACCAGCCATTTTTACATTATGGGCCTGATAAAGATTTGCATATACAGAAAGATTTGCATATACAGAAACACATGCAAACTTGATAGGGCTTAAAGCTGATCTACTAACAGGGTGCATGGGGGAGTGCGTCTATCAAATGAGGAAAACAGTAAGCGCAGTCCATTTATTGTGTTTGCCTTCATGAATATGCAGGATACATGCAGATGATCAGAACAATACTGGGAGGAGGAGATGCAAATGTAAGCATTTAGCACCCGCAATATAATTTATTAAACCCCCAACTGATTGGATGCAGTGTTTTTGCATCTTACTTAGCAAGTTTAAAAGGCAGGTACAAAACAAGCAGAGCGTTATGCAGAGAGAGTTGCAATCACTGTTGCGAGAAACAGGGGTCACATTAGCGGAATGTTAATTGACCAAAAATTTAATGAATGACAAAAGGATTTGGAATATGTCAGTCATGTCATTACGAAGGACTGGAAAAAGAGGGACAATCCAGTGTGCCATGAAGACACTCTTGTAAAGTAAACCCCTTTCTGTTCTGAGCTCTACATTGTGAAAGAGGTCATTTAATCTGTGTAAAAAAAAAAAAAAAATGAATTGCCAGAATCACTCTGTTTGTCACTCTGAGCTGACTGCATCACACTTTCCACACACTGACAGTGAGTTTAGAGGCTGTCACTGCGTGGACAGCGTGATGCTGTCAGTGTGTAAAAGGCAAGAGTACCCACGCCGTCTGTGTGTGCCTAACTGACTGCTCTTCACATGAGGGTTATTGATGACTAACTATGTGAATGCTGCCATTTAGTTCAAATGTAATCAGAAAACAAAAATGGAAAATGATGGATACATCAAAATGAGGGAAAAGTGACAACCCTGTCAGTCAAAATGACAGACAGCAAAGACAGTTACTGCAAGTGTGTTTATTGCCTCCAATTCCATGGCTTCAGACTTAGTTTTTCATTTATGGCCATTCTCTGCTGTCCCAAATTCTTAATGGTGACTGACGGTAGTGCACACAAAATCCTCCTTTAAAGGAGGGCGATCCATACCACTTTTGCACCTGTTATCAATTGCACACACAGTCATAGTAGATCACCCGCAACATGCACACTTATAGCATGTGCATTTTTTTTAGTTTGCACTCACTATTTTGGATATTAGTAGATCAGGCCCTATGAGTCTGTGACAGTTTATGCAGGCATGACCGTGTATTAGTAAAGGGTGTGTAGCACCCTATAATATAATAATTTTCTGAAAATGTAGTAGGCACCAACCCCAACCATCCCAAAAGCGATAAGTGGTAGAGATAATGAATAGATGGGACCTTATATACTGAAACACAAGGTCTTTAAATATCTTTCCTCATATGCAAAACTCATGAAGTCTCATTTCTTTCTTGAAAGGTCTGTTTGAACATGTAACCATAACACCAAGGAACTGAGAATTCACTCAGTAGGATTTCTACACAGCCTCCATCACAAAACCCAAGAATGAAAGTGTTTTGTGAGTTATCTATTTTTGGCAAGAAGCTACGAGTTTCACCGAAGACAAGTAGAGCAACATTAGAGCCTCATTATGGAGGATGAAGGCATGTTGGAGAAGGCATGGAGTTTCCATAGGTACTTCATAGGTCATGCCACTCTAACCAAAGCCCATCATCCCTCCACTTCTGGAGATGCTCTAATTCTTCAATAATGTTGTGGGAGAAAACAAATGTAAGAGCTGCTCTAGCTTGTAAGTTTTAACATCTTCTACACTAACTAAAGCTCCTTTACCCCACTTCTGCTCCAATGTTCTCTCTGCAGGGACACAGGAAGGAGAAGAGGACACCCAACACCGCCTCCTCCATCTTTAGGAGGAGATTGTCCTGTTCATGTTTACGCTGACTGAGCAGTTTCTCAGGGCTTGTGATGACAACTGCTGTTTAGGGGTCTTATCAGACAGAGCAGTCTTGTATTAATACATTTATGGTGCAATGTTGGTTTCACAGAGCAAGCTGTGATATATTTGTATGTAAGCTGTCCTTGTGGAAGTTTCTGGGTTTTATCTAATCAGAAATCTTTGTTGATGTAGATAGAAACATGAGGCAGCAAACATGGTGTTTGTTTTGACAGCAGCCTAGCATGCAGTTTTGTGTGTATGTGTGTGTGCATTTGTATGTGTATTTGCTACATGTCCTTGACCTCAGCCTGAGGAGTCCTGGGACTGCTGATTGTGCTGTTTTGTCTGAGAGTACAGCCTGCATTAAGTGTCCTTGTATGCATGCTGTACTTCTATCACCCTTAACTGCAGCACCCTAGATTTGTTAACTTGATTTCCTTATGCCAGTGAATTTAGTCTTTTTTAGCATTTTTAAATTTTCACACTGAGACACTGTCCTAATTTAACTTATGAAGGATTACTGAACCTTTTTTGAGTCTCACTTGAGCTAAATACACTTATAATGAATACAATAAGCAGTATATCTCAGTGACTTAACTGAGTTTTCTTAACATTTTGAAGTTTGGACATTTGGCTGACTGTTGATGACCCTTGGTGATGGTGACTTCTTTCTCACAAAGGTCCTGTCCACATGGAGAATAAACATTTTCTGTTAACACAGAGTCGTTTAAGAAATGTGTTCGTCCACATGACAACGCTGTAGCACATATGCCCGGCCTTTACGTGGCACTGTAACAGTGCCACAGACATACACCAAAACTAAGAAGGCATACAGCATATACATTAAACAGGAACAACATAAATAAACAAGACAGGATGTGGAGTATGCTGTTCTCCATGTTCATTTGCTGCTCACTGTGGTCATAGAGATGCAGAAGAGTTTGCTGTAAAAGCCACCACATGCTAGCTGGCTAGCTAGCTTTTGCAGCGCAATCACAACATTATTCCACTATTGCTTCTATTGTGGTTGGGGTTAGCACATGCTGATTATAGGAGGGGCTATAACATAAAATAGTGCATTTTCAGGATTACAAAATGCTGGCTCTATGTGGATGAAATGTCCGTGAAGTACAAGAATTTTGCAGACATTCCTAAGTTTGTCTCCATGTGGATGGCCTCTGAGTTTCCTGAAGCTAAGCTGGCTGCTGCTTTCACAATTCCAACTGTTTCAAACTCCAAACAGCAATAAACTCGCCTGCACAGCTCAAAGCTCAAGAAGCAGCAGCCAGTGGATGACGGCCAACTGTAATAGACCTCTGAGAGGGAAAAAAATGTGTTCTTCCCTGGTGGTCTCAGAGCTCAGGTAGCCAAACACTCACACCAACCAAGTCCATATGCAAAGTATTTAATTCAGCTCCAAATGAGGAAAAATACAGTATTTTGCTAACCGAGCTGGTGAGCTTAATTTTCTCCATCTCCTTCATTCTTTATCATGTTCTGCCTCATGTCGCTGTGGTTGCAAGCTTTCTTACTCTTTTTTTTCTCTCTTACTGTCAGTCTGGCCCACAATTCCTGGCCACAGACCAACAGGAAAAATCACAGCTTTCTTTTTTACAGGTAATGTTAGCTGTTTACCCACTTTAAGTGGCAGTTACTTAATTATTTCAAAGCTCTCATATATTGGCATGTTTATACACAACAATGCTGTGTTAGCATTTACAGTAGGCTATTAGTGAAGTGCATGTCTAAATACTTTGCGTAAATGTAATTATTATTATGGCCACATTACTGTCTGTGTTCAGAAGAAAAAATGCACATGGCCGCTCGTAATGTGGCATGGTGTTTCATCACCCTGTGGGGGGGTTGGTGCGTTATGTTTTGGGCACAAAGTCTATTATCCACGTTGACACCAAGACACTCTAAACATTGTATTTTTAAATATTGTAACATTTGCAAAAGTTTTTAAAATTGTGTGTTTTTAATGACTTAAAAGACCTGGATAGAAGGCCAAAATGCACACAAACAGATGTGGACATATCCCAAATGTCCTGCTAACTGGTAAGATGCTTGCCATGTGGTTGAATGATGTCTGTGACACCAGTGCAACTCCATTTGTCTGCTCGATCTAATTCACAGGCATAGCCTACCTTATTTGTTTTCTTCCATACAATCACGTAAAGATTTTGTGGGCTATGTTTTTGAACCTCAGAGCTGCAAATCCTTACAAATCCAGTGTGAGCCTCAAAATGCACTCATGCACTCTCTACTGTATCTCAGTGTCTATTTAAGAAACAGTTGGTATCTGAACTGAGGACCAGGGAGATTAGAGCAGAAGCAAAGCGGAGATGTTGAACACTGAAAGGAAATAGCAAAGGTTTACCAAATGAGAATGGAATAAATGAAAGCCGTATGTTCAAGCAGGAATGGTGTGAAGAGTTTTTGTTGAAGAATAGAGGGAAGAGGGTTTTTCCTTTAAGAGCATCATATTATTATTTTGCCTCAGGCGCAAGAAAAGAGAAATCAGTGTTTATGGGGCGAATACAAGAAATTTATGTTCACTTTTGGTTAAAAACTTTTTCTTGAAAATACTGGCAGAAGCATGTCAGTGAGATAAAAACAGTTGTATAGAAAAAAAATTGTGAGGCGGAGTTTGTGGAAGACAAATCAGCACAGCACTTAAAAGAAGGTAAATAAATGAGCAGATGTTCAGAGTAGTGTCTAGTTTGTTTGACTGATAGCATTTTGTCATTTATAGTACATGCTTGAATTTAAGAGCAAAAGTTTGAAATGTTGAATTTGGGACTGGTTGATATAACCTTCAAGCCATTTCAATGTATTGGTTTTCATCAGTGGCTCTTTGCAGTAACCGTATTGTATAGCAGTATTATCGAATGTAAGAAGATTAGTTTCATCACCTTTATTCATGCTTTTCAGCTGAATAAAGGTTGTAATTTGATTGGTTCAAAATTTACAAAGACTACCACAAATAAAGTTAAAATCATTAAAAAACAGAGATAAGACGTCTTAGCTTGACAGCAATGTTAATCTATTGTATTCCAGGAGTTTAAACTCTTGTCTCCCTTTCAACACAGCTTGTGATGATATGCTCAACTTGTTTTTGTGTATAAAATTACAAATGTTCTTTTGGAATCTCCATGATCTCTGCTGTCACGTAGTTGCAACCAAATGTGTGGTTTGGTTCCCTCTTGAGTTGTGTTAATTTGCAGTTGAAAGCATTCAGCATCCTGGTTTAAGTGTTGGACATAAAAGACTAATCGAAAATAACAATTTAAGACTATCCTCTTGCCCTCTGCACAGGTCATGTGACTGAAAGCTATCCAATAAGCCATTAACTGTTACTTCTTTTTTTTTTTTTTACATAAAATGAGTGTTTTAGAAAACAGTGAGGCTCCCTGCACATTACTCATAATGTTTGTTAATTGGTCAGTAGCAGTCTGTTGAGGAGAAATTAGAAATCAGATCCCTCCTTCTTCACAGCAGAGCTGCTGCTTAAAAGCTGCAGGTGTCCAATGAAATTGTTCCCCACAACCCTGTTTCATTTAGTTTGCAATCATAATCTTGCTGTGGAGCTGCTTCAATAACTGTTTTCCTGATGTGCTGTACACTGTATCTGATTGAATTATAGAGTCTCACCTGTTCACTCATGTGTTTCCAATATCATGCACAGGGCTTATTATGGTATATTTTCTTTCCAAGTCCATGGACCAGCCAGAGGGCATAATGCAATTTTGAAATATAAGGGCTTAGGTAACCCATTTTATTCACTGAAGCAAAACCAACTAAATCCAATGTGAGTAATAGACTCTGGGGTTTTACTGGTTTGCCAGCAACTTCTGAGAGTAGTTTTTGATATTATGGACAGTATGGACTCCGCTAGCACCACAGTCCTCACCCATATTGTGATTTTTACCATAAATATTAGTCCTACCTTTATTTCATGTAAATATTTAGTTTCCTTGACCATGAAAACATTAGCAATGGTTTCATAATGATATCTATTTTAGTTCAGTAGTTATTCACAAAAATCACGTTTTTCGTCATGTCGGAGCCAGACTGTGATCCGGATCAACACCAAAATTGAATCACATCTTCATTTTCCCATGCTGAACATTTCCTGAAAATTTCATCAAAATCCATCCATAACTTTTTGAGTTATTTTGTTCACAGACAGACAGACAAACAGACTCTCCCGAAAACATAACCTCCTTGGTGGAGGTAATAAAGAAAATGATGCCAACACTAAAGGAAAACGTCTACTGTATGTGAAGCTAACCAAAGAAACTCTTTGATTTCTTAATCAAAATATCCTCACCTTCATTTATTAATCTGGTATTGAAATTTGAGCCAATTTTGAGGCAGAAACCATCGTACATCGACCTCCATGTATGATTCATGAAACATGCATATTTGACCCATCCCAGTGACCTGACACTGTGTTGATAAACGCAGCAGCTAAAACAATCACACTGAATTAAGGCCCATATATATCTTCATGGTGCAGAGTCCTCAGTAAAGAAAAGTTGCATTACTTGAAATAACTGATTGAAGTTTTATTTGTGTTCTTTCCATCTCTGTGAGTAAAATGCTCGTGACCTGCTTCTCTCTTCTCACAGACCAGGCTGAGGAGGCAGTCAAAGTTCTGCCTCCCCATTATGTATAAAAAATGTATTCAAATCAAACAGTGGTATAATGTTTCATTTATAAAGCTCATTTAACTGAACAAACTCTTTTATAGGAGTTGGATTGGAATGATGAGCCTATTAGAAATTCATTTAGCAGATTTTATTTCCTCTTTAATTTTCTAGATTTTCCTTTTTTCTTACATCCTCCACAGAGTTTGCTGCAAAGATTTTACTGTTTGGGATATACACTTGCAATTTACAAAGAAAGCAGCCATAAAAAATAAATCCATAAAGAAAATACTATTTTTCTAAATAAAAAATAAATAAAAAAATGAAGCTCTTGCTGCTCACTATCACTTTTAACTTGCAGGTCTTCTTATGGTCGGACTGCAACACAACATACATTTAAATATGCTTTAATTAATACTCCTTTAAACCCGTGAACCTGTCAATCTAAAAATGTATCGTGAACACAATATGAACATTCTTTATCACAAACAGATTTTATGCATTTCAATGTGAGACCACACTGAATAATAATTTACATACACAAGCTCTGGCAAAAAGTGCAGTTTAAGCATATCCAATGCCTACGCTCAAATTGATAGATGCAGAACAAGGCATGAAAATTACTGCACATGCATAATTTGGTTACACACGTTTAATAAATGAGTGTCTCTATTATATTGTCACATCATAGGTCATAGAACCCACTATACTTGAGTTACCACATCTATGACCTAGAAAAAAGAAACGTCTACGCCAGTCCCAACATGAACAACTTTTGGCAGTTCTGTGGATTAGGCAACACTAAGTAAAGAAGACTGGTCTGGTGTATGATGTTAATTTTCTCAAAGTAATAGTAAATTCCTGGTATACTGCAGTTGTTGCAACTGTTTGGATACTGCATACTACATTTTGGTAAAGTATTGCTACTGCTAGTATTGCATACTGATTTGAAAATGTCAAACAGTGTTGCTCCTCAGTAAGGAAAGTAGCTATTGGCTGTCCCAAAAGTCGCTAAAAGTCGCTAAATGACGTCATCACCATTTTGCATAATCGGCAATTTGCATGAATTGTAATGGATGCTGTAGGAGAGAGGAATAACATCATGGGAGAGACAAAAGTGAGTAAAAAACACCCTAAATATGTTTAGAACTACAAATAAATAAAATAACTTCAACATTAACAGCATTAAATGATTTTAAGGCTCGTTTTTTCCTGTATTGTTAAATGTTATAATAGCAAATTTAATAACATGATTGTTATGTGGGGTGGAATTGCTAGCTCTACAACCAACCCTCCTCCTTTATCCGGGCTTGGGACCGGCAAAGTGACCAAAAAAAGACACACTCTGGCAGTGAGTGAAATGCCTGCAGCGATAGAGTGATCCCGCTCTGCAAGCCAAAAGCGGCTTTGCGCATGCCCATTTCATTTGCAATCTGGACTCGGAGGGGTGAGGGTCTCCCCTCTGCTCTGCCTGCAGCTGGGACTGCTGCACGAGGCTGTGAGACGTCACCGCCTGTGAGTGCTTTGGGACAGGGGAGGGGCTCACGGCAGCGAGCGCCCGTTGCTCGTTGAGGACAGTAACTGCAGAACGATACGTTCACGTCAGTCTCCAAAACACTAGAAAACTCTCCACTAACACCAGAAAAAGTCGCTAGATTTGTCGCTAGTCGCTTTTTTGAAAAAAAGTCGCTAAAGGGGTCTGAAAAGTCGCTAAATCTAGTGACAAAGTCGCTAAGTTGGTAACACTGATGTCAACCAAGCCTTTTTCAAACCATTCCACACATCACACTCAGTTTAATGCTTTGGTTGAGCATATGTTGTATAGATCGACTTCCGAAAGCCTCTGAAGGTGGAATTGGACAAACCTGTTAGTAACTTTTTGTGTATTTTAAAGCTTAAAAAATGTAACGACTTTTTGGGGTAAAAAGTAATGTAAAGCACTCCTACTGAAAATTTGATAGCGAAACGTAGTTACTTTTTTTAATGCGGCGCAGTGTTTATTTTCCCACAGTTCGCGTCTTTTTGGGCTTGTTTCTAACATGAAGTTGCTCATGGGGCTCTTCTGTCTATGTGAATCCACCTGTTTATTTTCCAGCCCCTAACAATGAAGCAAAAAATGACTGCAGTAGGCAGTTTGTCCACTTCTTCATTTCCTGGTTATTGTGCATGCCCCAAAACACACTCACACACCATAGCACATGTGCCAGAGCCATAGCTGCCAGGTCTGCTTACTATAAGCGACATTCTTTTTTTGAATAGATGTTTGGCACTGTGATATCTAAATGTAATATAAACGAAAATTCATACACTTTATGTAGGTTTCTCTTTTTAAAAAGTATCACATTAGGAAAGGAAATAGCTGGAGGTTGGTTATTTTGGGCTTGTTTTGATCAACCTGGTTGCTTATTTCAGAAACAAAATGTAGAAACACTGGGTAGGAGCTCTCATTCCACAGGGTATGTGACATGCTTCTGAAAAAAATAAGGAGCACAAAAGAAATAACTGTTATGCTCTCTGCAGAAAAACTTTTTGTAGGCCTTCACATTTAGGAACAGAAATGGGGTTCAGTCCAAAGTCAAGCAATGTAAAAGTTACAGATAAAGGTAGTTTTCATAGAGAGTAACTAAGTAAAGTAACGAGTCTTGAACAAACACTACTTTTTAAAAGTTACTTCCCCAACACTGTGTATAACTATATACTATTGTACAGCCTTTGAAAAAAGTCTTTCTTAAATCTTTCAATAGAAAACCTTGTACAATGGTCAAATAATAGAAACTTGATCAAAGCCTTTTAAAATTTCAATCTCTAAAAAACTAAAGAACAAATGCTTGCTAATGAATGGACTTCACTGTTAAATTGCTTGACTGGAAATGCAACTGCCTGACATGCTGAGAGAAACAAAACACATCCAATGGAAATCAAAACTTTTCACAATTCAACCCTTCTCTTTTATTATTCGGGTATCATGAGTCATTGTTTAGGTTACTCAGCATTTCTTTGCAGAGAGTTGGAAAGTGTGATGATTATATTTAGATTTAATAAAGAGATCTAAAATATCATTAACAACAGCAGATCTTACTGATAGCCCCCCAAGCTTGAGTCACTGTGGTGTATAGTCGGCAGAATAATGAACCCACTTTTCTATGCCAGAACACTTTCTTTGTATATTTTTGCAGTCACCAGATAAGATGCAAAAACAATTTAGAAAACATTACAGTCACCCTATGTGCAAAATGAGTCACATAAATCATGTTGTCAGAGGTATTGATAATCTGCAGCAGCACGCAGCAGGCAGCTGTTCTGCTACATTTAACTAAGTCTGACACTAGAGAGGAGGAGATGAAGGAGAGGGCAGTGAACGCAGCACTGGGCTGTACAAAGAGAAAACACACAGTCAGAACCAGCACTATCTCCAGTGTGTGTGGATGAAGTGATATTCTCCCTTCACAACATCCGCCTCTCTGCAGGTCTGAACCTCCCCTCTGTTTATCAGGAAGAGCAGCCCCACACCCTGACCTGCTCGCTCTCTGTTTGAGATCAGCTGTGCTCTCTTTCTGAGTGGATTTAGGATTTATGTAATAATATCTGTCAGTCCCAGCAGCAACCTAAAATTGTTGCTGGGCAGCATGTTGTTTATTGTGTGTTGGAGCGTGTACCTTGTGTAATTGCACACCTCAACAAGAGTACAAATGCCAAATCAGCTCTCAGCCAAAGTTTTAATCCTCTCTGCATGCAAACTCCAGTTCTACGTTTCTCATATCACATGGGAACATTTGTGCAGGTATTTACTTTCCACTGGCTTTCCTGGCCTGATGAGCACGCTTCATTACCATATTCAAAGTATGGATAGCTGGACGACTTCTCAGTGATCTCAGCGAGGCCACCAGCTCAATAACCAGCATTATTAGTCACAGCTATCTAACAGTTAACTCAGAGTGATCTTGCACACACAGCCTTTTTGTTAGCCCAGTGGAGATGAGTCCTGTTAAAGCAATAAAGCTGCAGTCCACAACCTTTTTGTACCAAGACATATATTCAATATATTCACCTTAAAGCTGGGGTTGGCGATTTTGGAAAACTACCATGAATTTGAAAGTAGCATCTCCTCAGGGCTCCGCCTAACCCCGTTGTGGGACGGCTCACGGCGGGCTTCCCTT
Source organism: Scarus forsteni (assembly GCA_036419115.1). Taxonomy (NCBI): domain Eukaryota; kingdom Metazoa; phylum Chordata; class Actinopteri; order Labriformes; family Labridae; genus Scarus; species Scarus forsteni. Next base: position 591,064 of record JAZDUH010000182.1, read on the forward strand.
ATTTTTAAGGACGAAACTTGAAAGGTAAGCATTCTCCGGCGGAGTCTGATCCCTTGCTAGGCTACACGCACCGAGTCTGTGCACGCCGGGAAAATGCACGCGCAAGAGATGGGAAGAATGGCAACGGGATTTGATTGGTTTAAAAACAGGCGTCCCGGCATGATTATTGGTTGGGGTTTTCCCTGTTTTACTCCTGCTGTAGATAGGGGATATTTTTCGCTCTGTTTTAAGAACACATTATGAGTCAACATGGCCAAAAAACTGCGGGGATCAAGTGGTCTTTACTAGATGCCAGATTAGTCACTCAAGGCTTACTCACTGTTTTTTACTAGCAGAGAAGCCTCTTCTTTAATGTGTAGGTTGTCAATATCCTCTGACAAGAAAACACACTCTTTACAGAGTAGGTGGTCTGCAAGATCTTTTTACGATATATGTTGCTCATTCCACAGATGCTGATGGAGTGTGGTCCAACCATTGGTCATTGGCTTATGGAAATCTGATGTTTCCATTGATTATTGATGGATATTTATGGATTTGTATGTATATTGATTCCCCCACCTCATCTTCATGCCTTAAGCCTCACAGTCACACATTCCCATTTTTCATAGCAATTGTGCACAACTGTACATGTTTATCAAGGGTTGTTTGATCAGTGTGATATTGGATGAAATGACCGTCCCCCCCAGACATGTCCTGTACATACACCATCAGTACTGCCTCTATGGCACCTTTATGGTGCTTCTACGCTTCTACAGTATGTCGGGGCAATTGTCACGCTTCAGTTAGGTCAATACTATGATATAGTGGAGGTTCCATGAATATTTAGATCCAAAATCGAGCAGCGGACACCGATATAATGTAGCCTGTAGGGCATAGATCGCCGCTCCTAAAAACTGCATTAATCGTCCAAAAACTCATGTTTTTCACCAATATTCCATCATGATTTGCTCCGAAAGGATGGCCATTGCAGCCTGTGTCTCTCCACACAGCGCTGTGTGGCTGAACTAACCTCTGAACTGACGAAGAAGACCGGGTACCTCTGCGCATGCGCAGTACTCTCCGGAGCGTTGCGATCACTTCTTCATTTCTAAGAGCTCCTTATCTGTATACTGTGGCTCCAAACTGTAAGGACACCCATCATATTCAAAGTCCTCCTCCACAACATCTTCATCCCATAGATATTCGGCCCATTTTGCACAAACCTGGAAAAAGAAAGTGGTTTTGTACCTGCCCAGAAACAATGACCCCCACTGCGCATGCGCGAAGAGCATGTAAACAAACTCGTTGGTTCAGCCACACAGCGCTGTGTGGAGAGACACAGGCTGCAATGGCCGTCCTTTCGGCGCGAATCATGTTGGAATATTGGTGAAAAACATGAGTTTTTGGACGATTAATGCAGTTTTTAGGAGCGGCGATCTATGCCCGACAGGCTACATTATATCGGTGTCCGCTGCTCGATTTTGGATCTAAATATCTCCCGAAGCACCGTTTGCATCAGGAAAGCCTTCTGGGTGAGTATATTGTTGTTCTTCATTCTAGAAACAATGTAAAAGCTGCAGGAACCGAAGTTATCCTTTAAGCTGAATTGAACAAAGGCGAATAAACATGTTTTCCATTCCAACCTCAATTCCAAATTACTATTTCCATGTAAACGTGACAGAAAAAACTTTACTGAGGAATTAGTTATTCTAAATCCTTAATTGTGAATAGGGATGTAACGGTTACCGGTAAAATGATAAACCGCGATAAAATGTCCCACGGTAATCGTTACCGTGTCCCAATAAAATTACCGTTATATCGTGCTTGATCACCACACTGCCTCAGTAATGCACAGTGATGCCACTCTTTGCCTGGAAAAGCCTGAACAATGTATCTGTCCTCGATTAAGGAGCCTCACGCGAGGTGCACATGCACAGTTTGCATTGTTTGGCCTCTGAGTCAGACTAATTTATTGACAAAAAAGACAAAAGAACTGTTATGAATATAATAATAAAGGGTTTAAATGATTTCAATTCTGTGTAAAAGTACTTTCAGAACATTTTGAGCACACCGCAACAATACCACGATAATAATGATAACCGTGATAATTTTGTTTACAATAACCGTGATACAAAATTTTCATATCGTTACATCCCTAATTGCGAATAAAAAAAATCACGTGACAACCACCAATGAAAGGTTTGGCACTGGTACAAATATGCAGAAAAACGCTCACCGCTCGCCGCGGAATCGTTGCACGAAAAGCCCGGCATTGTCATTTCATCGTATCATTTCATCGTCGAACATAGCTCTGATTACCACCATCGCTGCTCTGTACCTGCTGTGGAGAAGTCAGCTGCGGGCTAGGCGCCGACTTCAGAACTGTATGCATGCTACCCTACGGAGGCGGTGTGAGCTCGGTGAGTTCCATCGTCTCTTGCAGGAGCTGCGTCTGGACCACGGCCGGTTCCAGCGGTACTTCAGGCTGACTGTTGCCCAGTTTGAAGACCTGCTAGCCAGGGTTGGTGCCAGGATCTGCCGCCTGGATACCAACTGCAGGCAAGACAGTCCAGCTGCAGCTGCGGAGCGCCTTTCCATCTGTCTCTGGTGAGTTTAGCAGTTTGTCAAATTAGCAAGACTTCGACCCCCAGAATGCCCTGCGTCAGTGACGCTCGCTCACTCAAAAAGTTCAATTATTTCAACTCGAGTGTCAAGCGTTGAGCGGCGAGCATTCTTTCGCTGGAAACGCTCACTGCTCAACGCTTGGACACTTGACGCCGCTTGATGCTCGCTCTGATGCAGCGTCAATTTGCGTCTTTAAATTGACTTTGTATGTAATATCAACGCGCGAAAAATTTGGGACTCTTTCGGTGGGAACACGCCGTTATACTAACTCATGGCTCTTTAGACATGACCGCATGGTCGTCAAGAAGTATGTTCAGAGGTACTAACTTTGGATTGTCAAACACCAGCTGAGCTCAGGGTTGATTTTTGGTGATAAACTATGTCTGCTTTACACAAAATATAGATGTTTCATCAGTTTCATGGTGCGTTCACACCGGACGCTACTTGAACTACCTCGGCGATCACTCTCCGTGCAAAGTCAATGTACAACCGCGATGAGGCGGGGCTAACCCTCCTGTGATGCGACAGCCGCTTTTCACACTACCACATAGTTTGTCGCGCGATGTCAAAGTAAAAAAAGTTGATCTTTTCAGGCGATGTCGTGTGTGGCTGTGCAGCAACAGCCAATCAGAGTTGTGTGCGTGTGTGACGGTACCCGTGATGGACAGTTTTTCAACTGGACTACAGAGGGACAATTTATGTCCGTGTGGGAAACATTAGTCAGTGAGGACATTAGTTCCACCTTGACGGACCGCAGAAAACTCATAATGCTGCTGCAGGGCATCAGCTGCAGTGTTTTGTATTTGATAAGTGAGTGAAAAGAATACAGCTGGAATAATGTCCGCGTATACATCCTATTATATGATATATGATATGATCGCGGTGAAACCCTAGCAGACGTGACGTCACCGAGCAATGGCAACGGTCACCAAAGTGAGGTATTTATGGACGCGCAACGATACTTCAGTGGGTGATTTTGGTAGCTGGGTCGCATGCGGTGTGAACACAGCATCAGGCTATTTGGATATTCCATCAGCATTGCTTACTTCGACAGAAGAATCCAGACAAAATCATATCTTGTAAATAAATATTTTGGCCCCAACAGAAGAGAAATTTACAAAGACTTGGATTTTCAGAGATTTACTGGCAGTGAGATCTATGTGTTTCAACGATTTAAGGTTTTCATAGCACAAACACACACACAATCACAGAGTATACTGTATGTGTGAATATAAAGCATCTGTGCACTATAGTTTTAATATAACTGTCACATAGCACAGCAAACAGCAGCCCTCACTGTGATAAATGGCGTAAAATAAAGCAGAGCTGTGCTGGAATGAGACGGGTGATTTTTCTCAGCATGAAAACAGTTTGACACTGACTCAATCTGAACAGAGGAAAAGAGATGGATGTTAGTCTGCCATAAACCATGATTTATGTGTCGAAGATGTTACACTGTGTATACCATTCCGGCTGAATGGCTGAGTCAGTGTGACAGTGACAGGGATCTCATAGCAACTTCTGGAGCAACAAGGATTATTTTTCAAGGAACAAAATAATGTAGCAGTAAAAAGAAAATTCACACTTTGAAGAAAATGGAGCATTTGCAGGCAAAAACAGTCTTACTCCACCAGCACAAACCCCACAATCACATATCATTAATACTGACTTACATATCCATGCCTTTTCATACCCTTTCACACACATATGATGTAGCAATGGAAGCATCTTGGTGTTAAATGTCTTGCCCAAGGACACAACGCCATGTGACAGCTGGAGCTGAGCTCGACCTGCAAACCTTGATTACTGACATTGTGCAGTGTCAGTCTGAACCAAGGACACCCCTGATGTCTCTTATGTCTTTTGTAGGGCAAGACACAGAGCTCTAAATGTTTATTTATTTAGTCTAATATTTATGAATAGAATTTTTATGGACGGGCTCCCCTGGTTGTTCCGCTGCCAATGTCTTGTATTAGGGTAGTGGTTCACAGCTTGTTTTCCTTGCCAAGAATAATAGAAATGCATTGTTAAAAGTTAAGTTAAATGATGGAATTCAGTAGATTAGGTCTAAAAAAATGTATATAAAAAAGAGAACTACTATCTTCATGCCCATCAGATGGGATTTTGTTTCTTGCAAACAATTTGCATTTACTTTCTTTTTAAACCTTTAACAAATCAAAGCAAGCTTACACACTAGATACATGTTGGACAAATACTCACTGTTGCACGTACGCCACAATCAAAACACTCTAAATGGTGGACAGCTTGAGTGTGTGTTTGTTTCAGAATGCCATCTTTTATTTGGCAAAAGTGAAAAAAAATGTTTTCTGGAATATTTCAAATTGTATGCCATATGTATGCGTGTCATTATTGGTGTACAAAGCAATAACTTCATCAAGGCACTTTTATTTCAGGTTTATTTTTTGAGTACTGTATATGACACTGACATGTTTTCCTCTCACAATGCGTAAGACCTCAAAATATCGAACAAGCACAATTAAGAACAAAAAAGGACGGTTAAAAAAAACACATACATTCAAATTTCTACTTTCTTTTTAAATTTTAGTTAGACTCAGTTGTAAAGTGAGTTTTACTTTAGGTCTGTTCATAGACATTTGCTGTCAAAATGACAACAATGTATGATAGCTTCATTGATGTAATAAAGAAATATCACATTTTCCAAAAGATATTCTTCAAATTTTGAAGGATTTACCCAAAGTATTCTGGAATACTTGGGCCCATTAATAAACCTGAATGTCACATTCATGCCAGCTTCTGTCAGCTGCCAAATGACATTGAATTACAAAGATAAGATTTCAGGCATGACTGGTACTAGACTTGAATGAAACTTAAAGTGAAGGGCAACCACCTGCTCACTCAAAAATTACAAGTACACTCTTATTTAACACTAGACGAGGTTTTAGCATAGATGCTACTCTGCATATATTTTCAACTTTCCTTCAAACACATTTATCATATCAATTTTTATCAGTGCACCTGGTCACACATACTTTTCACTTTGTATGTAAAAAGTTATTTAAACAGAAAATGCTAAAATGTAGCTAAGATTCTCTAACATGGAAATCTTCCAGATAACTTCAACTCATTGGGCTCAATGAGCAAACAAACACATCAATGATTTAAACACTTTTCTTTTTGCCATTCCTCGCTCAACACCCACATGCAATTTATGTCTTTACAGCTTCACCCCTTAAAAATCTTTCTGCCTGAAGGAATCTCATATTTTCATCCCTGACCACAACAGGTCATCAAACAAACCTCCTGTGCCTTCACTCTGAACTTCCTCCATGACTTCAGTGTAACTGTACATTCACACCAGAAGCAGTCTGAGCATCGGTGCCGTCCAGCTGCCATTCATTTTCTATGATCGCCGGCATCGAGGGGCGGCGGTGATCACAAGCGGCGTGTTGCGAGCGTCACAAGTGGCGTGGAGTGGCGCGGAGTGGCGCGATGGAAGCATTGCGAGCAATGAGCTGAAGTTGGGAGAAGCTTAACTTTATGCAAATGAGCAGCAGCGCGAATGAGGCGTCAGAAAATTATAGGTCGATCTGGATTCCAATGCAGAAGACTTTGAGAGGGAGGATGAGAAAACAAAGGAGGAAAAACTTATCATTGCTGTCTCCAGCCCCCCAAGTGTGATCCACGGTGAAAGAGGGGGAATGGAAGTCCCACGTGCATCACGTATACACGTTCCAACCCCCCATATAATCTCCCGCTTTGCGCAAATGTTTCATTAAAAGGGGGGTAAAGTCATAACAATCAAATAAGCTGTTGTTTAAGGGTCACAAGACTGTGCATATGTCTGTTTACTTGTCTTATTTTAGTTCAATCTTTATATATAAACATATAAGTGTGAAAACAAGAGTGAAAGGAGATGGTGATACAAGCATCACAACTTGTAAGCCCTGCCCCTCCAGCCGCTCACATCGAGTCCCCTGCCTGCGTGCTTCTATGTGTTTTCAACTGCCAAGTAGCGCGGTGAGAGCGACCAGAGCGTCAACAAGCCATACAGTAAGAGCTCAAGAAGTCCTCTGGCAACAACAGTTTGTTTATTGTGTCCCTCATTAGGCATAACATGTAGAGTGATAAACATCATCTCCCAAAGGAGCTATCAGTGCTATACGTTATAGAGGTAAACTGCATCATTTGCTATAGACTGTTGAAATGTCATTAATTTACAATGTTAATGGAAGAAATGGACACAAAACATCACATTTTTAATCCCTCTGTTTAAACTTAAACAGATCAATTCAAATGTACTTCAAGCAGGGAGACTGAATACAAGAAGGAACAAATGTGTATTGTGTCCATACAGGCTCCAAACAGCACATTCACAAAGATGAAAGGCTGAGCTGCATCAGTGCCACAGAGGAAAGCAGTGGCACAAAAGGCCTGAGGTGTGGGACTCTGGTATGACAGCAGAGCTAGATGTTTGCCGTTTAGGATTTACGGAAGTGCATGCAAAAGCCTCATGTGACCTAAAGACGTGAAAGATGGGCTTTTTGTTGAATGAGTGAATGAGTTACAAAAAGATTTGGATGAATAAAGTATTTGTATTTTTATTTAGAATACATAATCAATGTTAACACAAATGATAAAAGAACTGCAGTAGCTTATGTATGTAAGGTTTAAAATGTTAAAAAAAAGAATATGTGAAAAAGAGTCCTTCTTAAAGGTTAAAGACAGTTAAAGAGGACATATCATGCTTGTTTCTCCTTTTCACTATGCCAGACTAGGATGCCTGTAAAGCATTTCTGCCCTCAGTACAAGTCATTTAGTTCCTTCATTACCCCACAATAGCGTTCTCAATATCCTCATTTTAGGCCACTATGAAGCCCTTGTTGAAACACTCGGATCTGAGGATGACCTAAAGTTACCTCGCAATGTCACAGCCCTTTGTGGTATGATTGGTCAATTCTGTCAGGTGAGCCAGCCTGTCCTTCTTCTTCTACTGTATTTTCCGGCAGGCTCAATGCAGCGACCGCGTATTGAGTCCCCCTACAGGCCAGAGCTGGTAATGAGTGAATGTGAGCTAGGGATCTATATACCCCTGCTGGTGGATGTGTTCCTCGGTGACGGTTTTGTGGCTAACGGACATCACAGAGGAGAAAGTGTTTTATCAGATTACTCCAATAAAAAGAAAGGTACCTCGTATCGTCACGACGTTTGAAATCTCGCAGACATCTCACAATGACCTATTTTCAGAGGCATCAAATCTCGTTCTAGGATATCAGAAAAAATACAATATCTAATTTTTTGAAAATTAAGGGGGTGTAAGGTCTTGTTTTCAAATTTATTATACTATATGTAAGTATTAAATCATGCATCAGCATGATATGTCTCCTTTAAAAGATCACAAATGACTCTCTAAATGTAAGGATATCTTCTTGCTAGAGTTGTATTTCTGTGATTGATTAATTTGGCCTGCATCAGTCACTAGAAGGAGCTCCGTGTCAGAGACCCCTTTATTCATATAACTCTTTTCAGGTAAGTACGAATATATGTTTTTATTTATATCATGAAACATTGTAAATGTGTTTTGACATATTTGGGAGTGTTGTACCTCAAGTTTTTGTAGTTGCTTACATATTTTCGTAGTGAAATTAGAAACTGTTTAAGCTATTTTTGCCCTGTTTGAGCTGCAGTAAATAAAAAGCCACCAGAGGCCAATGTTACCTTGACTTTAAAGTGTGGGTTTAAAATGTGAAGAAAAGTAAATGATGCATAAAGAAGCCGAAAAGAAGACTGTTAAGGGTGATTTTATGAGTCATTCACCATATTCATATTTATTGAGCCAGAATGCAGTTGTGTTTATTAAAATGTATTAGTTTGAAACCAGAAAGTCAATAAATATGAAAATGAAGTGTAACTGACCAAATGATGTGTAAGGAAGTTTATTTAAATGTGGGGAAAAAAAGAAAATTATGTGAACTTGAAAACATCTTATGTAAATCATTTTGGAAAACAAATTGAATTGTCTCTGAAGCTGGCAGAGAGAAAGCCTAAGACTGTTCACAAATATTACCCTTTTCAGGTTGCAACACATTTTTAAGATTTGACCTTCGATAAAAAAAAACTTAAAGGTGCTAAGAGGATAATTTATCGCCGGCGTAATGCTGCGTTCCTGTAACCTCGGAAATGGGAGTGACATCATCTCCAACTTACCGGTGTTCCAGTTGAAGTCAGAAAAAAACATGCCGATCTACCAGGCTATTGTTAGCTGTTGTTAGCACGCCCTGCGTTGTTGTATGAAGAATGTGATTATCACTATGGCAGCATTTTTGTAAATATAAATCTAACAATACTATGTATACAGCTGATCTAGAGCGACACACCCCAGTCAGAAGTGCAAATAAATTGATTATTACAGGAGCTAAATAACTGTTCACACTGGGGGCATCCATCTTCGATTGACACCTCGGGGTGGCGAGGTTTCACCGAGTTCCCAGTAGGAAATTCCGGCCTCAGGTGGCGTTCCAGTTTTAGTTTCCTACTCGGAACTCAGAAATTCCTACTTCTGACTACAACTTGAACGCACCGGAGACGTGAAGCCAAATGTGTTTGTTTGTTGTGGTAAATGCAGCATGGATCTTTGTCGGAACTCTGCATTGCTTTACAACTTCTTTTTCAACAACTTACAGGATGCAAAGCCACGAGGTAATGTATCTCCTTCTAGTTATTATTGTAGTTGTAGACGGCTATATATCGCTACTTACAGCCCGGCGCTCTCAGACGTGTAATATAAATAATAAAATAATATAAATTTGCTCTAGTTTTAATTGTCTTGTTCCTGAAGTTGAGTATCCAGGCCAGTCCAGCCCTGTACGACCCGACCAGGAGGCTAAGGAATAGCATTCATAGATAACCTAATTTGATGCTATAAAACTCATCGATAAGTGTGTATTTCGATCAGGCATATATCTAAAAGTGAGACTTTTTTGTAATTACTTAAAAATTCCTCACAGTCTCTTTAAGTTTATGGACCTTAATATCTGGTATTTACAAAAGCTTTCAAACAACCATGCTTTTAATAAGTTTGGAAGCAAACAAACATATAGTAGCTTAATGATCTCAAGGTTTTGACATCTAAGCAGCAAATACACAAACAAAGCTGGCCACACATTGGACAATTTTCCCAAGACCCCCCAGTCAAGGCCCAGGTTAGAGTGTTTGTTTCAGCCTTTTATTTGCCCAATATTCCTGAATTGTGTGCTGGAGCCTCTCTGATTGCAAGTCAGGCTATCTAGCATTTACGGCTCCAGATCAAGCTGCCCATGGTGTCATACTTGCAAAAGCTGACAAAAGATATGAAACCATCCCAAATGATCTACAAATGTGAGCAGCTGAATGCTTGGGCATTCAGTGGGCCAGAAGGAAGGGGAAAGGTCTCTTTAAGTCTAATTGGCTGCCTGACAAAGAAAATAAAAGAGAAGGCTGAGGACATTGTGGCAGCTTATTTGTAGATCAGGACAGCATGGTCTGCACAGAGCACAGACGGTTCCTTTGAATTCAATCAGAGGTGAAGTACAATCTACTCTATCTGCTTAAAGGTCAACTCTCCTGTAAGACTGCAGAGGAGGAGCAGGAAAAGAAAGAGACTAATGTTTGTTCTTGCTACATTTCACTTGTTTGTGATACATGGACACAAACATGAGCTGCCACAGCAGAGTGTGACACTAAAAGCCATTCAGAGCTTTAACCCTATGATTGTGTGTATGTTTACAAGCTGGTATGTCTGCTCTGCTAACACTAATTTAGGCTGTCAGGATAAAATGAAGCCAGACAAAGACCCCTCCTCCACCCAGCACCACCACCTCCACAGCATCTTCTTTCTAAAATCCTGACAGCCAGCTCTGGCTTCTGAAATATGCCAGGAGCAGCTGATGACCAGAAAAATGGGAAAAATATACTGCAGCATGCTGAGCAATGTTGGGAGAGATAAGTAATGGAAACAGAAGAAAATATGTTAACACCATGCTCTAAATATAATGATTTGCTGTATGACAGAACTTAATAACTTTGACGATTCAACATAAAGAAACCTCTGTGTAGTTAAAAACATTTTCTGATGTTGATGATGGTAGTGATGATGGAGTTCTTTTGGCTTTTATAGCTTTACTCCTGACAAATAATTAAATAAGACACCCTAGGTAAAGATCTCTGACCTATTAACTATGGTTTATTCTGACACTGCCGCGGAGTATGTGGTCAGATTTGACCCAAAGCCAGGTTCATATATTAATTTAGATGACTGTTAAAGGAGTACTCCGACTATTTTGGACCCACGCCCTTTCTCTATCATTGACAGAGTGAGACAAGCTCAAAAATACCTTTTTTGTGTCTCTGCGTCCAGTGGCTGGCTCCCAGCTGTTAGCTCCGTAGGTAGCTTAGCTCAATGGCTGGAAGTCAATAGGAGTCAGAGCCGGACTGACAAAAGTGGACAAAATACTCCTTGCAGTGGTCCAGTGGAGGGCGTATTAGCAGGTGAAGTAAATCCAAATGGTTATAAAACATTTTAAAAGCTCAAGGTTTTGACATCTACAGCAAATACAAAACAAAGCTTTAAGACCCCCAGTCATGTTTAAAATGTTTATTTGCCATCCTGATTTACTTTGTGTGCTAATAGGCCAACTCATTTCTTTCTTAAATCAGGCTAAAACAACGCTTTTGATAGACACAGACTGCGCATGGTGTCATACTTGCAAGTAGCCGCCAGACTGACGAAAGTGGACAAAATACTCCTTGCAGTGATCCAGAGGATGGTGTATTAGCACCTAAAGTATATCCAAATGGCAATAAAACATTTGAAAAGACGTGTTTTCTTTCTTAAATCTGCTAAAACAACGCTTTTGATAGACATTGACCTGGCAGCATTTGTAGATCAGACAGCATGGACCGGAAGTAGCCGCTGGACTGACGAAAGTGGACAAAATACTCCTTACAATGGTACAGAGGATGGCTTATTAGCACCTAAAGTAAATCAGGATGGTTATAAAACATTTTAAAAGACGTTTTTTTTTTTAATCCGCTAAAATAACGCTTTTGATACACACACAGAGCTGCCACAGCAGAGTGCTGACCGGAAGTAGCCCGGACTGAAAGTGGACAAAATACTCCTTACAATGTTCCAGAGGATGGCTTATTAGCACCTAAAGTATATCCAAATGGCAATAAAAACATTTGAAAAGACGTGTTTCTTTTTAAATCCATTAAAATAACGCTTTTGATACACAGAGACTCCGCGCATGCGCAGTACTCAGTCTGGCTCCTACTTCCGTCCATGGAGCTCTCAAGATGCGCAGTTTTGTGTTTATCAAAACGTTATTTTAACGGATTTAAAAAAGAAAACAAGTCTTTTAAAATGTTTTATAACCATTTGGATTTACTTCACCTGCTAATACGCCCTCCACTGGACCACTGCAAGGAGTGTTTTGTCCACTTTTGTCAGTCCGGCTTTGACTCCTATTGACTTCCAGCCATTGAGCTAAGCTACCTACGGAGCTAACAGCTGGGAGCCAGCCACTGGACGCAGAGACACAAAAAAGGTATTTTTGAGCTTGTCTCACTCTGTCAATGATAGGGAAAGGGCATGGGTCCAAAATAGTCAGAGTACTCCTTTAAGAGTGTGTTCACAATCACCATTGTTAATAAAGTCCAGTTCTCAGACAACCCCTGACATTCATGTATTTTTACTCTGTCTGAGCTCTGCAAGAGGTCAAGCCCTTTGAGGTTCCCTTTCCTACGAGGGAGCCTCACGGGCCATAAGGGCTCAGGCTGGGGACAGGAGGGTGGCCAGTTCAAGGCCTTTTAGAAACACGCTTGGATGTTGGTTTGATAGCTGGGGAGATACAAACTGACTTCCTAATTCACTGTTGCCAATAACAGCAGTTGGTAATGCTGCTGAAAGAAGATGGCCCCATTACCTCCAGAGCCTTAAGGCACAGGATTTGCACATTTTAACTTCACCTCTTGTCAGCACCAACAAATGAAGTAGGGTTTATGCTGCTGGTGCGTCATCGGGAACAATCAATGGCAAAGTGCTAACCCGGTATGTGCTGCCAAACCTGACCTACAAGGACCTAGTCTGCTCCCATTGGTTTACAGGTCAACTTTCTGGTAATTGGTCAGTTCAGTGTGGCTCTGCACCATGGTGTCAACAACTTTGCAGTCATTGTAATCTACACCCTGCAGGGGCTTGCTACTGCCAACCTTAGACTCAATGTGATACACTGATTGACATCACACCGGTAGGTCCCTTTGGAGGCTGGAACAAGATGTTTTCGGCAGCTGCTGGTGCCCCTGTTTGTGGGGGAGCAGGAGAGTTTTCACTGGTGCAGATTTTTGCTTGTTCATGTGAAACACGCTACAGGGAATTTAAACTTTTCAAAAATAGGATAAGACCTCTTAAATTGAAATAGACTTATTTGGCACTTTTCTTGTCAGTCTGACTTCTTAAGTTTTTACACCATAGGTCACACATATCTATCACCCACATTTTGTTACTGATGGTTGTAAGTGATACATCAGCATCAGCTTTCACATCCATGGATTTTGCAACACCCAACACTAATGCAGCATTCGGAAGAAAGCAGCATTTTGCAGGTTTTACCCAGAAAGGGGGGTTATTAAGAGGTAATGGTTGCATAATGTCATGTACTGCAGAGCATCATGACCTAAATTTTTCACCTTAGGTCAGTTGCTTTATCTGCAATTATATTTATTGGTGCTATGGGCCTCAAGCACTTACTCTTTAAAAAAACCTAACTATCCCATTATCTGTTGTAACATTAGCCATATTCTTAAATGCTTGTAGCTGATTTTGGTTTGAATTCTGCCCTCTTAAAGCTAGGGTCTACGATCTGAAAACCAGTTTGGCTGTTGAGACAGATTTGAAAAACGCAGCCTGCCCCCCCCTTCTCTCACCCCTCCCCTCAGTGTTCCAAGATCCTGCCCCCCAGTGCGTGTCGCCTCCTAACGACACGCCCCCTATGATAGAGCAGCAGGCCGGCTGGCATAAAATATCAGCAACAACAACAACCAAAAACAACTCAGCTCAACTGAAAGTAAAAAACGCGACAGTCATCCCCCTTGTAACACACAGCGGTAGCCATTTCAATTGGAATGGCAGCGAAGCGGGTCTGGCATCGCCAGAGCAGAGCAGATTGTGGGTGAGGATTTATATTTCTCGGCGTGTCTTCACCAGCTCAGTTTACAATGCTAACAATGCATGGCTAACTTATGCTAAAATCTATTGACAGAGCCTACCCGCTCTGACCAACAACGTTCAGTCAATAGCCAGTATCGGCACAGACTAACCAGAGTTATTCAGCAGACATCTCCCACTGTAGTAAACAAAGCTATTACCTGTTCAACCAGGGGCGGAACAGCCGGTGCTGAAGGTCCGTTCGCCAGCCGGCGGCCAGTGCTGCGGCCGGCAGCCAGCGCAGTGTTCAACAATCCCAAATCACTCTGCAGCTTTTTCCACCATACGATTCTCCAAATTGCTCAAATTTCTTCCTTACTTCAGCCTTTTCCTCGAAACTTTTACGTTTCCTTCTCTTCGATGTGGAGGGTAACAGAAGCAGCCTCCCGGCTCCAAGATGCTTCAGTAGCTGTTCTGCTAGCTGATCACCGGTACATGAGAGAGGTAGTGGGGAGGAGGTGGGACCATGGGCGAGACGGTGCGGAGCAGGGGAGACCGGGGATTGGATGGACTCACGGACCAATCTGAAACACCGGGAATGGCGATTTGGATTGGTCAACTATTATCCTGCTTTGCAGCGGATACATTGAATGGATTTTTTTTTCATTCTTTTTGGTCTTTATATTGCGTAGATCGGACCATAGGACCGTAACGGCCTTATAAATGGTGTTATTTAGATGTACCAAGCTTCCAAATCGTAGACCATACCTTTAATGTCTAGTTTATCAAAGCATTTCCAGCTACTACAGCATTATGATCTTAAAATTAGTGATGGGCCATTGTTGTTGGCTATTATAGTAATATACAGGCAAAACTAAACAAACAAGCATTCAGAAATTCTGTACTTAATAGTGTCAGGATACATGAGCACAGACTTCAGTTACTTAAAAGTAGGATGCATGAGTTGGCAAAATTTAAAAAGAGAACAAATCACAGAAAAAGCCTGACAGAAAGGCAAGTCAAAGAAAAATGAGAAAGTACACAAGTCAAGAATGTCCAGCATGTGTGGACTATTTTCTTTGTTTGCTCTTACATGCGGGCTCAGCTCTGGAAAAAAACAGCCACAAAAAATTGCTGCACTGTCAGGGTGATCGTTGAGACTGAACAGGAGGAAAAGCAGTATTTTTAAAGCTATCTATTTTTATTGCCAATCAAACTCTGGTCCAGCACAACTATTAAGCAGCTCTTTTTAGCACAAATGCATCATGGCCATTTTGCCAGAGGAACCCTGATGTTACAAGAAGTAAAAAAAGAAGGCAGGTGGGGAGAAAAATAGATGGGACCATTTCTGTCAGTGGTACTGCCTAATCAGGAAGCTCTGACTTGCCTCAAATCAACAAGACAACACACTACAGATACTAAAGACATACACACCTCGGGGGTGGCTGCTGCAGAAAAAGGCCCAGAAGAAGATTATTTGTACCTCCATAGGATGGAGAAAAATGATCAGACCAGATTTTAATTTCTTGTTTCAAAATTCTTATCTGTAGTCCTCAGCAGCACCTCTGCCAGTTCATCTGTGGACAAGGGTCTGACTACTGATAAAAGCAAACAGATGATTATCAGACTTTTTGGAGTAGTGGGAGAAACACGCCTCAGGTTATATTTATGCTGAGATCTTCATTTAGATCCAGACAGCATTCTGCAGCATATTGGGCAAGGTTGCAAACAGCAGAACTTAATTTGACAGGTTGGCTCTTGGAAAACCACAAATATTTTGTGTCGGTTATTATGTGCTTTTGTGGGGTCTAAGTTTGTTACACAATGACACCACAGCAGTAAGCAGAATGGGTATTTTTTTTTTTTTGCTTTAGTGTGATCGGTAAAAATGGTCTTGGTCTTTTTGATGTTTTAAGTAAATGTTTGTTTTTTCAAGATCTGAGGCCAAAGTCTTGGCTTACAGCTTTTTTGTTTATTTGAGGTAGCGTAGATAGCTTAGCCTGTTTACTTCCATAGTAATGGAAAAGTATAGCGTGTACGTCCAAGTCCCGGCCTGGATGAAATAAAGTGATGCAGGAATTAATCCAGTGTGTGAAAATGATTTAGAATTTAACTAGTTCCCAATTCCCTCGAGTAAATGACATTTAGAATACCAGTTTTAATTTAATAACCGATTATACTGATAAATGAGTGAAATAAGGTTTGTGGTGAACACAAGTACATGAGATGTAATGGAAATAATAAAATGTATCTGTTATCGCCCATTTTTGAACCATAAAACATTGCAAATGTGTTTAAAACAGCAGTAGCTGGGGTGCTGGTTTGGCGTAGTGGTTAGCACCCCATGTACATGCTTTTGCCAGTCCAGGTTCGAATCCCGCCTGTGACCAGTTTGCAGAGTGTCTTCCCCTGCTCTCTCTCCCCCTTTCACAAGCCTATCCACTGTCTCTCTCCTATCAATAAAGGCTCAAAATGCCCCCCCCCCCCCCCAAAAAAAAAACAGCAATAGCTAACTAACTGATAACAAGGACTACAACAATTGCTGGTGACCTGCCAGCAAGCATTTCTGATTGTTTATTAATCATCAATAATTCAAACACTATTACCATTGCCCTAAGGACCAACTCAATCGGGTCTCTCACTTATGAGGTAACTCTTCAACAAAGGTTACAATAAGATCTAACCACTACATCGAACCATCTTCTTCAGCTTATCCGGGTTGGGTCGCAGGAGAAACAGCCTAAGCATGGAAACCTGGACTTCCCTTTTCCCTCTAGACTTCACCCAGCTCTACCCAGGGTATCCCAAGCCATTTTGGGAGACATAGTCCCTCACAGTGTGCCCTGGGTCTTCTCGAGGTTTCCTACCAGTGGAAAGTGACCTGAACATATCACCAGGGACGCATCTGGGAGGCATCCTGGTTAGTTGCCTGATTGCCTCCTGGATGCAGAGAAGCAGTGGCTCTTCTCAGAGCCTCTCCCAGATGGCCAAGCTTCCCACCTATCTCTAAGGGGGAGCCCCGACACCCTGCAGAGGAAACTCATTTTATCCGCTAGTACCTGCGATCTTGTTCTTTCAGTCACCACCCAGGGCTTGTGACTATAGGTGAGGGTAGGAACGAAAATTGAGAGCTTTGCCTTATGTCTCAGCTCCCTTTTCACCACGATGGAACCTTTGCAGGTTCCACAACACTGCCGATGCTGCACCAATCCATCTGTCTATCTCTGGTTCCCTCAGTCATGAGGTACTTGAACTGCTCTACTTGTGGCAGAGTCTCATCCCAGACACAGAGAGGGCACGCCACGCTTTTCTGGACCATGTACTCAGATTTGGAGGTGATGCTTCTCATCCCAGTCACTTCGTACTCACTGCCAACCAATCAAGCAAGAGTTGCAAGTTGCAGTCAGGTCACCAAACTTGACCTCTCAACACCCTAGCTGCACCTAGAAATTGTGTCCGGAAAGGTTATGAACAGCACCAGTGACAAATAAGATGTTATATATCTGAAATATTGTTCCTGCTACTAAGTTGAACTGCCATGTTGAAGTTTAATAGTAACTTAGTAATAGCTTTTCACCCTTGCCGATAACATTTAGGCTTAAAACATCATGAAAGGTTTGTTAAGATTATAACAAAAAACAGAACATGTAAGTGTTGTTATTTTTTGATTGCTACAAAAACTTACAAATGATCCAGAACATAAAACACTCCAGGCTTATAGTGGGCTTGCAGTTAAGGGATCATCTCAGTGCTGACTTTCGTTGAGATGAACTACAAAAATGACTTACAGAAATGCATCATCCCTACACCACTCTATAATATATACCTACCATTGCCTTTTGAGTGATTTTGAACACCTTGATATACTGACATGTGAACATGAAATTATTCAAAGGAAATTTTCAAGTTTTAATTTTAACATTTTAACTTTTTTTCAAGTGAAGCTGAACAAAGCAACCAAGCTGCAGGTGTTAAAACTACCTATAAATTGTGTGCAACGCGCACTTATTCCAAATTATTGAAGCTGTCAAATCATTCACTGTCAGAATGTAAGTGAAGACTATGTTCAAGCCAAACAGTAAAACATGAATTATGGATTGGAATTTAGATGTTACATCTTGATGGATATGACAGGTAATGTAAGACGTTTGGATCCCTATGAGCCATTACATGAAGAAGAAGCTACTCCTCCTGAGGTAAATAAACAAACAAACACAAAGTATTACCAAAATCTGCAGGAATAAGATTTCTGTCTGGACCGTTTTGGTAAGAAAAGACATGAGAGCAGCTTTCTGAATTACTTTTATTTGAATTTATTTCCATATTTTTTATTTTGATATGGCTCTGATGTGGGCTCCTCCGACCTATCCACAAAGTAGTGGAAGCCTCAGCAGGGACAGCACCTGTTCCAGCCCTCCTAGAAGCACGCATAAAAAGTATGGGCAGGGAGAGAAGCAGCCAAGCTCACCAGAGTAAGCATTAAAGTTAGCTGATTAATTGATGAATTTAGCATAGAGTAAAGCTGGACTGGAGGAGGGTTGCAAAGCAGCTTATAGCAGGAACAGTGAAGAGTAGGCAGGCTAGCTTTAATGAGGCAGTCTGAGTAAATTTAGCTAAATGCAGCTTTGAGGAAATCAGCTGGCTGTCAGCAATGATGGGCTAGCTTTGGATCAGCTATATAACAAAGGCCTACTGGCATGCTAGCCATCTTGACTCCTTGTCCTTCCAGAATGCTATAACCCATTGCTGCACTTTGAACTGCTTGGGAGCTCTTAGGTTGTCAAAGAAACTTATGCTGGGGTGCTCAGGTCAAAATTAAAACACTGGGGTAACCAAACCTTCTATGTTGCTGTTACCAGGCTCTGGAATTAGCTCCCCATCAAAAATGCATCTTATTTCTGACCTGGGCCCTTTCAAATCTAGACTGAAAATATATTTGTTTTGGCTTTTAAAGCCCAGAAGTGTGGTGGTGTGGTGTGGTCTATTTTACTGGTTTGCTAATTTTGTTGTTTTTATTGTTATAATTGCTTTTCATTGTTTTTAAATATTCTTTTTATTCGCTATCTATTGTCAAGCACTTTGGTTCACTAAAAGGGTTGTTGTAAAGGGGTGTGTAAATAAAGAACATTTATATTTATATTCATGTTTAACTCCAAAGAATCATGTTAAAATGTATAAATGCAATGACATTATATCAGCATTCAAAACACGAGAGGTTGACATAGCAACACAGTGGACCACGATAAACCCATTAAACATCATAGAAGTAGTTTTTCACATGTCCTGGATATAAACGTTTGCAGTTTCTGAAGCCAGTCTTAAGTGGATACTGAAGGGACTGAAGTTTTTTTATTCATTATTTTTTAATACAGAAAGTTGCTGCTTGGTTTCATTTGTTATTAGGTAGTCAGTCTCATGTCTCACACTGATCTTGCAGTATGGTGCCTTGACTGTGGATTGGCAGAGTAAGAAATCTTAGATCATTTCCTTCAAAACCATGACATTTCATTACCATAATCTATTATAAGGTAGCCCTTTCTAACCTACACAGATCAAATGTTTATATCGCTTTGTATGTCTCAAAGGTTGCTTGAGGCAAACAGTTTCAGGAATTAAAGTTTGAAGGTTCTGCTCATTAAAATGGACTCAAACATGAGTTATAGTCTGTATATTTCTATGCTTGAGCCTTAGTGTGTCTTTTGTGAAAGTCTCCCGTCGGAGCTCTCTGTGCATCTACATTATCTTTTAATAACTCTGAGGACAGACTGTTCAGTTTGGAATAATCAATCAAAGCACATGTGCACAGAGGATTTACTGTGAGTTTTGGTTTATTAAAATGTGATCTGACACAAAAGCAGCTACATAACTAAGTCTTATTTAACCATTTAACCATTTTTTAGTTTTGTCTCAATCCCTGAAATCACAGTAAATTTCAGAATGAGGATGTGATTTAAGTGAACTTGCATATAGTTTGCAGACAGTTGCCTCTGGTCAACTATTTTGAATAAGTGACACAGGAAAGTTCATCTAAAGTCCCTGGTGACTGATGACAACAGCAGGATGTGGAGGGATTAGTTTGACCAGTTCCCTGCTTTGTCATCTTTGCAGATTTTCAAAGCCTCTCTGATTTGCTCCTGGTACATTTCCTTGCTTTTGGATATCACTGATTAAAAAATTGAATAATACGTTAACGTTGATCTTCTTTCCTATCATCACCTCAGGTAAAAACTTAAAAGAACTATTGATTGGCATTGAAAGTGAGCTGGAAAGTCTCAGAACTTGGTTTGATGTAAATAAATTATCCCTTAATATTAAAAAAAAAGAAGTTCAGGGTTTTTGGAAATCAAAATGAAATAAATGGGGAAATTACAATTAAAGCTATGGTCTACGTTTTGAAACCGCAGCCTGCCCCCCCTTCCCTCACCCCTCCCCTCAGTGTTCCAAGATCCCACCCCCAGCTCGTGTCGCATCATAACAACAAGCCCCCTCGTACAGAGCTACGAGCGACTAGCATAATATATCAGCAGCAAACTCAATCAAAAACAGCTCAGCTCAACTGAAAGTATCAAACACGACAGACATCCCCCTTGTAACACACAGCAGTAGCCATTTCAATTGGACCGGCGGCAATGCGGGGAGCCGATTGTGGGGGAGAATTTATCTTTCTCGGCCTGTCCTCCCCAGCTCAGTTTACAATGCTAACGATTAGCGGCTAACAGGCTAACATCTATTGACAAAGCCAACCCGCTCCGCTACAAGTCATTACACAGGCACAGACTAACCAGAGTTATTCAGCAGACATCTCCCACTGTAGTAAACAAAGCCATTACCTGTTCAACCAGGGGCGAAACAGCCGATGCTGAAGGTCTGACGGCCGACTGAGGCCGTTCGTTAGCCCGCTAACATGCCTCGACCGGCCGCTCGGAGCTCCGTTGGGCCCCAGGGGAGAGAGAAGCGACTTCCCGGGTTTCGGCGCTAGGCTTTTCCGGCTCCATGATAGTTCAGTAGCTAACGCTGCAAGCTGCTCACCGGAGGTGGAGGGGAGGAGGCGGGACCATGGGCATGACGCTACGTAGCGAGGGAGACAGGGGATTGGATGAACTTGCGGACCAATCGAACTGTGCATGCCAGCACGGTTTGATTGGTCAACTAGTATGCAGCTTTGCAGCGGATATACTGAATGGATTTTTTTCGTTCTTTTTGGTCTTTATATTGTGTAGATTGGACCATAGGACCATACCAGCCTTATAAACGGTGTTATTAAGATGTACAAAGCTTCCAAATCGTAGACCATAGCTTATATATATTATATATATATATATATATAATACATTATTATGATTGACAGTAGGTTAACATGGAAACAATATATTGATTACATAAAAGGTAAAATTTCAGAGTCAGTTGCAATTCTGTCAAAATCTAGATATGTTTTAAATTATAAAGCATTGAAAATAATCTTTTATTCACTTATTGTTCCTTACATGTCTTACTGTATAGAACTGTGGGGATCAACTTATAAATCATATGAATTCAATAGTTGTCTTACAAAAAAGAGCCATATGTATCATCAATAATACAGATTATTATGAAATACATTATGAAATTTTCTGACTTGTTTTATTATAAAATAATGTTACTAATGTTTACTGCAAAACTAAACTCTCTTCCTAGTGCTGTGCAAAAGTTCTTCTCAATTTGGGAGACTCAATATGATTTAAGAGGTGTTTGCAAGTTTTCTGTTCAGAAAGCTAGAAAAGGTATAAAAAGGAGATGTGTTTCTGTTGTTGGGGTTAAACTATGGAATGATGCAAATATAAATTTGAAAACCTGCAATTCATGTTATACCTACGGAAAAACAGTCTCCAAAGTTATCTTTAAAAATGATAAGTGTTGATCATGCAATGATGTTGTTAATGCTGATTCTTTATCTTTGGTTTTTGGTAGCTTATTTTTGGTTAAATATATGGGCTAGGCTCAGATAAGCATTTTGCTTCTGTCTATGCCTTTTCAGTCACTACTTATGATAAGAATTCTGGTTTGTTTAAAATGTCTATTTTGTGACAAATATTGTACAATGTATGCCGACTGAAATAAAAAATCCTGCAAAAAAAAAAAACCCTACACCTCCGGTCAACAGCTGCGGGCGGTGACCAAAAGAACAAAATCTTGGATAAAAGCGTCCGAAATGACTGTCGTCAGCAGGGTGTCTGGGCTCTACCTTAGAGATAAGGTGAGTAACAAAAACCATAACCAACACAGCAGATTGAGAAAAGTCAAAGTTTGGTGTTGGCAAAATGTTCAGAAGTGCAGAGTTAACTCTTAATGGAGTCGAATCTCTGACAAATTACTCTCAGTTAAAAAAGTGTAACTGATGCTCCATCAGTGTCACTGGGATCTAAACTTTTCATTTTAGTCTCTGAACATGACAGTGACACTTGTCGAGTCAGTCCTTCCACCTGAACCCTATTATCATCGGGTGCCACAAGCCCACTTCATTTAAGTTGCAGTTCATTTTTAACATACATGTATGTGTACAGAGTAAAAAAAACAGCAACGTTTACCCTTTTCAGTGTTAATATATAATAAACACTTAATGAGGTGAAAATATAGAGTTAGAGAGCACAGATTACTAGCAAATGCCAAAACCCCACATATTGAAAACTGTAGTCTTTTTTATATAATATATGTGCTTAAATTAAACATGACATCTTGTTTACAGCCAACTTCCTCCACTGAAAGAATGCTAAATACATCAATCTTTACACTTGCAGTGTTAACAGATTTCAAACTGAAGTGTATTCCTAAAACTTCTTACAAGGGTTATTAAAAGTCACTGTTAGGTGTTAACGAGGTCATTAATTTTAACTCAAAAATAGTTGACAGTCAGACTTGATTAGCGTCAAAGTACCAACTCTCTAAAAAGGGTGAAAACATCACCTTGTGGCGTGGACCCATATTGATACTTAACAATAGCTAGTATTTTTTCTGGTCGTGTTAAACTGTCTTTGCATATTTTTCTGTGTAATATGACCAGGTGAAATAAATTTGAGGTTATGATATAACTGATGATAAACCACCACTGCTGTTTGCTATATAACTGATTTGAAACCAGAGCTTCCATTTAAAGCTGCTGGTAGATACTGAGGACACATTTTACATCTGTCCTCTTCCCGGTCCATTTATAGCAGAGCTCGATGAACTCTTTGATGGGAACAAAAGGTCTGGCTCTGCTTGTAATGAAAGTGGAGGCGGAGCAGCTGACTTGTCTGATGTTTGAGGAGCCTCAGTTTGCTTGCGCTCTGTTTTGTGATCATGCTGTGCTATGATGGCTTCCCTTTATTCTACTAATGACTTCTGCTCTCCAGATGGTCTGCATTCACGTCTGCCTGCAAGGCAAATCACAGGGCTGAAAACAAACGTGTTGACTTACCTGCCTATCTCTAGCTTGAGAACAATTAAAGAATATCTTAAGATTCATAACAGAATAAAAGGTCGACATCTCTTTTGCCAAAATTAAAGGTACAGTGTGTATTATTAAATGGTATCTAAAATAACAGACTTGGTAAAAAATGGAATAGATTACTTAAAATTATATTTAAATTAGTTTCTAATCAGCCTTAAATAATTAATGTTTTGTTTTCATTACCTTAGAATAAGTCATTTATATCTACATAGGAGCGGGTCCTCTCTTATGGTGGCTTCCATCTTGCATCGCCATCTTTTCTACCGTAACTCAGAACGGACAAACTAAATGCTTTAGCGTTTTTTTGTTGACGCCTACCTGAAATGCACAGTTGTGAAATAGACGAAGAAGAGAGAGTTATTACCAAGCAGCTGTGCTAATACAAACAAACATGGAGGACCACACATACAATTTGCCATCAGTGGAGCGTGAATCTTTGTCAAAGAAACGAAAACGGGATGAAGCCAAACGCAATCGGGACAGAAAAACAAAAAAACAGGGTCAACATCGGCGCTGCCTTTCCCAGATGGAAGTCCCTGAAGGCAAGGATAAGTTTGCAGACAGACGCCGAAGTTGCCTGTTTTTTGCTGGACAGGTAAGACTAAGTGTTGAACTGTACTCTTATATGGAGCCCAATTTATTTGTTTACTTTCAGGAGAAGTCAGAGGAAGACGCAGAGAATGTATCTGCTATACGAGGCTTATTTCACGGCCATAAGCATTTTGAAATGATTGTCTCTTCCAAATGACCGGTGTGAGCGTTAGCAAGACTGAAAGACAATAGGGAGACAACGTTGTGCTAAAACTCCACGATTTATTCATTTTCTGTGGCAGTAAGACAAAACATAGGCTGATAACTAAGCTAAAAACACTTTTTGTCCTTGGAAGGCCACCGTAGCTCCGGAGGTTCTCCGACAGGGACGGGGGAGCGCCGGAGTGCTGCAATCTCAAACCTCACCTTTAGATGCCGCTAAAAACTACATACTGTACCTTTAAAGAATATCCAACCTCTGTGACAAATTTTGTCCAAAGACTTAGTGTGATAGCCAATCTGCATCGAAAGTGAACAGTGACAAAGATGTCAAGAAAGTAAACAATGCTGCAAAAGGAGAAAAGTGTAGAAAGACACTGGGAGGCTTTGAGCATCCTGTGAGTTCAGCCTGTATTTTTTGCCAGCTCAAAGTTTTGCAAGATGGATCTGCTTGATGATAGATCTCAAATATTAAGAATGCAGCTGTTTTGCATGGTTGACATCTGGTTCATATTGTATGCTTGAAAATACATGTAAATAATACGGATTTAAGAAACACAAGAACCACATATAAAATCATGGTTGAACTTCTGCCTTCTTTTTCTGTCTTTCATAATGTATAACAAGAAGTTTATTATTTTTGCCCTCATTCTGGAAGCAGTCTAGATGATTTAAGATTCACATCAGTCACTGAATGAGAGCTGCAGGAATCAGAAATGAAGCCAGACCCACAACAAACAACACTGACAATTATTTGACTTTAAACTGAGAGTGAGAAATGTATGAGGCACAGGACAGCTGATGATTTCAGTCAATGTGTTTCAAGTTCAAAGTTGTCTCAAGGGTAAAAAGCTGGGACTTGACTTACACTGACTACTGTAGTGTTGTCAACCAAAGATAAAAGAAGCATTGCGGCTTAAATGATTAAGAAATGATGTAGGCCATCAATGAATGCATTTGTGCATTACATATTTAATCAAAATTTGATACATATTGCATGATACCAACCACAACAGTGTTACATCAGATTGTAGATGACCTTGCATGGCAGCCAATCTATTGCTGTAAAAACCAATGTGATTTGTGTACCTTTGTTTTCACATAAAGCATGCTGGAGCAATCATTTTCACACAGGCTCACACAGTGTATGTCCACAGTCACAACTCAGCATCCAGCTCAGCTTTTTTTTCACTCTTGATCATTGGAATAGACTCAAGTCAGGACCTCAATCTTGTAACATTAATGGACTATTGATCCCTTCGAACCTCAACCTGTGACTGATGGGAGGGAGCTCTGACTTTAAAGTTGTTACAAAACATAAACAAGCAGATAAAGAAATAAATAAATCTCCTCACACAGCTTTAGCACCTGCAATGTGCAAATGCAGCGAGGCAGCTACCTGAGTAATGATATGAAATGATGCTGTTCTTAAAGCCCTGCAGCTCCAGGTGAACTCCATAAAAAATTTTTTATGCTGCTCTTGGATGCAATTTCTGTAAAATGTTTTGAAAGAGCATCAACAAATTCACCATACTTCATGGTTGTTTCATTTTGATACTGACCCCATCTCTCAATGATATTTAGTTGCTCCTGATAAGACTCTACTGTCACAACAACACAAAAAAAAGAAAAATTGGCCATATCCATTTGGTATGTCAGACTGAAAGTCGTAATTACTTTGTCAAAAGGTCAAAATCTACATCAAATGATATCACATTCTTTTAAGAAAATGTGCTTCAAACATAACTAAAAAACAAATTTGTCATTTTGGATCCACAAATGCAAAATCTCAGGAAAAAAAGGAAAACACTGCACTTTTTATGGCTGAAATAAGAACTTTTTTGCATGAATATATGTCATCTGGAGTCCTCCCTATGGGCTTAAGAAATGAGAGAGCTGCAAAACACAGCTGTAACCAGAAGGATCAGTTTAGCATTCCAGAGGCATAAGTCAACAAAGTTAGTGTCGTTGCTTGGGGAAGCTGGCAAGTCGGAAACTCGAGGACTTTGGGCCCTATTTGAATGTGTGACGTCACAATGGTTTGCAATGTTCAGTCTATACTTTATATTGACAGAGCTAATTCCTGGCATTAGAGCAGGGCGCAAAGGGGATTGATCATGTGCTGAGATTATATAAACTGTAGGTTTGCTTTAGGGGCGACATGTATTAAACCAATCAAAGTGTCAGCTCACATTACCATCAAAGCAGTGCCCACATCTGACCAGTGTGTTGCTATTTACTTGATGAGTTCTTTGTCTGGACACTCAACATTAGACATGAACAGAAAACTATTAAATATATTGATAATTATATGTTTGCTGAATCGCTCCAGAACATTTTAGACACAAGTGAGGCACTTCTGCATGAGTGTTACGGCATAAGCTCATTAACAAACAAACTCTAAAGATAAAACAGAGTAATGTAGGTCTATGGTTTTGATAGACCCATTGACTGAACATCAAATACCAATGGCTCCAAATGTATATTTTCTCAGTCAGTGCGAATGGCTTGTACTGAATGGCACTTCAAAAAGGGCACACCATCTCTCGACTCTCAGTCTCGTTATGACCCAAATTGATTTCATCAACAAATGTTCTAATATTTAACATTTAGCATATGCGCTGTTGTGCAGAAACAAGCTCAGTGAGTGCGCATCTGATCTCACAGATGTGAGTCTATCTATCATCCTTAGTAGAAGGAACTGCCTCCCTCCTCTTTAAAAAGTATTTAAAAATATACTTAAACAAACAGCCTGTACTGAGCAGGGATGACACGGTGTCATCTATTTGATTATACTTATTCAATATCTTAGAAAACTTTGAGAAAGTAACTTTAAAAATATGCTCTTGAGACACTTACATGTTTTAAAGGTTTCTATTTGTATGTAAAGTCCATCAAAATAGGAGTACAATCATCCCCATAAAACGTTTGTTTTATTTGTATTAAGTTAGAAAAAGCTTTAAAAAAAAATTACATTGCTGTGGGCCGCGTTCATGTAAGCCGACAGACTGATCCGCCATGTTGTCTACGGATGGCTTTTAGGGACAAAAAGAATGAAACGCGAATCTGTACGCTGGTTCTGAAATCTACCTGGAATGCAGGCGAAGTAGAGGAGAGGACGGCAGTGGATGTATAGAAAGTTGTTATTCTGTACTAGGGATTTAAATTGTGTGTATAGACACACACACAACATGAATTGTGTGCCGTGTTCACAATCCTTTTTGGTCTTCACAGTGTTCCGTTGCTTAGCGACATGACATTTTGGTTTCGATTAGGCTCATTCTAGAATCTGAACGCTAGATGTCGCTAAAATGCCAAATTCTACACACTGCACCTTTAAATGAGCAAAATGTGTGGCCTTATTGTTGCATAGCTGGAGTTTTCATACAAATACACTCATGTCTTTTAAACAATGTTCCTTTTGCAGAAACTTTTCACACACAGCCATAGATGTAGAGTGGATTAAATATCAATTTAATTTCAATAATAATTAGTATTCAGATTCTGTCTGGAATTGTATATAGCAAAAATAAAAATTGAGTAACTAGCCTTGGGCATGTTAAACACATGTAAAGGGAAGAGCTGTTTTAAAGGTTAATATACGGTAGCATAAATGTTGGGCATGTAATTTTAATGATTCCTCCATGATTCCTTTGCTCCTTTTCAAGTGCACATTAAAAATTCTAAGCAGAGTAGAAGGTAAAATGAAAACTATTTATCAGTCTGAAAATCAAACCCACATTAAATATAGATGACTCCGGTTCAGCTGAGGGGTTGGCTTCAACCTGAACTGGATGCATTTTGATCTTTACCAGTTACTTTTAATCGTTGTTTTTCTGGGCATAACTCCATACTGAAACATGCAGCAGAGGATTCAAGGATCACATTTGCTGTCAGAGATTAAACTTTGCAATAAAAAGCATAAGGCTGTTAAGGTGACTCCAAGCCTCAGGGTCTTTGAGCCATGAAAGGAAAACATCCATTTGTCACCTACTGTGACACTTCACAACTAAGTGTTATCTCAAGACACTTTACAATAGAGCAAGAACTCTTCATTTTGTGGATACACATATATGCACCTAGATATATATACACATAAAGAAGCATAACATATATATATACAAATATATACATCCAACAAACATGAATCATATAGCCAATGTTCATGAATCCCTCCAATACATCTGAGGCAGAGAAACATTAGACTGGTAGGTTATAATGTATCCTGATGTCCCTCTCACTAATTGTACACAGGTTTTCAATGTTTGCCAACTTAGATGTTATGCATGGGTTGAGCGCTCAGCTGTCCCCAAAAGGATTTTTCAAGTCATGCCACAGGAGCCCAGTCAAAGTGGAAGTAGCTGGACCTAACAGAGATGATTGATGTATGTGCAGGAAGGCCTCAACAATCTCCAACAGAGGAGAATGCAGCTGCTGTAACTGAGCGTAGTAAAGGTAGGCCATTAGCTCTTGCTGCAAAAACAAACAATACAAATACAGACTAAGACATATAACAGGACTAGTTACGTAGCAGAAAAGAAGTACAGTAGAAAAATACAAAATACAAAAAAAGGGGTGAGCTGTTTTTGTGTGTATATGTGTCTGCGTTTGTGTGTAAGTTGTGTGTGTTGTTTTTTTTGTTGTTTTTTTTAACCAGAAAAACATTTCCTTGTCAACCTTTTTCTTTTTTTTATTTTCCCCTCCCATGCCCTATCAGCTTGTTCATTGCAACCACCAACACCCCGTAGCTCAACAACGGTGCCCCGCCTAGGGGTCACCAAGCCCCCACCCCACCCCCAGCAACAAGGCCATCCCCAAGCATATCCACAGATCTGCCGTTCTAGCACCACAAAAGACAATTTTGGAATAGCTATTCTCTTTCTTTTGCTTTTTTTTTTTTTAAATGATGCTCCACTCAGGGCACAGCCTGATCCCAGACAGACAGCCCACAGACCCTGAGGAGGAAGCCTGACTGTCAGAAACAGGCTCAGCCCTATTTCTGTAGTGTATTTATTTTTCAGACTTGACAAATCCTTTTTTTTTTTCTTACCTTTTTTTAAAAAAATAATTCTCCATTATGCTGACACAGCAAACCAACAAACGCACCCAGGGGCGACCCCACCAACAGGCGAGGCGGGACCGCATCCCCCCCTGCGGAACACCACCATCAACCCACAAGTGCAGGCAGCAACAACCAACAAGACAACAACAGTAATTTCAATAATAGAAATAGTAGTTGCTGGCATTTAAAAGCATGACAGAACAAACATTGGGAATTTCTAGGCATGTGTAAATCTGATAAAAATGAGAATTGCAGCATTCCTATGAATCTGAATTGAGTCTTAGCATTTTGACTTTAATTTCAGAATTCCAAATGATCATTTAAATATGATTTGTTTCTACAGAAATACACCTTTAATATCAGAGTTTTGACTTTCTTTCTCAGAATACTGATTTAGTTTCAGAGTTATACTTTAGTTTCAGAATTCTGACTTCAAAATCAGAATACAAACCCAAATTTCAGATTTTTTTTTCTTCAGAAACACACTGATTTCAGAATTTTGACAATCATGTCATATTTCAGAAATTAACCAAAAGAAATAATTCTTACTTTCTTCTGATTTCAAATACATCAACCTATTTTTTAACAGTCCCTCATCCTTTTCTGTACTCATAAGATATAAATCTAAACAGAGGAAATTCCCCCCTTACTGACAAAAAACTAACACACTAATAAAAATGTTCAAACTGTGGAAACTTTCTTTTCTCTTTCTATGTATAGAAACAAATGGTTTTGCAGTTGGAATATGTAGTGGTGTTTTCGAAGTCTTTCTGTCCTGGAGCCATTGTAACACTTTAGTCGGTTCCAAAAAGACAATAACCATGTACCATAAGCTTGTGTTTTTTCAGCCTGAAAGCCTCCTCATCACTCATCCTTTTTGTCTTTTTTTCTAATACTATCTCCCATCCTTACCCAGCACAGCTTGTAGCCATCAGGCATTGAGCAGTTCACTCAATCATTCTAGTCTAACTTTTCAGGCTCATTTGTTTCAGGCAAATATGTAAGCCAAAATATATAGTTTTCTGTTATGCACAGAGATAAAATACAAATATTAAAAAGTATATTCACACAGCCTTGCCGCTTTGTGCACTCACCATGCAGCCACAGCTCCACACAAAGATATGCTGTGAATCAAAGATTCAGACACAGATTGAAACACTGATGTCAGCTCATCTGGGCCCTGAAAGAACAAATGAAAGCAAAGAGGCATCATGGGTGATTTTAGATTCATTTCACGCTTGGTGCTACAATGATCCAAGATGCATCCATGCCCACAAAATGACAGCTCAAGCCCAGTGCCTATTCACTCTGTGCTTTCTGTTTTCCACAGCATTTTTTGAAAAGTGCTGTAATTGCTACAGGGTTTGACCGTAACTGAAGATGGATTTTGCTTGTTGGCTCAGTGACTCTTTCCTAGTTTTATCATGATTAATAGTTTTCGTTTGGACTACATTCACACTGCAGCCTTTAATGCTCAAATCCAATTTGTTTGGTTGTTCAGATTCTACCTTTAAATGTGGCCTGTCTGCAGACTGCGATGTGAACAGCTCAAGATCCAGCTTATGATTATGTTTTGGCCATGAAGTGACTTTGAAAACATTTGACCCGCGGTAAAGTCCCAACCGCTGCTCTTGAATGAGCCTAAAGTTGAATTAAATGCGATCTGGCTGTTCAGACATTAAAGAAAATCAGATACGTATCTGATTCAGTACAACATTTTTTGGCTCAAATGTGACCTGTATCTGATTTGTTTCTGACAGTGTGAACAGCACAAGTCGCATTGAATCTGACCTTTTCAAATCAGATTCAGGCCAATTTCAAATGTGGTACTAAATTGGATACTTATCCGATTTTCTTGAATGTGACCGCGGTCTGAACAGCCAGGACGTATTCAATTCGACTTTGACGTCATTCCAGAGCAGCAGTTTACCTCTGGACAAATGTTTTCAAAGTCACTTCATGGCCAAAACATAATCAGAGATCAATATAGACATGATTATTAAAAAGTAGATGCATTTTTTTCCCTAAAATAAAGAGTTTTGGTTGTTTTTCCAGCTACAAGCTTGATTAAACAATGCATAAAGGGGGCTAGTGATGAAAAAAAGAGAGAGAGCGCTGAGGCGATCGACTGGTGTCTCCATTACACGCACGATAATCGATAAACGTGAATGAATCATAAATTTGTATTATGATATCTGATAAACTTAGTTTATTAATACTGCACTGACTTTCTGAATGGATTTATCAAATCAAACTTTATTCATGTAGCACTTTTCATACGAACAATTTTGCACAAAGTGCTTTAGAAACAGACAGATAAATTAAATGAAGGATTTATGACCCAAACCCACTCCACCCAGCCCTTGAACCCACCCACATCGCAATCCATACACAGTGTTGATAAAAAGCATCATAAATAAAAGACAATAATAAAGCCAGTACGTACTGAGGAAACACCATCTTAAAGGTTTAAAAATTAGAAAACACTGGAGGTTATAGGTTAAAGTGTAAAATTAAATATATCATAAAATAAAATAAGAAAAGGAATTAAAAAAATAATAAGAATAAATAATAAATTGAAATGAAGTTAAAAAATAAAAAATAAAATAGAAAAACTAGAAAATGAAATAAGGAAAGATAGAAAAGATTTTAAAAAGATAAAAAATAAAATAAGATAAACAAATAAAAAAGTGGGCTGTAATTAGAATAAATAAAAACACTTTAAGATATTTCAGGTAAAAACTAGACTACAAAGGTAGATTTTGAGTTTGTTTTTAAAGACATTAACATTAGATGCAGCCCTCAGGTCTACAGGTAGGCTATTATCAGGCTAATATAACAGTTTACAGGACACAGAGACACTGATGATCCACTGCTGTCCATCTCATCCGTGTATATTTGCGCGCTGCTGTATGTTTCGAAAGTAATTCGAAAGTAACAAAGCATGACTTGGTGCTGTGAAGAAAGAAAATTATTCCTTCCAGAGTTCATGTTCCACTAATCAGCTAAAAAAAACTGGACAACCATTTTTAAACAGAGCTATTATTACCACCACCAGGGGGGTTATGTTTTTTTGGTCAGTTTTCTTGTTTTCTTGTCTGTCGGAGCAGGACAACCCACTAAGTTCCGGTTGGATTTTGGTGTTGTTTTTTTTAAGGGAATGCTCGTCATTGTACATGAGAGTAGTCATTCGATTTTCAGAGTGATCCAAAAACATATAAAAAATGTTAAGAAGCCAAAGCTGGCACATTGGACAACACAGTAGAGTGAATCTTGCATAAAAATTTCTGCTCGTTAAATTGCTTTTTCGTGCACAAAGTGAGGACAGAGACACAGTATAGATCTACATAAAACTAAAAAAGCTCTCCGAGAGCGCAGACCTCCATCAAGCAGCTGTGGCTTTTCCGCCCCACATTGACAGCAGAGTCTCTGCTCATGTCTGTCCATGTCAGCACTATCAGCATTATAAGCGTTCTAGTTACAAAGTCGGAAAAAAGTTGCTAATTTACCAGGCTATTGTTAGCTGTTGTGTTAGTAGAAGTCCTCCACTGGAATCGAGGGGAAGATGGGAAATGTAGTGAGATGGGCTTGAAAACGCTGACGTCAGTTTGCAATAAACTGCATTCCCATAACGCCATAAATGAATGGGATTTGCCATTATAAACTTCAATGTTTCTTTGGGATGTCAATCTAGACCAGATTAGCAACAAAATGTAATGGCTTTTTCCTCGGACCAAACCACACCTCTTGGAAAATGTTCATATAAATCCATGCAGTGGTTTGTGCATTATCTTGCTAACTGACGAACAGACAAACAACAGACAGACCCTGGCGAAAACATAGCCTCCTTGGTGGAGGTTGTAACTATGGATGTGTATTCAAAGCAACAAGCACACATGAGCAGCACACATATTGCTCAGTAGACTGCCGAAGCTGTTGTTGTTCCTCGTATGTGCCTTCATGTGAAAGAGTACTGCGCATGTAGTGATGTCAGCATTTTACCCTGAAACGCTCTGTATCTTGTCTACATGCAGTTGAAACAAATCTGTTTTCAAAACTTTCCACTCTGAACCCTGGATTCAAGAGTTCGTGGATTCAGGCACTCCAGGCACAGTTCTCATGTAAACGGGAAATTGGATGAAAGGGAGAGAAGAGGTTACAGGCTGTGGAGCAGATTTTCAAAACAGCCACGCTGTCTGCCTGTGATGAGCAGAAAACATACATGTGTTTGTAAGAAACTGGGACGTCTTAAGGAGCATTTTCTTTCAAGATATATTGTGCATTTCCTTGTGAACTGGGAGTTCAGTCAAATATGTTATTCACTTTAGCTTGCCAAGTCCCTCCAACAATATTTTAAGTAAATAAAAGGGATTTTGCTTGACATAGGACATTTAGTGTCCAACATGGATGTTTTGTGTGTAAACAGGCTCAAAGTATCTGCTCTTCCATGAGGTGAAAACATGTGGGCAAAACATGTGTTCAAGCAGAAAGAATCCACATTTGTTCCCTTAGATTCAGCTTTGGTGTTTGAGCTTGTCCTTTTTCCTGGGAATCACTGCAATGTTTTTCAAATTGCAAGAAAATAGTGGAATAAATACTCTTTCCATTTTGTTGGCTGTAAAATCGGTCTCTGCTGTCTCCAGATAACAAGATGCAAACAATGCTCCCAACCACGCCTCACATAAGAACAAACACAAGCAAGATGAATGTCCCTAACAGTGCGTTTCACGGACAAAACACACCTACTTGTCCATTTCCACACACCTGTGGTGACAATTACCAGCATGAATAAGCTGTGTCCCTGCTGTCAAATCTTTCCTGAGGAAAAATACAGGCAATCATTTGTGACCAATTCAGCCTGAGGTAAAATAAAGAAGGGAGTTCATTATGGCTTTAAATATCCAATCAAGGTCCATAATGGACTGACACTGGCAGTGGGGAGGGGAGCTGTCTGTTTACTGTGATGTAAGATACAAGAGTTCTTCCGCATGAATGCAGCCTGGTGACTGCAGCCTTGAGCATGTAATTGAATGACATACATCACTAATCCTTTCTTGCAGAAACAATGCAACAGCTCAGTTGCAATCTTAAATGGTTGAAGAAAGACATCTGTAAGACATAAACAGTTGAGAGAAAGCAGCGGACCATTTCACCTGTTGCATCCAAGTCTGACATTACTTAAGGAAAGATTATAATCAGACATTAATGTGTAAATGGGCATTCTTTTATGTTTTTTTTCTTAAATTTTAACAGGAAATAATCTGTTTTAATGAAAGTCAGTTTTTCTAACGGAGCAAATCATACAACCGAAGGGTCTAAATTATAAATGAAGACACTCCACATCATCCAGATCCCTCTCTGATGCCCTCTGTATGAACCCAAAGCTGTGGTTCAGGTGATAGGCCTTTAGTTTTTCTGCCTTTCCGAGGGGTAAACAGTGGGAATAAGAGAAAAGGAAAAAGGGAAGGACTATGACAAGCTACGGACAGAGCTGTTCATGAAGACAAATCAAGACCATGTCCTTCATCCTGTTTGCACTGTATCAACAGCAGCGACAAATCCTATCTGCTCTTGATTATATCTCAATGCTAAAGCTAAAGTCAAACAGGAATGAGGGCTTGGAAAAAAGAATTGCAGTAAAGGTGGCTCCTCTAACACACTATTAGCCTTCAGACACCAAAACAACTCTAATTGTCTCCACAGCAGGTTATGAAGGATAACTTCAACCTTTATGTCATCTAATTTTCACGTATGAAAAGGCAAAATAGTGAAATAACATGTCTGCACTTGGTGAAACATCGTGAACAGTTTGTTTCTATTTCCCCACCAATAGAGCTTTATTGTTACTCTGTGTAATTATCTGCAGACATGACTGAGTCTGATCAATTAGCTTAATAGCTGCCTCACTGAGGTGCTCCAGGTGAAAACCAGCTGTCAGTGTTACAAATTAATCACCTGTGATAAACTAATGAGTCAAAGCTCCGGTCGGGGCTGATAATGACTCTCTCAAGAGCATCTAAACTGGTGGTCCACATCTGTGACATTTGATTTTACAGTCACTTATTAACAGCTACAAAAGAATGAGCCATAAATGGATGTAATGAGTGCTCTCATCCCCCAAAACACGAAGATGGGTCTCTTGGGAATGTACAATCTGATCAGTTTGATTAGTCAACACTGACAACATTCAAAAATACCCTCCATTACAATAAGCATGTGATGTTGTTCTAATTATTTACCAATCTGATTAATAATGAGATTATTATCCCCCCAAACAGAAAAAAAAAACTCATGTAATTACCTGTTCTGATTGAAGGTTGTTTGGGGGAGTTGTTCCACACAAGTGGGTGTTTTGTGCTTGGAACGCTTTGTTTGAATATATTTGAACAGAGAAATCGATCCATGTTTAAGCACTAACAAACACACCAAAATTACCTAGTTGTTGTTAGCTCTTGGATCTTCCAGTCGGTCCCTAATGCGGTTTGTTTGCAGTGAGAACAAAACCGTCTCAGGACAGGGCCACACATTAACTCATCACACTGCTGTAGTATTTTTCGCAGCTGTAAACGTAATAACCGTTGCATTACAGCTACCAGGCATCCAAGCCGATGACAAAACACAACCTAATGACAACTCTTTTAATCCCACAGGGTCTGTGTCTGTTCACAGGCACATTACTCACCATCTCAACAGCAGGTCATCATAGGACTCAACAATATCCACAGACTGAAGAACTTGTTAAAATTCCCAGACTGTATTGGTCAAGCTCATTCAAGCTGGAAAATGTATCCTTTGGAAGCGTCTCTCTACTTTCCCGTAGGGTGGACGGAGTTTTTTTGCAGACACCTGTGCATGCACATTGTGATAAGCTCCATGGTTTTGGTGTCCCTATGGTCTACAAGCGAGTGTTTAAAGCAGAGGTGGGAGAAAGTCACTGTTTTGCAAGTCTCAAGCAAGTCTCAAGTCTTTAAGCCCAAGTCTCAAGTCAAGTCTCAAGTCAAGACGTGCAAGTCCAAGTTGAGTCTCAAGTAAAGACAAGACAAGTCAAGTCTGAAATCATAGGCTTAAAATTTTCAAGTCCTTCCAAGTCATAAGCACTGTTGACCAAATAAAAAAATCAATAAAAAACAGGACAGTTTCGTCACTTTATAAAAAACAACCAGGACAGTCAGGGCAGGACATGAAAAAAGGACATGTCATGGGAAAACAGGAAACTTGGTCACCATGGGCCTTAGCTTTACAATTATTTTCAGCTAACGTCAGTCTTAGTTTTTAGCCGCGGCAAGTTTACGAGCAAACATATACTGTTGTTGCATATAACGGATGCTAAGCTAAAGTTACCCAAAAGGATCTCACAACAGGTACCAGACCAACTTACCTTTCTTTGTGCAGCTTCAGGTACCGAACAAAGTTTGACGTCGTCGCCTCTCCGTCTGTTATTCTCACGCTGCAGGTATGCAAACGGCAATTCGTTTTTTTTGTTTTTGACATCGTAGTTTGTGGTTCCCGCCCTCCTGCAGTCTTGCGCTCAAGGAAGTAACTGTGTAATCCAAACCCTCTTTGTTTGTTCTTCTAAACCCTGATTGGATGTTGAAAATGTGCTCTCTTGGAGTTTCTTTATAGCAATTAAACTGTAACCTCTCACAGTGAAAATATTTCTGTCATTAAACATCAAATGTTTACTGGAAAATTAGCTAAAATAAAGATACTCTGTCTGGTTATGTTGTTTATTTTAAAACATTTGCACTACAGTAATATAAAACTTTCTAAATTATTTGATGTACTATGAAACCATAAGTGTTCTCATTTTCATTTGAACACTGCTTATCAATGTGGCTTAAAAAGTACAGTACAATGAGTCCATCTGTTTCCTCCTTTATGGAAAAACTAATTGATTAAAGAGCATTTAGTTATTTGATTGATTATTTGGGCTTTAGAGTTTAATCATCCTAACTTCAATGAGGTCAGATGTCTCTTAGTTGGAACTGAAATGTAAAAAATGCCATATTAAATACATTCATACATAACACTTACACTCTAAAAATGTTAAGATAAAGCATAGCCCCATGTGGTCCATGTGGCAATCAGAACCTAGAGATGAGGGTAAATTGGAGGGTGGCCTTGAATGCTGTCTTTGCTCTCTTTTGTCAATACCCAATCATTCCTTTCTCCAAGCTATGATTGGGAAGAACTCCTTGCTTGGGAATTAGAAAGCCTTAGAGGGCATTGTTTTCTAATGTGCAGTTAAAGGAAAGTGTTACCCGATGCACATAATCAACATCATTCAAATTTCAGTAAATCTGAACATTGTCGCATCGGTGACAAGATGAGTCAAACTGGGATGTTGCTTGATACCCTACATGTTTTTGGCTATTAATGTCCTCAAGGGGATACACTAAATGTGTCATGCTATGATTACATTCATTGAATTTCCAAGGCTGATCATAACAAAAAAAAAAGTTAATAAATAATATTGAGAAATGCAAATATTTGGTATTTTACTAAAAGCTTAAGTGTTGCAGAGACTGGAAATAAAGTTTAACTTTTAAATGGATATACATTCTCATAATGCTCAACATTATTAAGATACCGTTGAAATACTGAATTAACATACATATATTCTAACTAGCTCTGATAGGATAAGGATATTAACAGCCCCTTTTCTGGAATGCGTCTTAAAACAACACTGCTGCTATTTATAAAAGTGTGATTATTGTGTGTAATTTATTGATTTATTGAATTTTTTAAATTGTGGCATCACGACAAAAGCCTGGCATTTTAATCTGAGGATGATTTATGTTGAAATTAAAAAATGAGCCCTAGAAAAGGGAACTCCAACCAGTGTGACAATTCTGATACAAAACAGATTACTTTGCATGAAGTCATGAAGTGAAATCTGTTCATATTTACATCTGCTGTGGAGGTTATGTTTTCCCATGATGATGATGAAAAATCATACCTCTGACAACACTTGGTGGATTTGTTTCAGATTTACAGGATAATAAGTATAACATAACTCTATCATCCCATTCATTTCTCCTCACCTGCTGTGAAGGTTCTGCCCCCTATGTCCATCAGAATTGTAGTTTATTTACAAAATGACATCAACGTTTTTCAAGCCTATGCCACCAGCTTACCTTGCAATGCCAGGGCAGGAGTTCTCCACATGGACAGACATGAGTGGAGACTCAGCTGTCTAATCAGAGCACATGGTGACCCAGAATTGTATCTTTTACGGTGGTTTTGGTAAAAACACTGCAGTAACTGAGCTGCTTAGTGGTGGCCTGCACTCTTGGAGTGGTTTTCTACTTTGTATAATTTCATCTGAAAACACAGTGGCACAATGACAAAAACCTGGCATGCAAAGGGTTCGAATTTTTTAAAATTATTTATTTGTGCTTGATTTCAATAGATGATGAAAAATGTTGGTGGAGAAAAACATTAAATTAAAGCAGTGTAATATAAATGTGTTGTATTTTTTAAAGCTTCCTTCAAAATGCATATTTTTTGTGCTTGACTGTATAAGTGTGACTAGTATTAGACCTTTACTTCAAGCATCTCCATTACTTGGAGCTGAGAATAAGAAGTGCGTGAACAAACAGTAAATATTCTATAACTCTGGGAGTGAAGCTACAAGGCCAGGGAAAGAAGGGGGTGAGGGGGATCATGCAGGAAGGCTTTTTATGAAATTTTAATGCACATTTAGCACATTTTAATGCACATTTAGCTTTGTCATACACAGGCTGTCTTGAGAATGGAATAACACTGCCAAAGCTTGGACCTCCAGTAATCTCTGAAACTTCCCCATTAGCCCCTCATAATCCCAAAACCCCCTATGAAGGCGACGGCGGCCTCCCGCTCCCTCAGCAGGCTGATGACGATCCAGCTCTGCAGGTGCGTGCAGTTGCACGTAGTGGTGAATGAGGGCGCTGCACGACTCAGATGAACCAATCACGGTGAGAGAGGCGGAGCAGCATCGGGAGAAATGTATCTGCACGGTGTGCCAGACTGTACGGGCAGTTACACTCATTTCATCCTCCGCTTCATGGGGAGACCAGCAAGGGAAACCTGAAGAGTCCTGCGCACCCCTCCTGGAGAAGATCTGCACAGTGCACAGAGAAGGCATTTAGCCACCAGCCAGCACTGCTGTTCCTGTGGATGTAAAATGCGACAGCAGTCTTTATGGAATAACAGCAGCTTACATTCATGAGCAGCGTCGCAGTGGAGCAGAGACAATTAACGCAGGAGAGACCCGGAGCGACAGACCGAGGAGGTAAGAGCGCGGCCGGTGTGGGTGGAGGCGGACACCACGCTGACTGTCATGTTTGCTTTTGTTTACTGTGTGACGGCCAGGGGGGAGACAATGCGAAGGCACCTGTGCTATTGTGCATGAAAAAAGGCAGGATTAGTTTGTCTGCCTGTTCAGTCCGAGGACCAGAGCCCACCAAACAGTGTCTGCAGCGCTCAGGGGGAGAGGGAGACGGCTGCAGGTCTGAGGGACTGTTAGAGGAGGAGAAAGGGTGAAAATGTGAAGGTGCATGGGACAAACTAATCAGCCTCAGCATGCACAGGCTGAGGAAAATTATCACATGTGTCCTGTAAAACTAGGACATTGTCAAAGAGCAAAGCCAAACGAGCTTAAAGTACCAAATCTTTACATTTAGTCTCTAATTATCAGGAAATTCCTTTCAATACAGCGTTTGGAATAAAAACTCTCATGCAACCCTACAATTAAAAGCTTTAAGAAAGCCACCAGTTGAAATTTTGGAAACAATGAATGATGTATATTGTGAACCTGCTCTGTCTTCACTATTCTAAATGATGACCAATTTGCTTTATGTATGTGTGTACACACACATACACATACACACACACACATATATATATATATATGTATATGTATATATATGTGTGTGTGTGTGTGTGTATGTAAGGTTATATAGTCTTTCTGTAAATTTTTCAGTCATTTAATTTAATCCATGTACTTTCCCCAAATTAGAATCTTATGCCCAGTAGGTATTGGAAAAGATGCTCCTTATAAAGCAACTTTGCTCACTAAGTATTCAAATTAGACATTTTTGATATTGTCCAGCAGTGCCAGATGGCACCAGCAGCTTTTGAAAATTAGTAAGGATATTTCCAACCAGTTTTCGGTAGCAACACCTGAACATGACTTACCCAAGTGGTATAGCTGTAAAATTGGCAAAATGCGCAAATGTGCCATCATGGTTAACCTCAACATCAGTGAATGTCTTCTTATAAAAATCAAAAGTGTCATTTATTTAAAATTAAAATGATGCTTTACTTGCCTCACGTTTGTTTCTTACATGAATTTTAGTTTAGTTTATTTCAAGCATTTTTGAAATAAAAAGAAAATAAATACAAGTGAATCAACAACAAAATAATGATAAAATAAACTAAAACAAATAAAATCAGTATGCAGGTCTATGTATATCTACTCACATGTTAATGTTTGTAAATATGCACACATGTGTAAATGTGAACCTATTTATACACGTGACCCTAAAAGGCATTAAACATATCATACATGTTTAAAAGAAGGCAGAAAGAGGGATGACTTATGTGATCCTGCCCCTTGTCCAAAATTCATAGTTCTCCTCTTTAAACATTGACTTTCCATCATCACATAGTCTTTTACCTGTTAATTGAGCTGTTTCATATCTCAAAATATTTACTAGTGCACATTCATACATAAAAGTAACGTCTTTTTTTTTTTTTTTTTACATATACACATACATCCTTATATACTGTCTTACATAAACTGTCATAATGAAAGGGACTAATCAATTTTGGTCAAGTGGAAGCTTAATGGCAAAGAATATCCATATTGGCAAGAAGAGTTTAGGGAGTAAACCTTATTGATATCAGCAAAGATCCAATATTGCATAGTCCTTAAAATAACAAAATATATAATTTTATTCAGTTACTTATTATTTACCCTTTTACAAAAATGATTTACAACAGATTTACAAACTCAAAATAAGGATAGTGCTTTGAGTATTCAGAAGGGCAGCTCGCTCCAGTGATTTTGCCCAGTTCTGTCCTTTTTATGAGAGAACCAACATGGAAACGAGGCTGTATATTGTTGCAGATGGGGCCAAAGCTTTGTGTGATTTCATGAATTTTAAGTGGGAGCAAACTGAAAAGTCAGCTTTGAAGTGATTGCACATTTCAGTGAACACATTCTAATGCCTTACTAATTGGGCAAGCTCCTTCGTTTTGGCTTGAAATAGACATACTGCACAGCTGATATGTCCCTTTGCTTTGGGGGTCGCGAACAGACGTAAAGAGAGTTTAAAAATAATCTGTTCTATACAACACTTCTGCTGCATCATATTTTTTAATCATATAGAAATCCAAGAAACTTTTTTTGCTCAGCTAGTAAAAATGCTTTTAGAATTAGCTCATAGTCAGCTTTAAATTAATCTGATTCCAACAAAAGGGATGAAAGCGGGTCCATCCCACCAAACTTTGTTCGATTATATGAACATTTAATTAATTGTGATAAAGTCAGACTGTTGAAATTATTGCAAAGGCTTATATCATGGTAATGTCTAATTTGTTTTACATGAATTGTTGCTGTGAGAAAAGTAATGTAGTTGTGACCAGTGCAGTTTTCAATCAGCCCAATGCTGTTTTTCGTATTTTCATATTTAATTCCTGGAATTATACATAGCTTTTTGTCCCATCCATAAAGATACTGTATATAACCTAATTTCATGCCAGTTACCACATCAGAGACAGGCTGATCCAAGCACTATGACTTATGTTTCTATGATAAATGTAATTCATACAAAATCTCTGAACTATCCCTTTAACAAATTCTATACAATGTAGCCAGTATCTGTGGAAATTTCGTAGCCCAGTTGTCTTTAAGTAGTCAAACTTCAAAGCCCACCACCACTACTGTGACAAAAAAAAAATCCTCAAAAATTTTGACCACAATGGAGAACAAAAGATGCTTCTGAAAACCAGATTGGACAAACAAATCTATGATAGCATTGCATTTTTTTTATGTTTTTTTTTTTTTGAGGAGTTAACATTTTTTTGGGGAATTATTCAAACAAAATGGGATATTTAAGCCACAATCTTGAGGTAGTGATGGGAAAAATATTGCTTTTTCAAATGGATATGATAGAGATACCAATTACCTCCTGCAATGTATAAAACGTGTATAGATTTTTTTGTTTTTTGCTGACCAAAAACATACAAAGGAAACCTGTAATTCACAAAATAAACCATCAGAACTTAGATAGTTCAGGTTTTAGACTTCATCCAAGAATAATAAATTCATATAACAGTCCTATAACAGTCCGGATGGTTCTTTTCCTCTTTGGTCCGGAGGACACGACGACCACAGTTTCCAAAAACAATTTGAAATGTGGACTCGTCAGACCACAGAACACTTTTCTACTTTGCATCAGTCCATCTTAGATGAGCTCGGGCCCAGCAATGCCGGTGGCGTTTCTGGGTGTTGTTGATAAATGGCTTTGGCTTTGCATAGTAGAGTTTTAACTTGCACTTACAGATGTAGACGAACTGTAGTTACTGACAGTGTTTTTCTGAAGTGTTCCTGAGCCCATGTGGTGATATCCTTTACACAGTGATGCCGGTTTTTGATGCAGTACCGCCTGAGGGATCGAAGGTCATGGGCATTCAATGTGGGTTTTCGGCCTTGCCGCTTACGTGCAGTAATTTCTCCAGATTCTCTGAACCTTTTGATGATACTACGGACCGTAGATGATGTAATCCCTAAATTCCTTGCAATAGCTGGTTGAGAAATGTTGTTCTTAAACTGTTTGACAATTTGCTCACGCATTTGTTCACAAAGCGGTGACCCTCGCATCATCCTTGTTTGTGAATGACTGAGCATTTCAGGGAAGCTGCTTTTATACCCAATCATGGCGCCCACCTGTTCCCAATTAGCCTGTTCACCTGTGGGATGTTCCAAATAAGTGTTTGATGAGCATTCCTCAACTTCCTCAGTCTTTTTTGCCACTTGTGCCAGCTTGTTTGAAACATGTTGCAGGCATCAAATTCCAAATGAGCTGATATTTGCAATAAATAACACAGTTTACCAGTTGGAAAGTTAAGTATCTTGTCTTTGGTGGGTGTTCAATTAAATATAGGTTGAAAGGGATTAGCAAATCATTGTATTCTGTTTTTATTTACGATTTACACAACATGCCAACTTCACTGGTTTTGGGTTTTGTACATGTGAATGTTCCAATACTTAATATGAATACTTCAGTTTCTATGTTTGGAGAACCA
This sequence comes from Scarus forsteni, assembly GCA_036419115.1. Classification (NCBI taxonomy): domain Eukaryota; kingdom Metazoa; phylum Chordata; class Actinopteri; order Labriformes; family Labridae; genus Scarus; species Scarus forsteni. Next base: position 634,402 of record JAZDUH010000182.1, read on the forward strand.
CCAAACATCTATGTGCCTCAGTGTATTCAGTAAATGTTTTTATTATGCTCCCCATGAACATAAATTATAGCCCACATTCATCCTGTAGAAAACAAAGCCCTCCTCCTCATGGTCCCATGTGTTGTTACGGAGAAGTGTAGTATTCTCGATATGAAGTAGCAACTGCTTGTAATGAACTCCGTGCCTTTTCCTGGCACACAGTCACTGCTGAAAGCTGAGTCATGTATTTATTACTGCTGACACATGGCCATGACAGGATTAACTTTACATTTCTTATCTCTTTATTACATTTATTTTGTGTCTTGTAAAGAGCTGTTGATGCCTGAGTGTGGTTTGCGCTGGATTTGGTATTATTACATTTAATCTGTGCTCCAAATTTAGCAGTTTAATAGCATCTCATACCGAACAGTATCCGTGTCAATCCTCACTGGTCTTGGCACCGATTCCTGTTTACGAGTGTTTTGCTATATTTAAATAGCAGTGCGGCCTGACTGTATTAGTACCTCTTCTTAAACTGATGTGCCCTGCCCTGGTAATGTTGTATTGAATGTCCCACAATGTGAGACATGAGGGCATGCTTTCCCTCAGATGACTTTAGCAAACCTAGCAGCCTCTTATGAATCAATGTGAGGATTAAGGGCTTTAGTCCTCATCCTCGCTGAACAGACAGGCAGCTCTGCTCTCGATGAGGTAACACAATTCATTTGCCTCAGAGCTGTGCCATTTAGCAGGGCTCTTCTCATTGTTTCCACGTATTTAGAATGAGGTAGGTGGAGACTGACACCTCAGCACTAACAGCAACATGCAGATATGTGAAATGTTGAGAGCTTCAGTGTATAGACACTCTATATTTGCCAAGTTTTACCTCTACAGACATATCATTTGAGTTAATTACATTTCTATAGCATTCAAGTCAATTAATGATAATATTTCAAATCCAAATGGGTTTCATTCTGGCCAGTGGAAACACTTTTGTTTGAAGAATTTGATCATCAAATTATTTTTTATTAACATTTAACATTCTGCCATTGAGAACCATCTCTTATAAATCAGTACATCAATTGCTGATCTGTTGAAATCTGAACGGACTTGAATTTTTGGTAATATGGAAGTCATTGTTTTTAGACAGCGAAACTTGATTAATGAAACAGGTATTCTTGGGTCTCTAGTAGAGCTGTAGAAAAATATCGATAGCGCAATATATATCGATATTTTGACTCCCGATATAATATCGTTATCTCAAATCTTAGTATCGATATTTTTTGTAAAAATAAAAACTCATATTTTATCAGAGTTGGGAATAAAATACAAGTTATAAAGATGTATGCAGTTGTTTTTTTTTTTCATGCACTATTCAGTACAGACAATGACAAGAGAAATATGTGACTTTTTTAACTTACTGTTGTGCTGTCAGTAACTCAAAGCTCTTTGTTTCTCATGGGTTTGATTACAGTTTGAACTGGACTACAGGTTAGGATGATTTCAACACTTTGTTAAAGGGAAAACAAGAACAGTTTCTTTAGTTAACATTAGTTTAATTGACTTGATGCACTCTGTGTTAAGTGTATGTATGTAACGCTGCATTTGACATATTTCAATAACAATAAAATGGAAAAGTTACATATTCACTGTCTCTAGGTTTTTCCTAGTTTAATGTAGAATATTGCAATATATCGCAATATTGTGATATCGTGATATATCGTGTATCGTATCGGAAAATAAGTGTATCGCTACAGCCCTAGTCTCTAGGTCCCAACTATAACTCATCTCAAAGTCTTGGTATAATTTTTGACAACACAGTAAACTAACAAGCAGATCACTTGTGTTGTCAAGACACTTGTGTTGACCAGGCACTCTGGCTTCCTCTTACGGACCAAAAACATGCTCATTAGGTTTAAAGCTTACTCTAAATTTCCCTTAGGATTGAGTTTAAGCCTCAATGGTTGTCTGTCTCTCTGTGTGGCCCTATAATTGGCCAGTTACCAGTTCAGGATGTAAAATGCTGAGCTTGTTGCATCCATTATCTACAAGAAAACAGATTACTGATGGAGTTCCACGTTAATGTTTTTTGAAAATAGAGCAGCTTTTAGTGCCATTGTTGACAAGCCACTCTCTGATGTTCAATAACTTTAACAACAAAATTGCATCATGCGTTTTTATTCTAAGAGGCCATATCTTTTAGTCCATCTATCTCGTAAAGGGCATATCAAAGAACATCTTCTTCTCTAATGGTCAACATATTAATACAGAATGCTGTAGCTTCAGGCACTTGGTCATGTTTTGTATTTCATCCTGTTATGGTGCAGGAAATGGAGCCTATAAACTGATGGTGTTCAAATGTGGCACTGTCTGTAAAACAGGAAATGAACCCATATGATATTCCACTTGGTGTACTTAGATCATGTTATGGTCCATTGTTTGTGACTCTGTTGATGGACTGAAACAGAGGCTGTGCCAGTTCTACAACAAACACCACTGCAGGAAATCATGTAGTCTGTATCTTTTCCTTTAGATCATTAAGAAAAGTGCTCCCTCACATTTACTGCTGTTTTACTCTTTCCAGTGTTTATATTAGTGAATGGAAAGTTGGTCACAACTGTATTTTGATGTTTGGTTGTTCGTTGGAGAAATGTATAGATGAAGCTGAGAGCAGTTTCTTTTGACTCGTGCTGAAGTGGCAAGAGCAAATAAAATGATCAAGTTAAGACCAACTGGGATTATTTTTATCCATCAGAAATAAAATCTACTGCCTGTAGAACTGTTAATGTGCTCTCCTCAGTTTAATCTATCCATTTATAAAGATTTAGTCTGTCACTTTATGCTCTGGCAATCTGTTTTAAGTAAAATGGTCCACTAATGCAAATGTAACTTATTTGAGCAGTACAGCTGCTTGGACTGTATGTCATACAGTGCACTGTGAGACACAACTTGGGCCTCTGTCATAATGTTGCAGCACAGCTGGATCAGTCTGATTCAATGTTTATTATCAGACAAATCCCTCTTGGTAAGCTCCTACCAATAGCGATTGTAGGTTACTTGAGGCAGGACAGCCCAGACAGCATATTTTGGGCAGGAAGAGGTGGGAGATCAAAACCACATGACAGCAGGAGGGGACTGCTAGCACAGAGATTAGCATAGATGCTAACAGCTTCTGTAGCAGTTTTATTAGATTAGTGCTGCATTGCTTCTCCATTGGAATTTTATTTTTTTGTCCACTTCCAACATGTTTTGCCAAGAGTTTGTTCTTTGAAGTGGCTCATGATTAGTGTGTTACACCATGGCAGTACCACCCGTCTACTAAATTATCTGATTGGCCTGCAATTAATGTGATGATAAAACAATCATCCAATCACCTGCTTATACAAAGTCCTCCATCCCTAAACATCTTTTATAACTATTGCCCTGATGGACTAATGAAATGTATTGAGCAGTCCATTTGGTGTTTCAGGCTACCTCTATCAGACATGGTCTTAAATCACCATATAAGCAACTAACCATGCCTATCTGATTATTTTCCTCCATGTATCAGTAAATAAATTACAATCCTTGTTGACAAAATGCTTTAGCAGCTTATTGTGCTTTCTGGTGATGCTACACGTGTTGTTGCTCAATGCTTGAACACATTTTATTGTGCATTTTGACACATTTTACTTACTTGACATGCTCGAAATGTCAAAAGTTAGAAAGAGTTTGGGAATGGGCAGAACATTTTAAAGCATCTCCAATAGGTGATTGGACCATCGTTCTGTCATTCACATTCATGAGGCAATCAGATAGTGTGGGAGGCAGGCACTACACTGTGATGAACAACCCCAGAAAACAGTCGTCATTGAGAGGTTTGTAGTGCTGATACTTGATGTTCATTTAATGAATAAATGCAGTCGAGATCTGATTGAACTGATACTGAAGCAGTTAGCATTTATGCAGTCACTTCTTGCTGTCGTCTTCCTCTCTCAGATCTCTGACCTGCTCCTGCTCAGAAAGATGCTGTGTGGGCCACTCAAAATTGCTATTGGTTGGAGCTTGCCAAGATTAATTTTTCTGATTACAGACAATGAATACGGCTGATTCATCTTCATGGCAAGGTCAACAGTTTGCCGCTTCTCGGTGCACTGCAGACTAAAGCAGCAGTTTTACTAATAGGAAATACTTAATCAGTCTGAATAGAAAATACATTTTGAATCAAATTTCAATCACCCCAAATTAGAGTTGAAATAAATCCTACCCTTATTGTTCTCCTGTAGATGAAGGGATGAGAGCCAAATTGTCCTACATGTACCCAGATTCTTAGCAGCCAGAGCTTTGACTCATTTGTCAGACCAGACAACACTCATTAAACTTAAACCTATCCCAAGATATGTCACATATTGCTAACTGATATCTCCTGTAAATTTCAGTAAAATCCATCCTGCAGTCTTTGAGCAACCTAACAAACATAACCTCTTTGGTGGACCCATAAAATTCATCAACAATAACACAATGTCATTTCATGCTTTGTGTGTTTGTTTATTTGATTGATTTTTTTCTTTCCAAATGAGAGCACATGTAGCCTCTATACAAGGACAGTCCTAATTCATTTCCATAATTTGATACGTATACAAACTGCGTAAACCAAATCAGCATGTTGTGGGACACAGTGTGAGGATTTGGTTTGAACTCAAGCCTGCGAGGCTCCATGTCAGAGGCCCTGAAGTCTGTGAGTGTCTCCACGGGGGGCCTGTTAAGCCTGTTAGCTTCCAATGATGACACGCCTGGTTAGCTGCATCGATAGAAGAGAGATGGGAGGAAGGTGGAAAATCTTTTCTGCCTTGTGGCACATAAACATCTACAGCCACGCTTAGTTGTTTCTGCAGACTGTCATAGAGCCTGACCGCAGGAATATTTCTGCTCAGTTTCCACAGCTCCCTTGACATGTCCCTCATGAACCTTGGGCATTTTAACAACATGTATTTTACCATCTAAACTCCGCTTTGTAATAAACATCATCTATAATGAAACATAATATCTATACTTATGTCCTGGCAGTTGAATATGCAGAGTGTGCCCACTGTTATCAGTGAGTGCTCTGGCTCTTAGAGGGACATGGATGTATTATGTAATAATTCAGAATTTAATAATTGAATCAGCCTGGAGGGAAGACAGAGCTTAAAAGGGGTCTGCTGAATGTCAAACTGAAACCAGCTCCATCTCTTAAAGAGTGAACTTCAGAATTCTCAAGAAGAGAAGAAATACAGTTCATTGTCGCTGGAGTCACTAAAACCAATCACCCCTGCCTTTTTGTTAAAAATATATATAGTTTCAAGTCAAGGATCTCCAACAAACTGATAAATTATTTTATATCCCTTTTTTTTTTTTAAGATTTTGTAGGAAGTTTCATTTTAATGGATCACCAACTGGCCTTTGGAAAATACAGTATGTAAAATAAACATCTTACATGAAACTGCTCAGAGGTGCACAAGAAGTTGAAACCACTGCTTTAGCCCTTACCCCTTGATACAATTATTTATTGATTTATTTATTTATCATGAAAGTTTTTATTTATTTCTTTAAAAATATAAAAAACAGACAGTGTTATTTTGAATTACTAAGCATTTAAAGGCCTGGGAGAAATACTTATATACAAAACAACCAAAGTCAGTCTTAAACAATTATACTGATATGCATGCAGCCAGTTACATCATCACATTGGTAGAGTAGTGTTATAGGAAAGAAAGCAGTTCCATGACCTCTTAAAGTTCTCAACATCATCATTGATCTTAGCCAGCATATTTTCATATGATACAGTCTCTAACATTAATTCCATCCATTTTTTTTTATATATCTGGAGAGGACGTACTTTTCCATAGTCTGAGGATCACTCGGGCAGCCGTGACTACTCCCACTTTTATCACTACAAAGTCATATTTTGATATATTGGGCAATTCTGATTTGTCACCTAGTAGGCATAATCTTGGTGACATGAGCCCACATGTTTTTCTATGCATTTTATTACCTTTTTCCAGAATATTTATTTTTTAGTTTGCCTGGGTTTTTATTGTTAAAATGTGTGTAGAACTTTGACACTTTCAAGTAGGATCAAGTTAAAGGCATTTTTTTCCAGGACGACCTGGTTATCAGAAAATTAAGACTGTAACAATTTCAGATTGATGTGTCTAAAGTTGTGTGACCAGAGAGACAAAACAACAAAAAATCTAAAGAAAATGTAAGTCTGACAGAACTTTATACAAATGACACACATATTATGATAAAAAAAACACTTTCACATCTGTTCTTTTGCTCTATTTAGTCATTTGTGCCATTTTTGATTTCAATGCTGTACCCACGTTATCTTTCCAATTCTTCTGGGAATCTCCTGTTTTGTCTCTGGTTGACTTTTGGCTGCTCTTTAAAGAAACAAAAAAAATCCTTGGGTGGTCAAAAGACTAATAGGAAGCTGTCACTTTTTCTTGGAGTCATAACAGGAGTTACAACAGCAAAGCTAAGTTTTTACTAAAATAAAATTGGAGCAATTGGCTGATGACAAGTTAAATATTTAATTGTGGATCAACAAATACATAATTCTTAACATTGAAAAACCAACACTTTAGTTCATGGCTGAATTAAAAATGCAACCGTAAAGGGTATACTTGACCAGAGGCCCTCCATAGATTTACAAAACATTGAGCTTTCAAATACAGATGTCCCTAGTAGGGATGTAACGGTTAACGGTAAAATGGGAAACCGCGGTAAAATTTCCCACCGTAATCATTACCGTGTCCCATTGAAATTACCGTTATTCCGTGTTTTGCCATTTATTTTCCGTGTTTCGCTGTATTTGTCGTAATAGATTGTCTTTTTCCATTATAGTTCATGTTTTGTAAATTTAACCAATTGTAATATGGAAATATTAAATAGGAGATATAAAGGAGATCTGCCATGGAAAGGGGAGATCAGAGGAGAGTCATGAAGGGGGCTTACTGCTTCAGGGACTAATTAAACAAAAAATAAATAAAAAGGCCTGGACATGGTCTAATACAATGAGCTGTAACATGGAAACTAATGCTGTGGGCAAACAAAAATGTGTGAGTGTTTGTAAAACAGGTTAAATTTATTTTTGGTCGTCTCAAAACTTTGAACATGTTAATCTACAATTTTTTATAAAGAGAATTCTGTTTAAAGTTAAAATTTGTTTTTTATGTTCTTCTAATTACACACTGTTTAAGCATTTATAACATAATAATGACAAATACTCGCCAGAATTGTTTACTTTTATTTCTCATGAAAAAAGTTTAAACACATTTACTTATAGGACATTTCCTGACACAATTATTGACAAAAGACAATAGAACAGTTAAAATTATCATATTAAAGGGGTTAAATGATGTCAAGACTGTGTTAAAGTACTTTTTGAACGTTTTGAGCACACTGCAACAATACCACGATAATAATGATAACCGTGATAATTTTGGTCACAGTAACCGTGATAAGAAATTTTCATACCGTAACATCCCTCGTCCCAAGAAAGATCTGTTTGGTAACAAAGATCTGATTGAACAGAGTGAGTGCTATGGCTTGAGGGCTTCGGCGATCCTACGGAGTTGGAAAGGTAAAGTGTTGTTACAATTGCTGTCTCTCTCTCTCTCTTTTTTTTTTGGTTCACAAGTCTGGGAAACAAAATAGTTATGCATCTGCACTGGTTTGACATCATTATCAGCTCTTTTTACAAATATTGGTCACTGTGTAATGAGCAGATTTTATCTTCAGATGTGCTTGTGTTGTGTTGTCTCAATAGAATGTTGTCCGGTGTTAAAGATCCCATATTATGCAAAAAACACTTTTCAGGCTTTTGAGCACATTTTTGGATATTTGTCCTTCCTCCCAGCCCAAAAAATGGAAGAGTAGACAACAAAAATTGCATTAAGGAGGCTGCATAAATGTAAACTCTTGGTATTTGGTGAGCTGTTGAGTCTGTGGATATTCTGTTATGTAACATGTATTTTATTTGCATAAGCCGACGTTAAACCTGAGTGAAATTTATGTGTGTAGTGCAGCCTCATTGTTTACATTCTTAATGAGGATCGGCATACACCAAGTCTAGACCCAAAACCTTTTCACTGCTCAGTTGTTGGCTGTAAACGGCCACATAACAGCCAAGACTGTGCTCTGGCTCATTAGCATATGAAGGCAACCGCTATCAAAACCAGCTGTTCTGAACAGGGGTTATGTAAACATGGAAAGAATGCAGATGTGCCTTATTCATAGGCTTTTTGGACCAAAATATGTCACTAATGTTTCATGAAGACATCAGGGATCCATGTTAAATTGCAGAAAAGGAGCAAAATATGGGACTTTAAAATGAAGTCAAACAGAGACGATTTTAATACTTATGCAGGCTTATCATTTCCAGACCTTTTCGAGTCAAATTAACACTTAAAAATATTTCATTGTAAGTCAGAATGAGTTGCAACAACACTCTGGGATCCACACTGAAATGTGTTCAGGCACTTTGTTTCAACTCTGCAAAAATCAAACATTTACCATTCCACAGCATTATAACTTTAAAATGTCTTCAGCATCTTCTCTACTCTAGACTTTGATTATTGATGTGGTGTGTGCCTATCTCTTATAGGTCTTAATTGGTCTCTGCTGATTGCTGAGTACTCTGATTAAGAAATGTCATTAAAACCAATGTATGATGCTATTAAGACTTAATTACATTTAGATAGCTGCTTTACTCAATTCATAATTACACCAATGATTCATGGCTTGGCTTTATTTGACAGCTTTTCCATAAGAAACATTGAACTGTTTTTTTTGCAGATCCCTTATGTTTGAGATGATCTGATTTTTCACTTGTGAGATAACATTTTCTTCCTGATATGTCACACTCTCTTTCTTCACCTTTAATCTGGACCTTGTTAAATTAGGATCAGTACTCAGTACTCGATACCCACAGCACTAGTATTGGTAATGGTATCGATATCGGAACATCTCTAATTAATACCTGATGAACTGGCTCAGAAACACCTTCAGAATAAAAGTATTGTGTGAAGACTTGTATAGTCTTATCATTGAATACAACAGACTGTGCTTTTGCTTTTAATACACTGGGAAAGTGATTGCAATAATTATGCATTTTATTTAAAAGCGCCTTTCTTAGCACTCAAGGACACTTTACAAAATACATAATAAAAACACACTGTATTAAAATCACAATTAAAATAAATAAAAACGACATACAAGAGTTACACAGTTAAATGAGGGTGGAAAATTAAAGAGAATATGCAGTTTGAAACAGATGGGTTTTGAGTTTGATTTGAAGTGGAAACTCAGGATATTTCAACAGGCTTGGAGCAGTGCAGAGAGCATCTGCAGACACATACACGTTTGTTTTCTGTCTTTACAGTGAACCACATTCACATCTTCTAATTTATTTGAACATTGAACTGCTTTGTCCACTGTTCATCACATTTGAGCGTTTATTAAGCAACACTGTGAAGTGGGTGAATGAGTAATGATCGAGTAATGACCCTTAGTGTATTACTGTAACCATGGACGACGGTAATTGTAATCTAAAATCAATCACCTAGCACTGCTACAGACATTACATGGCTTCGTCCTGTTCTGTTTACACTCTGGTTTTGCCCACAGTACTTCTTCAAATTTGGTTTGATAACTATTCATGCATTATTTCCTTTGATTAAAGTTTGATGTGAATTCTGTATGACCTCCTAATATTTGGAACTCTAAAGGGAAGAGGGTCGAACTCTTTTATTTTTGTAAAGATGATTTTTCGTCTGCTTTATAAAAAAAGTATCATTCATAATTGAAGGTAAACATAATAACATCCTTCAAACATCAAAATGATTTAGTGTGTTTTTCAGTGAATTTAGTCTTTTATCTGCAGCATTGCTCAGTTTCAGTGATTGATTTGTGTTTTTAGAAAGTCTGCCCACATTTGTTTTTCTTTTCCTGAAAAATGACATTGTTCACAACTACTAAAACACAGCAGAGAGTTTTTTTCACAAACAGACACAGGGAAAGAGATGTGGTGACTTCTAAATGTGTCCACCACAGATAAGTCACATGATTTTCTTCTTTCAAACTCCAGGGCTGCTGATGTGTTTGACAATGAAGGTTTTGAAGTGTCATATCCAGTGAAAACCTCCTCCTTTGCTGTCGTCTTTAAAAGAGCAGAGCTTTTAGCTTCACAAAAACTGAAATTTCAGAGTGGAAATAAAAATGAATAGATTCACTACCAGTCCCTGAGAGCTGTGCCATACATCTTCAGTTTGACCTTCCCCCCCACAGAGTTATCCTCCATTTACCTCTAATGTTCTCTCAGGATAGTTTGAAAAAGAATGAGTCTCTGTGGGGTCATTTATCTATTCTCAACACCAAAGATTATGATCTATAAATCTCTCGATGCACATCATTCCACACATGATTTATATTCATGGTCTTTGTTGAAAGTATGCTTGATTTATTTTTGAATTAAATGGATGAGTAATCCAGAATAGAGTTGAGGAGAACAGGGACTGATTTATGAACATTTTCATCAGTGTTTCTGCCTTTAAACTTCACTGTATTCACCAAATGTTATTGTCTCTGCAGGTGCAGACGGTGATACCCTAAAGATCTCATTTGTCTGTGATGAGCTTCCCCATCCACCAGAGACCTAAGGTACGGTAAGCTATGAGAAGCTCATTAAGCTCTGTCGCAATGAACACTTCATTATGCACCAGAAATAACACCGTGTAAAACAAGATGCTGCAGGTTGAATCGGCATATCCTTCCTAAATGTTTAAAATTTTGCCTGCGTAATTTCTCAGGAAGATCATGGCTGTTGAATTAAACTTTTTAGAACCAGACTAAACCTACTTTGACTCATATGCTGCGTTTCCCCTGAATGGTCTGGTTCAGTTCAGTTTGGGACAGTAAACCCTGATCTGCTTTCACTGCCAGCTGTACCTTTATTCAAGGGTCAGAAAGTGACCTGGGAAGTGAATGCCATGTCAGCCATGTCATTATGTAATATCATAACAGCGAGACACAGTGAAGTGGTCTGGAGTGGAGCGAGATTGTGAACCAAGAGCTGAAATAGAGGACTTAAATCACTCCAGTACTGTATGGAGAATTGTATGGAGCCCCACCCGTTAGGATCAGTTTGGCATGTTTTTGGGACAGCACAGGTCAGTTACTTGTAGGCTTGGGTGCCAAAATTTTCAAAATACAAGGAATTAATAAGGGACGATAAGTTTTGGTTCCACTTTTTTGATCCAAAAGTCCATAAATCTTTTAATGGTTCCACCTCAGGGGGAAAATGACCATCCCTATAAGCTTTATGTACCTTTAAAGTTTTAGTTCGGGTTTTGTTGTGGAAAAGTTAACTGCTGTAAAGAATCGTATTGCTCTGAACTGTCAAGCCAACATAGATTTTACGTAGTTTAACCTATAGGCTGTAAATGAATTCATAACAAGCCGTTCTACCGTGTACTGCTATGTGCTGGCTGTCGTCCACCCCTGGATATCTCCCCCAGGGACAAAGCTTGCAAATTCTCTTATTGGCATTCATTTTTACTTGAGCCAAGGCCTCTAGCAACAGCACTTCAAAAATTCTGAATCAACCCCTAAAGGATCTACTTTGTCTCTGTAGCATTATGTCGTATGAACTACGTACACAAATCCAAGATCATGGTGGACCACTGCAGCAGAAAACTTGACTAAACTCAGCCAAAAAGATAATGACATCTCCTACAGAGAAGACATTTGATTAATGCAAAGCATCCAAAACAACATGACAGAGCATTTCCTACCACACAGTGTTGAACATTCGCCATTATATTCCCAGTAGCATCTGTGCTAACTCCTCATCATACAAGTAACACCCAGCTGAGCTCCTGTTCATTTTTCTGTTAAGGCAAATGAATAATTTTGATAAATATTTTCAACTTTTCTTTAGACATGAGTCCAGAGGGTGCCCTGTTCACCCCATTTATTGTGAAGAGACCTTGCAGAGCTCAGTGATAAATGAACACGGAGAAAGGAAGTCCATCACTGATGGCAGATTTATGATGATGGCACTGTAAGACGTATTGATGTTGGATATCACACATTGTTTCTGAATATCCCCAGTGGCCATGTTAATCTGGTTTCTCATATTTTTTTAGAAATCACAGAAACAACTAGAAAGGCACTATGAGAGTGCAGACCTTCGCCAAGCAGCTCAGTTCCACCCATAAATTGTGATTTCTACCCAACATTATAGTCCTATATTATTTAATACACACATTTTGTGGAATGAAAAATGTCAATCTGCAAGAAGTGTGATTATTGTTGACATAAATATCATCCATTTGAGTGACCTAGTCTGTAGTGGTTCTTGTAGCTTGTTGACTGAACCAATTTTCTGCTGCTTGTACAGATGTTGGTGTAGTGCGTGCCGTGGCACTTGCAGTGGTCCTGTCAGTCGGTGCAAGCCACAACACATTCCGGTGCACTGCATGTTCACTCTGTGTGGACTTTGGGAGTTGATATAACACTCACACAAAATCGGACTTCTGCTATGACAGACTATTTTACATTTTGACATTATCAGCACCTTCTTTTGAATGAGTATTCAATGCAAGTATTCATGCATTTGGAGGGACTGCAAGCAAGCAGAGCTGCTGTGCATGTTTCTATGGCATTATTGGGCTCACAGTAGGCTTGTCACAATAACAAATTTTGCAGGACGATAACTGTCCAAAAAATTATTGACGAAGAACGATACTATTGCCAATATTATTATTATTTTTTTTTTCATTAATGTAATTATAAAATATGTCATAATAAAGTGAGTACACCATGTCAAAAGCAATAAACTTTCATTTCTGAAGAGTATTTAACTGTAATTGGATGGTCAAGATCTTTTAAATGAAATAAAATAAATTTAACAAACAATATAATAAATTTAACAAACAGAAAAAAAACTCTCTATTAGGAAAATTGCACGTAAATAAAAATAATTATACTAATCAAGCACAAAAAAAATAGACCCTGTCTCTGTAAAGAAAAAACAAAACTCCTATAAAAACACACACAAAAATAAAAACAATAAATAAAAGGGAGTTTATACAATTCATGTTTGTGACATGTACTTTCTCCTAGTCAATCTGTATTGTCTGTCAACAGTCGTAACATTGTTGCTTTTTCCACCATACTGAAGTGTTGTATTTCTTTGCAATGTAGTGAACGACACTGTCTGTGAGCGCACCATTTTGCTCTGTTTTATTTATCTTTGCTTTACTGACCAAATGCCTCAGTAAACGCTGACTGTCAGGACAAAGGCTCCGCTGCACCTCCCCTTCTACGTCGTCACTTCTTTCAAACAAATACCGCTCGTTGGTGTTCATGAGCTCACACCTTGTTCATTCTATTTAAAACCAAAATATTCCCACACTGGGGCTGTGGCATTCGGCTTAAGAACAATATCTTTCGTGCCATCATTCATATTCGTGTTCGTTTCCTCGTTACTCCTCAGGACGCTCACTTCAGCTCTCTCCGTGTGTACCATGGATGTATTATAAGAACTGGATAGCGTGGCTCCACCTTCTACCATTCAACAGTTTTGAAGCCATTATTTCCCCCGTCAGGGCGCCGCCATTGTGCAGCCAATAGAGAATCTGGACCATATCTGGACGTAGTTGTCGTAAACAGTCGCAAAACTCCCCAGCATACGCCATACACAATCATTGTGAAGCTGCCGTAAGCCGCGGTTATTTTTAAACTCTAATAACTGATGAAAAAGAAACTTTTCAGAAAAAAGAGGACTTGGAAAAAACACAGCCCAATAATACTTTCATATCACCACAGCATACGGATGGGAGAAATATTTCTACGAGGTGTATTAATTTTTTGAAGTTTCACTACGGCCCGTTCAGATGAATGGGGGAGACGGAGATTTGACCTATACTGCAGCCAGTCACCAGGGGGAGCAGTTTTTGTGGCGGCTTCAATTCAAGCCCAGCGATATGACGTCCATGTTTTTTACAGTCTATGGTGTGTACGCGCAACAGCCCCGCCTCCCCCCCAAAGATTTCATGTTTGACAGATGCTCACTCCGCTATAAATCCGCTTAATCTGCTATTGAACCAGTGCACCCCGGTGTTCAGAAAGATGGACGTAGTGAGTCATCTTCTCATTCAGCCTCTTTGGTAGAAAGAGAGGGGGAAAACAAACATGCATGCACGTGTCAGTTTATCGAGGCCGGCAAACTTACCGAGGACGTTTTTATTTATCGTTCGGTTAATTGATTTATTGATTATCGTGACAGGCCTAGCTCACAGTAATGTTACTAGTAGCTGTGAGTTGTGGAGAACTGGGGTGTTTATTACAACTTCAGGAGAGTCTACTGAGAAACCAAGGCTCCAGTTACAGTGCCGGGCTTTTTCCATCGGCAAAACGTTTCCTTTTCTCCTCTGTGTCTGTGAGCAGAACTCTGCATGCTCTAGCTTTCACTGCTGATTGGCTAATCACTGCTGACTCTGCATATTACCAGAGCTTGTTACCAATCAGATGGTTCCATGGGTGGGACAGAGACAGCCCAGTGTTAAGTATCGGGACATCTTCATAAACTTAAATGTTTTTTTGTGATGTGAATCTGGACTGGATCAGCACCAAAACTGAATGGTTTCTTCCTTGGACCAAACCACACATCTGGTAAAACTTTCATGTAAATCCATGCAGTAGGTTTTGTGTAATCCTGCTAACAGACAAAAAAACAGACAGACTCTGGTGAAAACACAACCACCTTGGCAGAGGCACTACTCCATTTGTCAAATTTGAATTTAATTTTTTTTTGTCAGAATCAGACACTTTTGGTTGTTTATTATTTGTGTCAATATGTCCTCAAAATATCTGTATTATTTAAATCCTACCAAGGTCAACAATAACGACCATCGATTTTTATTCCCAAAATATTTGTCTTAGTTTAATCTCCTAAAGTGGAACCGATAAGCAGACCTGAAACCAGAATTGTTGAGATTTAACTGTAGTGAATTGGGTAACTTTTTTTCTTCTTTCCTAATTGAAAATACCTGAAGTTGCATACCCTACCAAGATGAACTGAACCAGACTGCTTGGTGAAAATGTAACATTACTCTTCAGTGGTTGATCATCTGACCCACTTTTTTGTCTATGTTCATGTTATTTGCTGTTGACCTGCTTTAGTGGGGGGTTGGTGGTCCAAATTATTTGATATCCAGCATCATTAATTCAGCTTGACTTCCCTGCTGAGTCCACAAAATGAGCTCTGTCTGACTTTTGTTTCTCCTCTGGAACAATCTCTCAGCATTGGCATGAAGTGTGACCAGGTTGGCCTTTGTGCAGCTACAGGGTTCAGGCCTGATTTCAGGTCATTGACAGAGAGGATTACTCCTGG
Organism: Scarus forsteni; assembly: GCA_036419115.1. Taxonomy (NCBI): domain Eukaryota; kingdom Metazoa; phylum Chordata; class Actinopteri; order Labriformes; family Labridae; genus Scarus; species Scarus forsteni. Next base: position 649,802 of record JAZDUH010000182.1, read on the forward strand.
ACCTCTTTACCTCTGGCATATTAAAGACCCCCCGGTGATTTGATCATTGTTGATGAAATAGAAGTGAATTAATGGGGTGACCCACTGTGAGGACTCATTGGAATGACACACTGTCTGGGATCCCTGAGCAAGGTGACGGGATGTCACAGACGCACTAGGGTGGGGGGTCAGTGACTGGTTTTATAGAGTGTGTATTTATTTTCATGGTGAATGACAAACAGGGCTTATGTTTTCTGGCTTAAACCTTCCCTGGGCTAAAATGTATTTCTGTGGTTTTTCTGTTAATCCTTTCCTAGCATGGTTTAGTCCTTTAATGTGACAATTATTGATTATTGAGGTTGTTGTTGTTGATTGTACATGCTTGATTGTAAGAAGTAATTATTTTGTTTTTTCTTGTTATGTTGGAAGGAAAATCCAGTTGTTTCTGTGATTGTTTTTAGGCTGCTTTCTGTCTTCTCACGTACAGCAGGTATTGAAAGACCCAATGTTGTTGTTGTATCCTCTAACATAGGGTTTTCTCAGCTTGAAGGAGGATGGTGTGTTTCATTGATCTTTGAGGTTTCAAATTAGAAATTGAAAAAAGCCACGATAATACATGACTGGAAATGTCCCCTAATTTTCCCTAATTTTGGAATTTCTACTTTGAATGTCAGACAAGCTCCAGGTACGCTGAGTTTACCAGCTCATAACTGGAATGCATTGAATCCAGATGTGAAGTAATAGATCCGAGTTTTGAGGCATATAGAATGCACCAATAGGTCGTGGTTGATGTTGGACATCAGCAGAGTGATGTTAGGTTTGATTACTGAAGGGAGCATTTGATACCATGTTGGAAATGGGGCGTATTTAAGGTAGTACTCAAATTACAGTATCACACAGTCTTGTAGTGATGACAACCATGCCCCTTAACTTGCAAAACCTTGATTTGAACTAGGGCTGGGCGATATGGCCTAGAAATAAAATACCAGATTTTTTTCCACAACACTCGATTTACGATTTTAATCAATTTTTCCCTCCCTTAAAGAAACAAAACTCCCAGTGATGTAAAAATTAAACAAATCAAGTTTTGCCTTTATGTTGTCTTAATGTTATCCTCTTGAAGTCAAAGTTTGGGTCATAAAAGGTTAATTATGTATTATAAACATTGGCAGGTTTGTCTACATAAACACTTAAAGGCTGAGGTATTTTTACAGTATTAGCATGAAACCCTCTGATGAATATTTATTCTACTTAAATAACAAATGCAAGCCTATAAAAGTGCTTGTCAATTTTCTCAAAAATTGCAACTACTTACAATTGGGCTAAGGCAGGAAAAAAAAAATCTTGATTTTTATTTTTTTAAATCCTCTGCAGAAAATAATTCGATTGACCCAGCTTTAATTTGAACATTAGATTTTAATGGAAAAGCATCATAAAACTGCATACCTATACAGTGTGAAGACTCTGTATACTTTGCTTAGCTAGCTCAATGTTCTTTATTCTGCTGCAGTGCAACCTGCACTCCATCATCTGATTGGCCCATAATGAATGTGATAGACAAACCGATCATACAGTCTCCTTTTAAGTATGTATTTGGCAACACTCCACCCTCTCTATACTCTTTCTGTTGCCTGTAGCCCAGAAGGACCTGTGACATATGTTTTGTATACTGTATGCTGGAGTGTTGTAACACAGTATGGTTTAAGGCTTTACATACTTAAACTGACGGTGGTGTTATGTAGCTGAAGACACTGCTGCTAGTGAACCTTTGACTCTCCATGAGAAATATTGAAAAATATGGAGTTTTCAGTGTCTTTCAGGTGGCTGCCTCTCACTAGCCACTCTATTGCCTTTCTGGCTCACAATGCCTGACTTTAATGAAGGGACAGCCCCCTGTGTTTGCGGTTACCAATGAAGTGCCATCACTGGACCATAGCAGGAGCAGGACATAAACTCACACATAAATAGCGGCTGTCACACGAGACAGGTTATTTCTCATCACATAAACTGTGAAGAATTGTTGCACGCACGCCCCTGCAGTCATTAAGACGTACGGCACGGCAGGGGGGCGGCCCGTGGTTAAAGGAGCATAAAATCCAAAGAGGCACACGCACACACACTTCAAGACACACACAAACAGCAGGGGTTTTAGTGAGGCATCCTATCCAAGCGGTTAGGCTAATATCTGTGAATGGGAAATGCTGGTACTTTCAGAAGTGCTATCAGTGCTCTGTCTCTTAAGTGCCCTCGGGGACTGAAGCATAAACACATCAAAAGTAAGAGGAAAAGTATTAAAGTAGTTTAACACCCCCTATACTCTCTCTGGCATTCACAGTCTTACATTGCAAGAGCTTTTGCTTAAACTTAGAGCATTTTTGGTTAATTATCTTATCATCTATACATCTGTTCAGCTGTTTTTTTAATTATTATTTTACAGTTGTATCATCGTCACTGAGAAAGTAATGTATATGCATACAGAAGGAGGCATAATCATTTTTTAATTTGTTGGTGAATTATGCTCCTTTTGTTAATCCATTGGTTGATATTTTAAAATCTTAATCTGACTGGAGCTGTCTGATCAATGAAAAATCCTGTACATCCCTCTTGTATGGTTTAGAAGCAGCAGTTATCTGTTTTTTTTTTTTTTTTTTAACATAGTTCATCTACATTTATTGGGGAAATCAAATAAAACACAATTGAAAATGAAGCCAATCATAATTCATTTTATTAAATACTTTATGGCTGTAAGGCAGTGACCATGACTTATTGATAACATGCCTTTTGATTTGGAAAAAGTTAATAATACAATACTACTACTACTAATAATGATGATGATACTAATACAAGAACATGAGTTTACCAATACCACAGATTCAGAGAAATTATGTCTGAAAAAAATAGTCAAATAATCCTGAAGCACCTTGAATTTAAAGCTATGAAAACTCATTTCTTAAAGTAGGAGGAATCAAATATTTGGGACAAAAACAAGAATAAAACAAAACAAACCAACAACAATGATAACCATTTATGTTACTGTTGTCTTATTGTCACGTTTCAGCGTGGCAGGCATACTTAAGATGTGGAAAGGAAACATTTGACAGTGGCTTTACTGTTGTAAAAGGCTGTAACAATAATGTTGGCCAGGGATGGAAATTTTGTTTGACAAGGGTGCAACATTATATTGTCCTTATGAAGGGTGGGAGAAAAAAATCAATTCACATAAGTATCAGGATTTTTTTGTCTGACGATTTTTAAATATTATTTTTGTTCAAAAGTCACTTTTCCTAATTTAAATGCATTAGTTTTAGTCTATGTTAATAAGCCTCTTCTTTAAATGCAACCCAGGCTTTTGAAGAGAGAGAATAAACAGCTGGTTAAAATATATCGCTGAATAAATCCTGAAATGGACTCAGATGTGATGTGATATTGTCTGTTGGATCATCATTGTTCATCTTTTTGCTGGTGTTAAAAAAGCTGACTAAATATTGCAAAAATCTTCAGTATTGTAGAATCGTAATTTAAATTGAATCGGCACCTAAAAAAAACGTAAAAAATTCAACCAGGAGAAAAGTGTATCGTCCCAGCCCTAGTCCTTATATTCAGAGTGCCAAATTAGGAAGTTTTCAGCTTAAAGTAATAATTACTCACTGTCAAACAAATGGAAAAACTCAAAGGTAAGAAGTAGTGCTTATTTCAATCAGCAGAACACACATTTTAAGCCGGTTTCAAATGTGTCTTACAGAGCTGTTTACTTTCTTAAAGTACATTTGCCTGTCTTTCTTTTATCAGCACTTAGAATTGCATACAAGGGAGTTTCATACAAAGAAGAATTATCAGTTATGTCCATTTGAATGTCACAATCTTGTCAAAGGCAGTCAGCAAGAATGACAACAAATAAATTCAAGATGGGATCATGACAGACAGTAGTCAAAATTGTGATTTGATTTTCAACAAAAAGACACTTACTGCATGTTTAGTTGGGGGACGATGCAGGAATTTGATTAAGCCTTCACTTATGTAGAAAGTCATCAAATACGTGGAGCAACGAGTTTGACATTGTTGCCACTGAAACCTTTTTATTTCGACTTTTGCCGACGTAGAAAGTTCTCAGGGGCCGTTTACATGGAAACTCCTGACTTAAAGACGCAAATATTCTTCCTTTGCGTTTTCAAATTCTTCTGCGTTTAGATGACAACGCTGGAGACGAGTTAATCCCCTGTAAATCCGCTGTAGTGTGCATGCTAGTTCAGTAGATGGTGGTGTAGGTCTGCAGAGAGGCAGTGCTGCTACAATACATGAACGAAGAAGAAAACTTTTCACAAACAACAATGGTGAATAGACGCACAGAGAGGCAGGAGTTTCTTTTATGGACAACAAATCAATTCGGACAACAAATCTGTCTGTTTTGACTGGAAAGCAAACCGAGCACGGTAAGACGCTCACACGTTACTCAGCATACAGCTGAAGCTGCTGTTGTTCCTGGTATGCGCGCGCAGCCTTCATGTGAAATAGTACTGCGCGTGCGGGGACGTCAGTGTTTCAAACCTAAAACGCTCTGATACGGGTTTACACGGAGCTGCATGGAGAGTGGATTCAAACCTTTCCACTCTGGAGCACGTTTTCAAAAGTTTCCGTTTTCAGTAAAAACTCAATGCGCTCCATCTAAACGGAAGGCCAAAACGCAATGAAAACGTATCGGATTTAAGCGTTTTCGGCGCCATGTAAACAGCCCCTAAATGTACTGATAAGGGGAATTGTTCACAAATTTGGATTGATAAACAGAATCCCCGATGGGATTAGCATCAGTAAAATCTTATCTATTCTTATTCCTTGTGGTTCCTTCATTCTCCCATTGCTGCCACTGGTGTTACTGTGTACAGTTTTGGCCCATGAGCATATCATGCCTGGCAATAGGGAACTGTATGCAAGAGAAAGTCATCACATGGATATTTTTTTTATTTCTTTAGGGTCAGTGCAATGTGCAGGTATGTGTGCAGCTGGGTTGTTTGTTGTTCCCTTGGTTCTGATTCAATAGAAACCACAAGGCAATTTTCAGTTTATTACCGCTGTGTCCAGGTATTCCCAGATCAGATTAACCAAAGTCTATGAATCATTGCTGAGAGTGCTGGAGCCTCCGCCAGTGACTGTGGACGTGTATATCAAGGGTTGTTCACCAGAGAAGTTCAGAGCTCTTGTGATGTGAACAACACTTGATGGAAACTGCTCCTGAGCACTGATCCAGGACTGCTGACATAATGCTTCTCTCCCGGTATCAACTGAAGTTTGGATTGAGGACAGCATTGTGATGAGGCCCCTGATCTGTGAAGCAGTTTGTGTTATGCCTGTGGGAAAGTAGCTCTCCGGCCAAAAACCTCATTTCCACCAAAGGATTGATGAGCTCCAAGGCATGGCAGTGAACTCTCTCTTTACAGTCTTCTAATGGCATCAGACTTTACAATACTTCAGCATTTCTGCCTCAGACACTTTTGTCCAGGCTCTCCTGAGGAGCTTGTGTAGATAACATAGCAGAGATGGCTGTTTTGGTCCCTTACTCTTGGCAGCAAAACACTTACTGGCAGTAGTTGTGCACAAATAGGGGTCGACGTTGACTTATGATTTACCTTTTACTGCTCACACTTTGACACACAAACATCTAAGTACATATAAGAAGTTGATGAATGATGCCTCAATCACTGGACACAGTGTAGTAAACATGAAAGGGATAGTTCCTTATTTTTTGTTGAGTTATATCAGATACATGAGAAAAGTCAGTGAAATAGCTGAAAGGGCTGTGACATTAAGAAAAATGAGCTCAGACCGTCAGTAATTTTGTGTATTTATGAGTTTTATGTAAAAAAAAGAACCGAAAAACTGTTGTGTCGAATGTACAATGGGGCGAAAAGCTTTGTTTTTCCTCCATAAAGTTTCAGTCTCTGGCACTATTTTATGATGCAGCAAATGGGTACTTTGTTCCTCTGCCTGTGCACAATGATTCTGCCCGTTGAAACTCATTCTGAAGAATTGCTTCTTTTGTATACTCTGGTTCATGAAGGCAGCCCGTGCATCCATAATAAAAGGAGCTTCATCCTCACTTAAGTCAAAATCTTTCATATTTGGTTCAGTATTGGTTTCTTTCACCATTGTGTTGTCTTTCTGATGCCATCGAGTGAAACAGCAGATCTGCAGAATCAGTGCTCACAAAAGGAAGGTGAAGCTGATTACTGAATCAAAAATAGTGCCAGGCACAGAGAGTTCCTGGAGGATGAATAATACCCTTTCAAAGATTTCTCCAAATCCAACATTTTACTCAATGTATTTTCGTAGCTTGTTTTTTTACATTTAAAAAAAAATGAAATTATGCAAAATAACTGTACCCATCAATGCCTTTGTATCTCACTGGTGTGCTTCTGGGAGCCTTTTTGCCACTTCACTGGCTATTGTTAAGCCCCCCATACAACTCCATCTCGCACTGAAGCTCAGAAGAGTTGTTTAATTCATCTTTACAGATTGATAGATGTGTGTGTGTGTAAGTGTGTGTGTGCGTGAGTTAGGCCTGTGCTCAAAATATCGATACGGCAAAATATCGTCATGCACTTCTTGGGGATTCGTGTATTGATACGGATTCTACAGAATCGATACGGCCTCAGTGTTTGAACAGTCGTTGCAAATACACTTTGGGTAATGTTACAAATGTCACAGTTCAAAGTAGGAGCCAAGCTACATGATAAAACACATGTTCCAAATTTGAACTTAAGTCTACTATCTTTTGGGACCTGAATTAAAGTCCTTAATTATTAAAAAGTCATGCTTGTTCTTTTTCTTCTTGTAATAAAAACAAAAGTTGCTGGGAATTCTGTTAAAAGTGCAGTCAATGTTCACAACTTATGTGTATCGGGATACATATCGTATCGTGGGGTTGCTGGAAGTACCCATCCCTAGCGTGAGTTAGGGCAGGACGATATCACGTAATCTCAAAATCACGATTAATTGAAGGTCTTACCTCGGTTATGATTGATGAACTATTATTTTATGCTATGCTGGAACACATAAGTGGTGATATTGAAGGTCATCGACACAGCCTTCCTGCAGTGTTAACACTTAACTTCTTTCTGCTCAATGTCCTCTGCCTAAATGGAGATGGTATTTTTCTTGGCTACAAGGTCCCCTGATAGATTGGTGCTTGTCTGCTCCATGTTGGTGGTGTGTCCTTCGCTCTTGGCAAAAGTGAACGTAGACTATTTGGAAAGGGTGCGTTCACGTGACTTACACAGGGAAAATAATCCAAATAATCGACATGAGTAAAATTATTTCGATTGCAGGATCTTAATGCCGATTTTGATTCATTTTCAATTAATTGTCCAATAAAAGCCCAGCTTTACCCACCTTATCCTGACAGGTCAAAATGTTGTTACTTCAGTGTGTGTGACCTGCTGCTTGTCATACAGAAGATTGTGCAAAATCTTAAAGTTCTGCAACTACTACACCTGTATAAGGTCAGTGGCAGAGGAGTCTTTAAACTTACCATTGTCCAGTGCTTGTGTCATGTCTGCCTTTAATGGTCTGTGTCTGTCTGGAGACATTATTGCCCCCATCAGCGCCTCCATCTTAAAGATTGATGACTCTAACATCCTTGACTGCTTTTGTGGTATTGCTTCTTTCTCCTTTATCCCACATTTTGAATCTCTGTTCTCAGATGATGGCAGCTATTGCTGCAAAAAAATGTTCTTGTTTAAATGCTGGATGGCACAGTGACATGTATTCTTTGCATAATGAGGTGATCATGTTTTTCTTTTTGATTGATGCACAGTGTGAAACATCTATCACAGATGCTCCAAAATTGAAGTAAAAAAGCAAACACAAAGATTAAAATTTTGTTTATGAAGTCATACAGTGAAACTTGTTGGCATATGCACAGGCTAAACCTGTCCTTTTGTGAATATAATCATTTAACCTTTTGAGAAAGTAAATATTTATTATGTGAGTGATGGGTTGATACATTTTTTTAGCCTTAACAGCAGCTAGTGCTATGACTAAAAGATAGTCGGTTATGATTGTTCTGTTCTGATCTCATTTCTAGTAACCTGTCCAGAAACCACACCAGTGGGCAGGATGACCTTGCGTTTTAATCTAGCAATCTTGTCCATTATGGACAAGAAGTCTGTGCCATCAGTACTTTCTTCCATTTAATGGCATCAGTACCTGTTTGAAACAGCTCATTCCCCCAGGTCCAAATAACCTTTCCAGTGTGATGCCCTACCTTTGTTGCATCTGCAGTTTAAGCCCATTAGAATGGAGAGGCAAACCCGTTTAGCACTGCTTTCCACTGAACAGGAGCTGATGAGCTGTTACTGCAAGCAGTCAAACAAACATGGCAGAAGCGAGTAGCACTATATGGGCACCACCTGCGGGTTTAAAAGCAGATGGTTGGATGTATTTCGAATTTAACAAGCAAGAAGGAAAAGACGACTTGGACAAAAAACAAATAATATGTAGAGTATGCATTAATGTATATCATTAAAATATGATTCATGTAACTGCTTTGGCTAATGTCAAAACTATTTTTAATAGTGTACCAAGTCAAAAGGTCTCTTTTTAAATTTACAGCATTATTTTACCTGAGATATCCCAGACTGAATAAATATTTGAATAAGTGAATTGTGAATCTAATCAATTTGAGACCTTGTAATAGCGAATCAAATTGAATTTTTTTGTCTGCAGTTATAGAGCTCGTTCATTCGTACTGTTTGCTTTTAAACGTTTATCAAAGTTTCCTATCCAGTGAAAATTGCTCACCCATCGTTGACCATTGATATTGAAAAGTTAAAACATTAATAAACTAACACTGTCTGTTCCTCTGCCTTTTTGATATTTATTAGGCTCTCAGCAGGTGTAATATTGGTTTGATATTTAAAAATGAGGGATACATGATGTTACCAGCAGGAAACAGACATCATGGTGCTCTGAGGTAGCAGTCAGTCCAACTGAATCTGTGACATTCAACATTTTAAAATGACATTAGTGACATTCACTGAGAGAGAGAAATATATTCACCGCGATCGTCCCATCTTGGCCCTCAGCGGAGCAGACAGCTGCTATAAAGTCTGCAGGGAGTATTCGCACATTGTCAACAATGCTGCACCATTTTATCACCTCAGAGTGGAGAGGAAAGCCTGAGATACTGACCTCAGGCTTTCAGACCTTTTTCTATTCTGAGTGTATCTTTCTTTTATGTAAGATATTCACTATTTCTAGACTCTCCATCTCTGTGAAGTTTTTATCATACCACACAATGAGGGACCTGCCACAGCCTCCACCAGCATGCGGTGAAAATGTGTCAGAAGGTCCTTACTTCCTGACGTTATGCACAAACATATGTCACATTGCACTGAAAGATGTTAAAGGGTGCTTCACAACATTTGTTTTGGCATAAGGAGCATCCCCTGTTATTTTCTGTCTTTATACTGTTATAGGAAATAACTAAATGGCAAAACTTCATTGCAATGATGTCATGGCCGGATGCACAGAGTTCGATAACTGTGGACATGCTGTTGAACCTATGTTGGCTCTGTAATTGGTGCACTGATAAACCCCTCCTCAAAGCAGCCAGTGTTGGGTGACATGGTTAGACTTTTTGTAATGGCAGAGCCTATTTTAATGCATTGTGGTGAAATTGTTGTATTTATTTTGTTACTTGTACATGCAAAATCAAAAATAAAAGTAACTCACTCTCAAAGGTAGGAGGAGACAATTGATTGATGGCGATACTTGGTGTTCTAGGTATATTTGTTGGAAATAAAAAAGCTTGGTGTGAACAGGTAGTGTTAGTTGGCACCACTAATGTAATTTGCAGTACAAGTAATATTCTTAATTATTTTTGAGCTTTATTTTTGAAAAGTTACTTTTATCTTAATTCTTTAATTTAGGAATCAGAGCAGCAACTGCCTGGTTATACAGACAGACTCTACTTGTGTACACAAAGTCTTAATGCAGTAATATATTTATTCATTTTGAAAGTATCTTAAAGACTTTTTTTTCTTTCTTGTTACACTCTTCTAAAGTTGTGACTTTATTCTTTCACTTGGACAACCATTTTAAAAGAATCAGATTTTTTAAATATGAATAAAGGTTAGTCAAAAATTAGACATTTTCAGTTGTCTCAGATGAGGGAGGGGCCAGCAGGAACAGATTTTGTCTAACCTGGTAACAGTAACCATTGAGTGTAGCGTTTGACAGTGTCTGGAGTGTGTAAAGCTTGACAAAGGGTCAATTTGTGGGGAATTGCTAACTGTTCTGGTAGGGCATCATTTTGATTACCTCAAGGAGGTTATGTTATTGACGGTGTCTGTTTGTTTGTTTCTCTGTTAGCAACATAACTCAAAAAGTTATGGATGGATTTCGATGAAATTTTCAGTCAAAGTCTGGATTGGGACGCAGAACACATGACTAGATTTTCGGAGTGATCCGGATCAGTGTCAAACCACCATGATGAAAAATGCAATGTTCATGAATAACTAATGAGCTAAAATGGATATCATTATGAATCCCATTGGTAATGCTATGTTTTCATGGTCAGGAATCTAAATATTTAAATGAAATAAAGGCAGGGCTAATATTTATAGTAAAAATCACAATATGGGTGAGGACTGTGGCGCTGGTGGAGGTGTGCGCTCTCCGAGTGCTTTTCTAGTTTTATTGATTCCAGTTCTTGTCTTGCCTGTTGCACGCACTTCTTTAATGTTATTTATTCCAATTTCACATTTTTTGGTAAATTAAAGGTGCAGTGTGTAGAAATTGGCATTTTAGCAACATTGAGTGTTCAGATTTTGGACTGACTCTGTCCATTACATCACTAAGTGACAACAGCCAGTGAAGATCAAAAAGGATCGTTAACAGGGCATCATTTACAACAGTTACAAGGTGAGGGTTTTTTCATTCATATTTGTAACTTTTTTAATAGATTATAGTTCAGTTAAGATGCCACATGCCATCCAGGTAGATATCAGGAACGGCGTTCAGACTTGTATTCAAAAATCTTGTTTCGCTCTTTTTGTCCCCAATACCTTCCCGTAGACAACATGGCGGATGTTATGTGGGCCAACATGAACGCGGCCCATGGTAATGTCAATTTTTTAAAGCTTTTTCTAACTAAATAAAAATGAAACAAACATTTTATGGGGATGATTGCACTCCTGTTTTGATGGACTTTACATACAAATAGAAACATTATATCCTATATTCACCGTTTCTGTTTGATGAAATGCTGCCAAATTATGCACACTGCACCTTAAAGTAAAAATAATATTTAATGGATAAAAATATGACTACAATGATTAAAGATCTATTTGCAATCTAAGTAGTTGAGGCAGTATCCTCAGATCTTTGTGATCATCTCAAGTGTCCATGTCTCAACACTTAGAACGGCGTCAATTTTTCAATGTCTTCTGCAGCACAGAAGTGAGAATGTTGAATAGAGGAACATCAAGAAGAAAACTATTTTTTAAATATACCTGAGAGTTCTTCAAAAAATACCACACACCCCACAGATAAGATTTTGGATTGATTTTCCTCTTCATCACAAGCAAATGGTTTCATTTATTTTCTCTGTGAAAATCGTCTCGCAGAGGCTCAGATTTTATCTTAAATATATGCGATCACATTCAGTTTTCCTCAAAGTAACACCTCTTGCTTCTTTCATTCATTTTACCCTGTCAGCTACACCCACAGGGAGGCTGATCTCCTCAGAGATGATCTTCTTTTCCTATTTATCAGATCAGTCTTAAAATCTGAGACCCTTAACATTCAGTCCTCTCACTCACATGCCACTACAGAGGGATAAGCTAACATCTCTGTTACAGCCACAGATTCAAAGCGAGCAGTATTTTATTATTTACCAGTCTGCATGCACGTGTTCTTCTCTCTCCCCGCACCCAGCCTCTCCACCAGAGGATTGGTAAAGTGTGTGTAGCACAACATCCACAGAGAGTTCTTCACACCTTCCGCTGTAAAGCAATCATTTCCATCCACACTCCCCCTGAAGGCTGCATGAACTGCTGAGTCAGCTCGCCCTCATATAGGAAGTGGCTCCCTCGGCCGACATTATTGATTTGCCCTGTTTGTAAGGGGCCATGTTTTCAAAGCTCTCAGGCAAATTCAGCTGAGCTACACAAGCAGAAACACCTCAGGGCACTGGACTGAGGATGTTGAAAAACATTACTGCTGTTATTACACTTTCGTACACAGCAAGATTACATAAATGCAGTTAGAGAAACTACTTCAAAAAACGATTCTTCTGAAATGTAATATTTTAGAATAAAATTACAGTTTATCATTTCAGTTTTGCTACATTCATATTATACGGCAACAGTTTTATTTAAAGCTGCATGTACTCTCTCATCTTCCTCTGTTTGACTTAATTTTGCTTCAGACACACTGATGAAAGTACTGAGTGTATCCACACACACTTTTCCAACTCTCTGGTGGAGAGGCTGGGGTAGAGAAAGAGGAGAACATGTGCATTCGGACTGGTAAATAATAAAATGCTGCTCCCATTGGTCTGAATGTTACAATATTTTGTTTTGTTACAGCACCATTGCAATGTGCGCAATTGCAATAATCTCATTGGAGGAAGTGTGGTTTTGGTCATGTGACCTCAAGAATGTCATGCAGCCAGATACACAGGGTCTGTTTGCTCCTTGGTACAATTCATTCTCAATAAAAATCCAACTTCAGTAGTGAGAAAACACAACACTGTGGATGCACAATCTGACATGTCTTGTCTTCTGTGACAGTTCTGCTCCAGACATGTAGACACTCAACTACAAGTATTACATCTCCATTGAGGGCTAGATCACGTCCTCCGTGCAGAATGTTTTGGTGGGCATACTTATCCATGTCAGGGTTGTAAAACTAAAAAGAAACTTATCTAACCGCACCAAGAGAAACAGTTGGATAGTTTACTTGGACTTTTGCAAAAAAACAAAAGTAACAAACAACATAATTGCAAAGATGTTCAAGGCTACATTTTAGGTCTTTCCATTTTGGTTTTCTATTTTGTTGTTTCTTAATGGTTTTTTTTTTGTTTGATTTCATCCATTGAATAAGATCTGTTACAAATGAACCTTAGACTATTTTGGGGAAGTTGCTGAAGGTATGGCATCAGTGTACGGATCAATAGTGACCTTTGGAAAAACAAAACAGAAACATTTATTTTAGTTTTTTGATAGAAATCTACATTGTGACAGAAGATCCTGACTGCACATGTTTTGATGTCTTGGAGGTTTTATACTGATCCACTTAACATTTACCCCCTAGTTAAAGCTGCCTTCTTATCAGGGAAGCCTTTATGCCTGAATCAGTGCAAAGTTGTTATGCAACAGTGGGCATTTTGCACTTTATCATATGTGAACAAAGCTATTAAACTCTGTTCTGTTAAAGAAGTGACTACATGAACAGAGCTCACCCTCAAGAGATTAGTTCTTAAGTTCACAGTCAATCAAACCAACCAGTTTGTTTTCAGTAAGAATGTAATGGACCACCAACCAGCTCAAACAGGCTCATGGTTTAACTGATCACACACAGCAGCAGAATAACTACAGAATAAAGTCTATTGGCTATGTTTGATTAATAGTGACTCAGGCTAGCTTGATAGTAGGGCAGAACAATATGGATAACACTTCATACCTTGATATTCATGCCAGATATCTCAATATCAATATGATTCAATATGACAATGGGTTCGGTGAAAACCAAGCGGTGCATTTAAGGGCAATCGTAAAAATGAAATCTGTTGTGACTTCCAGAGCAGGGAAAGCACCGGGGAAATCTATATTGTTGATATTGTTGCTTTTTCAATATTAATATCTTAAATGTTCATATCTCGATATATGTAGATACAATAATGATATATCTTTTAGCCCTACTTAATAGTTACGGGCTAATCTTGGTCAAAGTCTTGTCTGAAGATCATCAGGACTCGACAACATCAACAAACTTTCTCAGTTCATTGTAGTTTTGTCGAGCTTGTTCAACCAGGGAAATGTGTCCTTTCGTTACTTAAATGTCCATATTTACTAAGGTAGTATCTCTCTTCCATTTTGCTGTCAGAGTTTCTCAGCTGACAATGGTAAAGATGTCACAGTGTAAATATTAACCATGTAGATGATTTCTGTGGTTTCTCTTTGCAAGTTCTGCTTTTGCCAGTGTTTTGTAGATTGTTGAAATGGATAACTCAAACAGTAATACACAGATATTCATGTCATTTCAGGCAATGCATTATCATGGCATGAGAAAGAATTATTAAGACTTTTGTGGTGATCCCAATGGGAATCCAGGATTATTTAAATATTTCAAGATAGGGCAGTCTTTTTACATTTTCATTGATGAGAAAATGTCATTGGCCATGAGTTCTCAATGGATTATCATGACATTTTCAGGAAATGTTGATAATGGTCCAGTAGAATCCAGGAAGTTTTTTTTAAATGATTTTAAACAGTGCAAGATAGGGTTTTTAAAAGTCACTCCCCTGGTTGGAAATTCCTTGATAAAGGTTTGTGCTATAGAGCAGGGCTCCAGACTAACTTTTTGCATTGGTTGCAATGGTACACCTAAAAAAAAAATTAAAGTGCACCAGCACAAAAAATTAGGTGCACCCAAATTTTTCATAGGGTCACCTTTAACGCCATGAGGGCACCATTTTATCACTCTCCATAGCTTTTATACAATGTAAATGATTTTTAAAAATGAATAAGATGTGATATAAGAGATACCTCTCTGTACTGAAACCTGACACCACAGCCAGGCTCTGCCTGGGCTTGTTTACATACTAACAGCTGATTGGGTGATTACTGAGGGCTGTGTGTGTTTGGGTGGGCCTACTGCCTGCAGCCTGTGAAGATGCAACGCAGGGACAGAGAAAAGAGAGGAAGCAGGTGCTGTGTCTTGTCTGTTTTTGGTGGACTTTTTCGCTGCCTCAGTTACTTTCATCAACTTAATTTTGTAATTGGCCCCTAAAATTTTTCCTTGGTGCACCAGTGCGCCCCAAAAAAAATGTTAGGTGCACTCTCACAAATTTTGGGTGCATGTGCGCCCTAAATGGTTGCACTGTGGAGCCCTGTAGAGGCACTGCTAGTTATTGCTGTTGACACTTGCAGTACATAAAACCCCCCTTCTTACAGAGTTATAGAGATTTTGATCATTTTTATTTATATCTAAAGTCATGTCAGACATGAGACAAGTGTGTTAATTTGTTATTGTTTTTATGAATTGTTTGGCCTCTGTTCTGCTTTAATATTGACCAGCACTCACTGGTATTTTCAGTGTGTCTGTTTAAGAATTTCTCCTTCAAACTTTCATTAGTATTATTGTTAATATCTTTGGCCTAAGTGTTCCCAAATGGTGACTGATACTGTCATCAGCATACTAGGACTAGGATTTTCCAGCAACCTCATGATACGATATGTATCCCAACACTGAGGCCACAATATGTTATGTGCCCAGATACATATAAATTGTGAACATTTGCTAGGCCAATGCTGTTCACATAATTTCCGACAATGTTTGTTTTTTTGTTACAAGAAGATAAAAAACAGGGATTAGTTTTAAATGATTCTACAACTCAAGAAAATTAAATTAAGGTCCTCAAAGACCGCAGACCTGTTGAAATTGGAACATGTGCTTCATCTTGCAGCTTGGCTTCTACTTTGAACTTTTTTAACATTACCCATAGTGTAGACAACAGCTGCCAAAACATTGAGGCTGTATCAATTCTGTAGGAACTGCTTCAATAGTCGTATCCCCAAGGACGATATTTTGCCATATCGATATTTTGAACACAGGCCCACAGCATACACACACCTCTGCTGTCTCTCTAGATTTCCATCTTCCGCGACTCTGGCCAGCTGAAACTTCAGTGACAGCTCTTAGTTTGTCAAGGCATCTATGGTTACAGTCCAGAGGTCTGCGCTGGGGGACCTGGACCTGTCAGCACTGTCCTGAAACCAGAGATCAATGTCCAGGAGCCTCCTCTGCCCTGAGCTCTGCTCAACTCTTCTGCTGCCCTCAGCTTTTTATCGCAGACCCTCCTTCTTAACATTGTTGGCTTAATTCTCCAAGGAAGAACAGCAGGATATAACTTTATACCTGTTTCCTGTCAGGGAAGAATAAATAATATCTTGTTTCTCAAGTACAAGTTAGGAATCAGAATATTCTTGAACAGCAGCTGCTTGGTTAATTTTGAAATTCGTGCAAACAAGAAAGATTAGTCATGCCAAATGGGAGCATGTACACCAGATCAGGTGTCAGTTCATCTACATTACCCCGCTGCTTCTGCTATGAAGAGCACATGTATGACAGCTCAGGCTCTCGTATTACCTGAAGCCAAGCAAAAATGATGGATGAGGCAGAAAAAAGGAGGTGACGTAGACAGGAGGAAATGTAACTACACGTGTGTTTGGTGTTGGGATTAAATTGGACCATGTAAAGCCTGGCTTGTATTTCAGCATCAAAGCTAACCCAAGGTCACTCATTGCTGATATGTTTGCATTGCTCTGCAATTATTCTCCTTAAGTTTACTTGTCAGTGTGATTTCTTTTCATCCGCCATGTTCCTTGCTTGATTGTGAAACGCATCATGTTGTCTTGAAGTACTGAATTATTCAATATGATCAATGACATATCCCCAAGTTTTCAACCTTTTTTCCTAAAATCAAATTGAGTTTTTTTTAAATCACCAGGAAAGTCTGGAAAGACAAAACTTTGATTCAATGACAGTAGATTAGAAATCTCAGTAACCCAGTATCATCGGAATTGTAATGGTGTCTTTATTCATCCTTCCACTTCCTGTCCTGCTTTTCCCTCCTTGGGCCACATGGTTTGAGCCAACCTGACACACCAGATGGACTGGTCAACATACTTCACAAGTCCAAGGACCCATAGAAAGTGTTTAAGAATGGGCAAAACCTTTCAAAAGCAAATCCAACAGGCGATTGGATCTTTGTTCTGTCCATCACATCTGTTTTAGGTTAATCAGATCATGAAATTGGCTGACATTACTGTTTTCACTGTTGTTGTGTGTTCCTCACTGAAGAAATGAATTGCAGTCCAGATCTGATAAAACTGCTACTGAAGCTGTTAGCATCAATGTTAATCGGTCTCTTCCTGCTATCACCTTGCTCGTAGCTCCCACTTATACCCTCTCTACAGGAAGTTGTTTTGGCTCTGCTGCTTTGACTGGCAAACAGTTGGAGGTCGGAGCTTGGCAAGATTGATTTGTCTGATAGACATTTAATCAGGCAGATCCAGCTGCTGCATACAACCAGCTGCTTACATGCAACCTGAACCTGAACAAACAGCCAACCACAGAGCCAACATGCTGAGACAGACAACCAGTCACTCACACAATTCTAAGGGAAATTTAGCGTCACCAGTTAAACCAATGAACATGTTTTTGGTACGGGGTGGAACCTAGAATACCTGGAGAGACCCCTGCCTGAATGGAGACAATATGTGAATCCCAAACAGCAAGGCCCCAACTCACTCATGGAATCAAACTAGCAACCGTCTTGCTGTGAAGTGGGTTACTAGTGCAGCTCATCCAGTGTCTTAGTTAGAGGTGAAACAAACGATGATATAATAACCTCAATTATTTGATTACAAAATATCTTCGAGGCAAATTGTGTGCCTCGAAGCCTCATTTAATATATAATTATACATATATGGACTACTATACAGTGCACTGTGTTTGACACGGACGGTCATTTCTGTGACACAACGCACCTGCTACCTCCACTGCTGTGCAGCTTGTAAAATCTTGAAGGAAGAGAAAAGAGAGGGACAGAAAGGAGAGAGTCCGCAGAAGAAATGGCAATGGCAGAGAGTGTCCCCAGTGTGTGGTCACTACAAGAAGGGACGAAAAGAAAACAGTGCAGTGTGTCTGATGTCAAACGGAGTTAGCTTAGCACGTAGCTTAGCATGATAGCACGTCGTCAATGCTGCAGCACGTCAACAGTAAACATCCCGTCTGTGCATCAAGTCAGAGCGGACTCAACAGGATGACAGTAGTGATACATCAACAGAAGCAGCTAATGTGATCAATAACTGAGTAATGGGCTAGTAAGTAACCTACTTTGATTATGGCTCCGTGTAAAGGCTGGTTCAGAACGTAAATCAATGCGGAGGCTACTTGCCCAGAATTATGTGTATTTTGTTCTCATACTTTTCACATCCAATAACTTTACATTTAATTTGATTGCAGAGAGTAGAACAGGAAACACTGACAGTGAGTAGAGGAAGCAGTTGTAGGGAATGTTTTCATATGTTGTAGAAATGTACATTAGCTAGTTAAATTATCTTAGTATCTAAGTATGATATTATTTGGTTCTAGAAATAAAGTAAGCAAAATAAGATCATCAATATGGTAGTAAAGGTAATAATTTAGCAAAAAGAGACGAGCATGAATATATATAAAATAAAAATAACCAAACTTGAAAAAAAAATACTGAAAAAAGCAAGATATGGCCCAGAGTAAAAATCAAAGTATAGATTTTGATTTTGAGATCCCATTTATGCTCAGAATGTTCAAAATAAGAAAAATAAGTTGTTAATTTAAGTGACCTGGCTTTTCTGTTTTGTGTGTTACTAATAATTATAATGTGTAGTGATTCAATGTAAAAAAAAAAAATCAGTGAGCACAATGTATCCGAACTGTTATCCGATTACTCGATTAATCGACAAAAATTTGATAGAGTAATCAATTACAAAAAGAATCAATAGCTGCAGCTCTAGTCTTAGTTCCACATGAATTGTTATAATATACACATAGCTGTTGTTAACAAACCTTATTCCTCCAAAACAGTGACTTTTCAGGAAATGAGAAAAACCCACTTATACTAAATAAATAAATGTTCTGTCTTCCTGTTAAAAGAAGACACTTTGTACTTTTAATGCTTTGACACATACAGAACCCAGTAACTAACATGGGTGTTGACCAATAACACTATTTTATGGAAAAAGATAATCATAAAAAAAATGGTGATGTAAGGTTACGGCCCTCCAGCGATAATATATGAAAATATAAATGCACCTCAGTCTCTAAGATATTTAGAATAGGCAATAATCAAAGTAACCAGTCATGTCTTCATCAAGGCTGGGTTTATAAATCAAGTCAATACTTAGCCAAAGCCAAACATGTTATTCTGTTATACGCATGCTCACTAAAAAGGTCAATCATCAGATAGTGTGAGGATGTAAACACAAAGGAATTGCTCCATCATGTGTCTGTGATGCCTTGTGACCGTGACATGAACTCTATCTCCGAAGACAACCTAGTTAGGGTTAAAGCGAGGTGAGCTTGTACACGTGTGTTTGTGTGAAATATAAATGTGGCATGTGCTAAAAGTTGCAAGTGTAGACAATAAACTGGTCCCATAACCAAAGAGCAGCCGTGAACTCTCTCTGACCCCTGCAGCGACGAGGATTACATGAACACTGGGACTGAAGCGGTCCCACATGGCACTGAACATCTCAGTGCAGCACAGAGACACATGACTATTTCATGACTGTTTCAGAGCAGAGGCAATGAAACAAGTCTCCCCTAAGCTACTATGTGTTTTGAATGAGGCAATACCTTTGTAAGGGAACATGAAGGAGTGCTGATGCATCATGGGAGAATCAGCACTCTGCTGCCTGAGTCAGATATATGATTGTTCTTAAAGGAGACATATGCTGATGCATGATTTAATACTTACATATAATATAATAAATTTGAAAACAAGACCTTACACCCCCTTAATTTTCAAAAAATGAGATATTGTATTTTTTCTGATATCCTAGAACGAGATTTGATGCCTCTGAAAATAGGTCATTGCGAGATGACCGCGAGATTTAAATCGTCGTGACGACACAAGGTACATTTCTTTTTATTGGAGTAATCTGATAAAACACTTCCTCCTCTGTGATGTCCGTTAGCCACAAAACCGTCACCGAGGAACACATCCATCCAGCAGCAGTTTATAGCTCCCTAGCTCACATTCACTCATTACCAGTTCTGGCCTGTAGGGGGACTCAATACGCGGTCGCTGCTTTGAGCCTGCCGGAAAATACAGCAGAAGAAGGACAGGCTGGCTCAACCCCCAATAGAACTGACCAATCAGAGCACAAAGGGCTGCGAGGTAACTTTAGGTCAGCCTGGAAACTGAGTGTTTCAACGAGAGCTTGATAATGGCCTAAAATGAGGATTTTGAGAACGCTATTGTGGGGCAATGAAGGAACTAAATGACTTGTACTGAGGGCAGAAATGCTTTACAGGCATCCTAGTCTGGCATAGTGAAAAGGAGAAACAAGCATGATATGTCTCCTTTAACAGAGGGTGAAATAGGAAATCAGCAATCATGATTTTTTGGTCTGTTCGATTTACTTATTTAACATTTACACAATGTGGTAATTCATTTATTACTTATTATTGAAAACTTTCTCTGTAGACAGCAATATTCTCTTGATCCAAAATGTCTCTAATACAAACAAACATAAAGTAAATATCTAGATTTATTAAAAGGCAATAGGTCACAGAACAGTAACTCAGCTTCAGCTTCATATTGTTTAAAAATAGCAGGATGGCTAACAGGGCTTATCACAGTTTAAGAGGACGATAGAGCAGTAATGCAACAACTGGATAAGTTTGCTTACAACCTGAAGGTGATGCATGGAAAATCAACAAGCTATATTGATGACCACAGGCACCAATTTCAATTAGCTGGTCCTTTTCCTTGATAAAACTATTGACAGAGAACTATGAGCTTCTGATGGACCAGAGTGCCTTTAATTGTGAAATTAATGATTTGTTGTGCTTATTATGGTGTTCTTAGGATCTGTCAACACAATTGTCATTATGGTTTCTGCCATAATGGAGCAGCTGTAGTGTATAATAACCTGGAAACACAAAACATGAAGAACTATCATGGTTTGAAAAGAACAAGTGCTTTTAGACCCCTTGGAGCCAGTTAATGGCTTGCTTAAAAGAGATCATTGATTTTGTGGCTTCTGCTTGAGAGATGTTTCGGTGCAGCACAAAAGAAAACACAAGCGTTAGATGTTTTTAACTCCCTGTGTGCGCTTTTGTGGAGAGGGAAGAGACATTTAAAGCAAAAGAGTGCTAATGTGAAGACAAAGCATTCCTGGTGAGTCGTCCAGCAGCTTGATTGCTGATGTTGCAGCAGGGAGAGCATCAGCAGAGAGAGGTAGAGAGTTCTACAACTAGTTGCATTTTTGTCATCTTATATCTGATTAAAGCTTAAAGACAATTGCACCATTAAGTTGTCTTCATTGGAAATAAACTGTTAGCCTTCTCTTTTCCTTCCTACCTTGTGCTCTGTTTGTTGAAAAGCCACCAAACCCCTTCTGTTCTAAACACACCCTCACAGCTTTGTCCCCTTTCATTCTGTCTCTCTCTTCCACTGTTATTATTCTTCCCCTGCGCTCGCTCTCCTCCCCATGCCATCCTTTATCTTGTCCCATTCATTTTGCTAATTTGATATTTGGTCTTTATAGAGCTCTGAATGGATGCCCGTGTTTCCACTCACATTTGTCTTCATCTTCCCCATCTCTCACTCTTCTCTCCCTCTCTCTTTTGCCTTTTCCCCTCTTACATAGCAACAATTATGAAATCAGGCTGCAGCTCTTCATCTGTATTAGCAGCATTTGTGGGTCTAACAGAGACTAACAGCCTCCTAATCCTCTTCCTCTGATTTGGTAAATTGACAGGCATTTGCATAATTTGGCCTGATGCTTTTTCTGCCTGAAAGGTTGCCTACAGTTGCTTCTGTCATTGAAAATAATTGAAAGCTGTTGGCATAATGGTTTGTTTGATCAGATTTGAATATGTATTTAGAGATCTGTGCAACAGTAGCAGGAAAAACTCTCTCTTGAATTTGTAGAAAAAGACTTAAAATGACTTAAGGTATTTCATAGGCCCATCGAGTCTCTCGGTAGATTTATTACCTTCAATCTGATTAGGTCTAAACTAGACCGCTGCCTTGACATCTCATGCACAGACACCTCCATCTACCCTTCCTTGACCCTCATTACCATGGAGCACCCATAATGGAGCTATGCTTTTCACCAAAGACAATCGACTGTGTGAGGGAATAAGGGTTCCTCTGTGTGTGCCTGCATGCTTTAATGACAAGAAATGGTGCCTGGTGCCCTCTGTGACAAAGAGGCAATGAACCTTAAAGAGGTGGTGAGGGTAGAAAGGACGTATAGCGGTGACCTCCTTTTTTCTAATATATAGAGGTCACAGACAAAGTAGATTCATTAAGATACTGTTTTTTTTTTTCTTCTCTCTTTTGAGGACATGTTGGTGCTGCAGGTTAGTGCACGTTTCTCAAGGCACTACGGTTTCAGCACTTGGTTATGCAGCTAAAAGGGGGTTTATGTCCCTTGCTATGGATATAGAGCTGAACAATTTATCATTTTCTGATCAAAATTGCAGTTTCAGGCAATGCGATGTGTATGCCGAAGCTGCGCTTTTGATCTTTGCTTTCCTTACAGTTGTCTATACTGTGAACATGGTGAAATTGCACTGAAGTTTGATTTGAAGAAAATCTTGAATCCTATTGAAATTGCAATATCTGCCAGAATGATTGCAATGAGATCTTTTCCTAAAATCGTTTAGCCCTAGCTTGCACCCTTGAACCCTTAACTTCATTGCATGCAAACACCTACAAATTAAGTAGGGTTAATGTTCTCTTTGGTGCAGATGAGGGAATGGTCGAGAATGATGAATGGCAAGGTGCCTACATGACATGTGCTTCCAAAACCGGACTCCGGTTTCCTCCCACAGGCATATCATGCTCATCACACTCATTTCACACTGTAAGCATTTTGTTTGTGTGCATTTATGCTCGTGTGCCCCCACAGCTTTCATACCAGGTGCATGAATGTCCCGTGGCCTCAGAGTATCTCCCTGCTGACAGAGCTCTTGAGTGCACTTTACCCCAATAATGGACTCCTAATAAAGGTTAAGGAAGAACTGCAATAAATCTCCCCACAAGGGACCTGATTCATGGCATAACCGACCTGGGTAACCTGCAGAATGTGGGGTCCACATTCAAAGATTTCCTGCTGCTTAACAGAAGGTTTTTTCTTGCCGCCATGATGGAGGGATTCATGATTGGCTATACGGATTCATGTTGGGTGTTGGATGTTTATATGTGAATATATATGTATATGTGTATTTTTTATATGCATACATGTATCAATGCATATATGTATATCCATGAAATGAAGATTTTTATGCTCAATTGTAAAGTGTCTTGAGATAACACTTGTTATGAATTGGCGCTATACAAATAAAGATTGATTGATTAATTGATTGAAGAAGCAAACTAAGCTTTACATTTTAGAGGCACAGGATGATTTGAATGGGACATTCTACTCCTGTAGATACACATACTAGTTCCATGAAGGTATATGTGGCTGTTTATATTTTATTTTCTTTTTTATATTGCTTCCAGTATAATGCTTCCATCCCTATTCTACATACACAACCGTTTTAGGACACTAGATTATTTCTGTGTCTCAAAATAGTGTCTGATCAAACAGCTTTATAGTGGGAAATTAGGCGATTGTAAGCAAATTGAAGTGTGGGATGACCCCAAGTTTTTTAAGGCTTGTTTTCTCCCACAATTGTTTTAATGACGTGGCATGTGTGGCACAATGTACAGCACTGTCTAGCATTTGCATCCGTCTTGAGCTTTTTGAACAGAGAGATAAGTGAACTCTGACTCAGTGGCACACGTTCAGGCTCATGCTGTGCCTCATACAACCTCACATCAAAAAACTCTAAGTATTCCTTTTAAAGACCAAACATCTACCCCTGCTGATTTTTGTGTGAAGTGTACCATGATCATAGATTTACAAATAATACCAGATGAGTGGCTCAGCATTTTTATAAATAAAACAGTCCACTGTAGATGCATTTAGTACCTTCAATGTTTCAAAGCCTAGGGGTTGGAAATGGAAATAGATGGTCACATGGAACAGTAAACTGTTTTACCCTCAGTCTAAAAGACTTAAGCTCAGTTGTAACTAGAACTGCAATCCTGTGGCTTGTATTCAGTTGTAGCATATGAAGTAAATTGGGCCAAAAGGTTAATATCCTTTGTGGAAATGCAAAGCTAGGTGGATAATAGCTTCCATACAGAAGAGCTTGTGGCAAGTACTGCTGCATGACTTCCTGAACTCTCCTCTGCTTTTAATGGTACGTTACTGCTCACAAGCATCCCTGACACAAAACTTGGCCCCTTCTGACAAAAAGCCACGGACTCAGCGTCACTTACACTTTGACCTCTACTTTTTCCTTTGCTGTTGTGTTGGATGTCACCGGTTTCCCACAACTGAACTATGATGATCCTGCCAGTGTGGAGGATGTATTGTCAAAATATACACGAAAGGACACGATGCTTGGTAGGGATGGGAGATAAGATTTTATTAAAGCCAATGCTGTTATAATTAACAATTTTAACATTTCCCTTTTCAATTGATTTCTTGTTTTGGCAAAAGTAGGCTTACATACTGTAGGTTTTCAGTGGTAGCAATATAACTCCTGATATTCAATGCTGTTCTGCACACCAAAATGCTTTGGAATGTTGATAAGTAAGTGGTTTTTGTGGCAAATTAAGCCCCAGTTCCTGCCCATTGCTTAACATTATTACACTTTTTACGTCTTTATTATCATTTTTGATGATGTCTTGATTTGCAAAACAGGCAGAAAAAAATGGAAGAAATTGATCCTGGAAAATCAAAAGGTGATTGATTCCCTTTCTGAGTGTTTATTACCAAAACAGAGTAGAGTCAAGCTTAGTTGAGCTGTTACGGCAAGTTAAAATGCACATTTAGTTGCTAAGCCAAGAAATGCAGCTTTCAAATTCTGTTGTGCTCTAGAAACAGAAAAATCTAAATCTTTGAAACCATAGTTTTAAGGGTTGGGAGAGAAATCAATTCATTCAAGTGTTGTTTTTTTTTTGTTTGTTTGACAATTTTTAAATTGATTTTTTTAATTCAAAAATTTTTTTTTTCCCAATTTAAATGCTTCATTTTGGTCTTTGTGAATAAGCCACTTTTAAATGCAATCCAGGCTTTTGAAGAGAGAGTATAAACAGCTGGTTAAAATATATTGCTGAATAAATCCTTAAAACGGACTCACATGTGATGTGTATTTTTCCTGATGTAGTCTGTAGTCATCATCATTGTTCCTCTCATCGCTGGTGTTAAAAAGCTCACTGAAGATTGCATAAATCTGCAATATTGTAGAATCACCACTTAAATTGAATCGGCACCTAAAAAATCGTAAAACATCTAATAAAAAATCTGAGAAAAGTCTATCGACCCACCCCTAATAGTTTGACTATTATTGCTTTTTTGGCTCCATCCAATAATGTCTCCTTCTTTTAACCTGTCCATATACTCTTCAGTCAAACAGATAGGTTGTCTCCTTACTTATTTAGCTCTACTTTAAAGGCCATCACATTAATTAAGGTCCTATGATCGTTTACAGTAATAACAATTCTGTCTTGAACACAGAAGGAAAACAGTGAAATAGAGCCAAGGATGGTTTGACCCCACAGTCAGATAGTTAACTGCAGGTCAACCTGCCAGGTCAATATGTTATCTGGACGCCCTTGGAGTACGACAGGCAGAGACAGATTTGTGAGGCCAAAGTGGAAGAGTCTTCTGACCTTTAATATCCTCTAAATCGATATGAGCAGAGGAGCAGGGGGATAGCTTTTACCCCTGTAATGAAATTCTCAAATCGTAGTGGATTCTTGTTCAGAGGATGGCGCCTTCTGATGCATTGAGAAGTGGTGGGAGAAGACAGAACATGAGGTTGTGAGAGACAGGAGTGTCCCTCTGTAATTACTCTTTTTTGTCTTTGTCCTTTCCATCTCCTGGATTTGTAATCTTTACTACCACACTGCTCATGAGGGTCAGACCGTGCTACTCCTCCTCTCTCAGGAACCATGACAAACCTCTGTGGTCAAACATGTATGGAAAGAAACTGGGGATGTATTTTAGACAAAGCATCCACAGCCAGCAAGAAACATAAGAATGAAAGTTTATATAAGAATTAAAGATGATGTTGTGAACACACTCAGCTCACTGTAGTACCTGCCCTTCGACAAAGTAAAGATCCGAAGGTTGATATGCCGTTACATCACATGGGAGCTCAGGGAAATAACGGACTACCTGAGTTTGAGAGGTTTGATTTTTAATTATGACTCTGAGTTAGGGTTTTCTGTGTTTGATTAAAAAAACAACTACAGTTAATTGGGGTGTAAAAGAAACATTGATTTATATTGATGTAATGTAATGCTAATCAATGATACAACCAGATTGGTTAGAATTGAAAATATTTATTTTAATCATCTGTTTGACAACTTTCATTTGAAAATCTCTCTGTGCACCTGTATGACACTTCCCACCCTCTGCTGTTTCCTTTAAGTTCAAACCATCTAGCAGTACCCGCAGTTAGCAGCTAGCGCCTCAGCTTATCTTACCTATCACGCCTATGTGGCAACTGTTCAGACTGTTCTCACGCTTGTGTAATGGTAAATGGTAAATGGACTTGAGCTTATATAGCACTTTTCTAGTCTTTGACTACTCAAAGCTGCTTTACACCCCAGGACACACCTACCCATTGACACCCATTCGCTCTCACATTCACTCACTGATGGTTCTGAGTTTCTATGTCAGTTATCCATCAGTATCTCTAACACATTCATGCCCATTTGCACGCCCATTTACGAGAACACATCGCCATGTGTCGCCCTGCAACCTCCCGATCGCTGACCAAGCGAACTATCCAACTGCACCACCGACGCCCCTATGTTGTGTGAGTACTGGTCGGACTCAGAAAACAGCAGGAAGGACTGATCAGCTTATTACACTGATCACTATTAACAACAGACAGAACTTAAACTAAACTGGGAATGAATAACATATTGCCGAAAATAAATCACCTAAAATCTCCTGCTGTCAGCTGCTGCTGTTCGGATGATTAGAGTGCATTTTCTGTTTTGGGTTTTGTCATGTTAAAGCAGCACTACGGAAGATTCTCGCTTGACCGGAACGAGAACTCAACTACCCATGAGCCCTAGCGCGTGCATACTGCCGTAAGGATACAGATCTGCCGGTCACGTGCATTTGTTTTGTAGGCGAATCACAGAAGCCAGGACTTCGCTCAGAAGTATTCTTCTGTCTCCAGCGGCTGTTTGCAGGTTGGATAGCGACAAGGTAATGTATTTATGTTTGACTAAATGACAATGTTAAAAAAGGCTAAGTTCAACTTGGTTTTATTACCGTGAAGTCGCCCCTGTCCTGTTGAAGCGATAAAGTAAATAAAAGTAAAGACAACCACGAGCTGGCGATATCACACACTTGAAATAGGTCTAAACAAAACTACATACTGGTACGTTCTCACGAATCCTGTAAACGGATGGTAAACAATCAACAAGTACTTACAAGTCCAGCAATAACAGGGCCAAGTCGGCATCGGTCGGACATCCCTCCTCGTCTTTTATTTCACGCCAGCGAGTGAACACCGAACCAATGTTTATTCTGGTCCGAGCATTCAGCTTGTTTTTCTCTCGCTTTCTTTGTTTTGATTCCTCAAAATAAACTTTTCTTTTTCTTGCGTTCTTTGCTGCCTCCGCCATGACTACAGCTCTGC